>OW679194.1:203499733-204013716 GCA_940337035.1 Agriotes lineatus
GATGGGAATTATTTGAGCAAGGGAAAGTGTACATTAATCCGATTTTAGGATAGCATTAAATATGGTAGCATTTGAATATCTTCTCTTCAAAGTTCTTTTACTATTCTACCCATGATCAAATGGTAACCTGGTGCTTTTATTTGTTAAAGTTTGTTTCAACAGCTGACTCAACTTTGTAATCCATAAAAATTCGATCATCAGGTCCATCTGATAAGAATTATCAAGGCGTTATTAAATGAATGCTTCCTCTCCTCCAAGGATTTCGATTGGATAAAATTCAAACACATTGCCGAGGTGTTTTATAAATATGTTCGTTTTCTTTTCGTTTGTTCTAGCCTAGTTACAATGATTTAAGTTTTCTTTTGTCTACAAGCTTCATTTTTTGTGTTAGGGGTTATCGCGCTTCTTTGTTACTGGAGTTGCATTCCATGCAGCTTGCTGCATCCTTTTACTTCCCTCGTCTCAAAGACGAAGGAAGTATTATAATCACGAAAAAATCACCTTCCAAGATTTCTTCAGACCTTCACGTTTTATGGTATCTAGGTGACGAAAAACAGGTTTTCTTAATTCCGTTTGTCTGTCTATCTGTTTGTTTGTCTGTCTGTTGGCGGTATAACCCAAAAACTATATATTAGAGGAAGATGATATTTTGCATGCATGTCTACCTGGCATGAAACCTAGAAAAGTTTGAAGAAATATGAGCAGGGTGGGCACCTTAAAATGTTTTTTTAATTTTTGCTTTACCTGAGAAATATATACAAGTCATAATTTCACATAACTTAGGTTTTATGATTGGCGAAAATGAAACCTAACAGATACAGAGTAAACATCACAAATTGGACAGAATAGTATGGTGCTTTGTAACATTATAACGCAGCAGAAACTTATCCACTTCAGGCACGCCCGTGGCTCAGTTATTTTAACGGCGGAGCGCGGAGTGCGACTTCCAGCGGACTACATTTTTACTTTTCTTGTCTAAAAGACGAAGATTTTTGCAAAAGATAATAATTTGTACATAGCTCAGGCTTTATCATTGGCGAAAATGAGACCTAACAGATACAGGGTAAACATCACAAATGGGACAGAATAGTAAGGCGCTTTATAAGGTAGCAGAAACTCGTTCAATTCGAACAGGCCCGTGGCTCAGTTATTCTGGGGGCGGACAAGACACTGGCTAGAAATATTTGCATCGAAGCGAGAAGTTCGAATACCAGCGGACTGCATTTTTTTATTTTCAAATTGATCAAATTCGCGCGAGGGAGGTTTCGTGTGAACCCCTTTATAGATTTTTTTCACTTGCCGGCGTTGGGGGTTTAGATTTTCAGAGTACTGTAGATTATAGGGTGACCAGTAGTGAGAAATAATCCGATAAGAAATCTAGACATGACTCAACATGTCGATGGTTTAGTATAATATTTTTAGTAACAGAAAAACTCAACGATTTTCCAGAAGGGAGTTGCTGTAGGTTATTTTTTAACATCACTTTGTAGAGTTTTCCTGCATGGCGTCACTAATGTGGATCTCTTGTAACAGTGCTTAGCATTAAAATCTCCTTATAAAACTGTGTCCAAGGATATTGAAAGTTCTTCTATTCTAATGGACAGATTAGGGTACACTGCTGCTAGTACCAGTTTACCATGCCTGCTTTCTATTTCTACCGCTGTAGTCTGCAAATTGCGCAGTTTGAATTTTTTAATTTCGTTGTGTTTCATCGTATTGTTGATTGTGATCAACGTGCCTTACGTATGGTACATTTCCTTACCTGAATTTGTATATAACTGTTTTCTGTCATGGGAGCTTTCGATATCAGCAGCTTTTTATGCTTGGCTTTGTGTGACCAAGCCATTAGTATTCTAGCAGTCAATTTTGAGTTGTGTATTAAACGTTATTACATTTTGGTGATTAGTGTTCTTAGGAGATCAAGCATCCTGTTCATATTCTCTATCATCTTTGTCATTATTGGCCCGATATTATTTTGCTGTCGGGTAACATACAAGTGGTTTGATTGGAGGTTATTTGTGCTATGGATGGTCTGGGTATTTTTTCTGGTCAGTTGGGCATATGAGATTTCATTCTAGTAGTGGTGAAAACCTTTTCATTGAAGTTGTTTATAACCTGAACAAGCAGTGTAAGGGGCCGAGTAATTTTTATTGCAGTTGGCGCATTTAACATCTTTGTACACTATGTATTTACAGCTCAAGGGCATGCTCACTGACGCACTTGACTACACCATGTCACATTTTTTAATACTTTAGTGCAGAAAGTTTCTCACTTTGCGCCAGCATTTGCGTACAAGAAGTGACTCTGCTTTCTGCACTTTTATGGCAACATTTTCTGAACTCTAATGTCAAGTGATAATCATCTGATTGGCTAAAGCTGACTAATGTATTTTTTACTAATGTTAATTTTTTATGTCAAATTAAATTTCTTGTCGAATGCGAAGCCGTCGTAGGAAAAGTAGTATATAACACACGTGTGGAGTGCATTTTCCAATAACAATATTTTCACACTTGTGTTACAATATATTATTGTGTGACTGTACCGTTAGCACTTGATACACTGGGGCAGTTCCCGTTTATAATACGAAGGTTTTAAATTGACTGCGGAGTTCAGTGCGGTAGTATTCTAAATACCTTTATTAGGTGTGCCACTTGAAATAACGTTGAGTTGGGTGGTAGTGCCTCTCTGCCGGATAGCAGAGCTGTTGGTGAACTCATCTCCGTTATTTTCAATTTCTAGCTTAAGACCGTTTGGGTCTGTCGTTGGATGAATGTTATGAATTAGCACACGAAATTTTCGGTTTTGCTTCATCTGATAAGCGCGAAACTTTGCATTTTTTTTCTCTAGGGCTTTAACTATAACAAGTAGTTTTTAGAAGTGGCCTGATGAATTTTTGCTAGTTTATTGCTTAGGGAATTGATACTGTAATTATTTGCTGCACATATGTGTAATACGTCAGATAGATTGGCGATGGCTTTGTTATTTCTACTGGGGCAGCATCTTGTTCTATGTGTTCTTATCGGTCTTACCTGTTAAGACCTCTGAAACTATTGGCCGTTGGTGTAAGTAGGATTACTTAACAAATAATAATTTGCTTTGTTAATGTTAAAAGAAACAGGAAGGGGGAACGAATAGGGGCGATGCGTTTAATGCAGCTGCATCGCAGAGATTCGAAGCGTCCTGCGTGGCCGCATGCGACTAACGTTCGGGCGTTGAAATTGCATTCGCAGGTGCTGCAGTTGGAATCCCGTCGCCGGGAATGTTTCCTTTAATTTGAAAATTGACGTAATTCGCATTACGAAGTGTTTCCTTTTATTGCTCTGGTATTATTAGAAACGTTAAGATATTTTTACTCCTAGTTTCATTTGATTTTTAAAATTGTTTAGTGTCACAACGCCGACCTGCTAGGGGAGTTGTCAGGACATTTTGAAGTCTTAAGCCGCCGTCCACATTAATAAATATTTACGTTGTGCGCTGTATTTGACTCAAATTTGTGCGTGTGCGTAGAAATTAATGTAAATGTGGACGGTTCGCCGAACACAAACGCACACAAATATTTTCGTGACGAACGACGCACATTATCCATCGCCCAGGCGGTTTTTACTTGGACTTTAAAGAGATTTGCGGCGCAAAGTTGTGCTGATGTAGACGTATGTTGGTAGTGCATATATGTGTTCGCTTTGTTTTAATTTTCATTTATTTTTAGGAATGAACTTTCTAACTTCTAGAAGGAAATTATTAATTAACCATGCCTTATTACCTCATTATTAGCAACAAAGAAATATGCGGCTGTTACTATAATGCACCATTTAATTCGAAAAAATTAAAATAAACTCAATAATAAGAAAGACGTTACTAGATGACACAACTTTATCAATATAAAATGGCGGTAGCGGCTTGTTAACGACATTAGCAATTGATGAAAGCACAGGACAATTCCGCAAGGTTCTTCTATGTCATCAGTGGATTTTAAAATCCTGATTAATATGATTGGGCCACAAGTCAAGAGAATAGATTCAAAATGCCATTGATGTTTAGGATTCCACAATAATGTATGCTTCTGGTACTCTTGAATAAGTGCCAATATATATTCGTTGTTCCATTCCATCTTCTGTTATTACTCTTGATTTCCGCAAATGTTGCAAATATAAAACTTACTAATAATAAGAGAATGCACAATGCTCCGCGCTGAAAATCGACGAACAGGCGGATCGCCGATACACAACGCGCATCACACATTTGTGCGTCGAAAAAAAATGGCTCTCCATTAAATTTGCGTAGAAAGTAAGTGCGCTACATTTTAAAATACAACACACAACGTAAATAATTATTAATGTGTACGCTGCTTTATGTATGCATGAATTATTTAACTTTTAGTTAAGATTACGACTCCGACTTTCTTTAATATTTTTCCGCCTAAAATTTAAGTGAGTAGCACACAAATCGTCGCCCATCTGCGCTCTGTCCTTGAGCGTCTCGCTTGCACCTGTGCTGTTGTCGCTTCTGCTGCCGTCGCGAGCCTGGTTGTGTAGCTTGTCTTCGAGGTTGAATTTAAAACGCGACCCTACGAGAGCGACAGAGAGGTTTTCGCTCCATTGCCGTCTTTTCTGTCTGCCCCGCCAGCTTCTTGCCGAGCGGCAGCGTAGTGCGAGCCGGTTTTGTTGAGGCAGTCCGCTCGGTGCCTCTGGATGCGTGGACGGCCTGTTGGAGAGTGGGTCTGGCCGTGGTAGTGCAAAGTTGTGTGTGTGTGTATTTTGTGCGACTGCTTTCGTTGACCGCCGTCCTTTAATCTCGAATGCCTGGAATGCAATTTTTCGCTATTCATCTGGGATCCAATCTTCCAGGACGGGCAAACAAAAATCTCCCCAGTCTTCTTTTTCCCATGAGGGTCCCGGATCGAACCTTGTGAATAAGGGATCCCGGGATTTTCAACGCCCACGAATACAGCTGCGGCCCGCGGCTTCTCTCCGCTCCCGACACTATCTGTGAAGACAGGCAAAACTGCAGTAAACAGGGTCGCGTGTATAGTAATTAAGATAATTGTTTAGTAACCCACTCTGGGCTCGTATGTATAACCATATTCTTGCATTAAGATAACTGTTTATGACCCATTCTGGGCTCACATTCAAAACCATATTCTTGCACGAAGATAATTTTTTGGTAACCCACTCTGGGCTCGTATGCAATAAGCATATCCTTGCATTAAGATAACGGTTGGTGACCCATTCTGGGCTCACATTTCCAACCATATTCTCGCTTCAAGTTAATGACTAGTAACCCCAGCTGGGCTCATAGCTGTAGTTCCATTTACTATTTCTGACGTTGTACGTTGACAGACGTCGGCGCCATGTCTTAGATTAATAGATCCGTTTGATATATGTTGTCTTGTGATTTCTCCCCTCGCCTGTGCATGCTTATTTTCAGGTTGCGTTATTCACTGTGTAAATATTAATGTGAAGTGGATCCTGGAAAAAATTTTAAGCGTCACAGGTAAGTCAGCACGCTCGCTGCTGCAGTGCTGGAAGTCGTAAGGCTGTACCCACCGATTCTGATATTTTCCGTTTAGCCTTTGGATTTAGCCAAGGTGAAAAGTTGAAAGGTAGGCTCATGTGCTTCCCGGTTTCACTGTGGGTCTATCTTTGCATTTTCGTTCTGATTCATGAAACTGGGTGGCGCTCAATTTAATTTTTATATCTGTTTACTGTCCCTTAGGCCGTTGTCCGTAAGTAATCTCGTGTTGGACCACCCCTTGTTTCACTGAGTCTAGTCGGCATATCTTGTTACGGGCAGGGCAACGGTCCTAGGTAAGTCATTGTCCCGATTTTGAGTAATATCGTCGGCGCTGGTCGTCTAGCTCTTTCGTGACTTTTTGCATGAGCTGGCGCGGTGTCGTTAAAGTGGTTTTAGGCCGTAACAGAGTCCTGACTAAAGTCCTTTACAGATTTTTTATATTTTACCTTGTTCCAATTACTATTGAAAATAGTTTAAGCTTGAAATGTGATAAGTGACTGTTGCATTTGCTACGTAAAACCTAAAGTTGGGATCTATGAATTGATGTGGCAAATAAGTATTGAACCGGATTTGCGATTCGTGGCATAATTATTAATATTTGATGTTGCTTTTACCTTACATTTTTTCTATTCGTTGGGTTGTGCCGAAGTACACTATAAAACTGGAAACTGTAATCAGATTGATCATATAGCTATTTTTGTATTTTATAAGGGGTTAAAGGATTTTAGTTACCTTCGTGGAAGTCAAATTGTACTATTGCGGGATAAATAATTGGTATGTATGCGTTATAAAGTAAGCCATATTTTAAAAATTTTAGATTATTGAAGTGCTCTTTAATGTTATATTTGACAAGTATGACGTATTTCAGAAGCGCGTGAGAGTTTTGTTATTATTTTGATTACCTACCGACTTTGACAGTGACAATTTCAAATTTCATATTTTATTTATTCATTCATAATCAACAATTTCTTTTACTTCTTCGGATGACGAGGTGCATTCATTCTATTACAAAATCGTACAAGCCACTGGTGCAAGTCGTATTTACATAGGAAACGGTGCCAATTATTTATCTCGTAATAGTACGTAAGGATACGGGAGTACGTAGACAAATTCGTGTTATTACAGGGCGGTAGTAAAAGCGTATGGTGCTCAACAAAGCAGTTTGGACCTGCATTTCTGGATTTTAAAAATGCTCACTACAAGATGCGCGAGGAACTGCAATGCGCTTTAAAAACGAGAATAAAAGGAAGATTAAGACAACATTCATAGTATTACATTTGAGCGGTCCAGCCTTGCAGCTGTGACACCATTAGAAAAACTAGCTGACGCGTCCGGCGAAATAATTCCACAGGAAAATAAAACGATATTGATAACTGCGCTGCTAACGTGCTACGCCCCAAAACTTTATAACTGCATCTATGTATGACCACATCTCAAATTCCTATTCTAGGTACATAATTAACACTTGACATTGATGGTAAATTAGACACGCATACAATGATAAACTATAAATGAGACTTAGCTGGGTACAGTTGAGCAGAGCCTTGGCACGGTGGCCGCCAGTTGTGCGATAAAAGGCGGGCTTCGCAAAATGGAACGTGGTTGGAATCGAAAGCCCAAGGAATATCTCCACGGGGTGGAAAGGCGTCAATTTCACACGTTATCAAAGGAAACTTCTACAGAGCGTCATTTGAAGAGTGGAGAACTACGGGCAGTCAGCCACCACGCTTTGAGCGGAAAGTTTTTATGAGCTTTTAAAGATGGCGAAGGGTTATAAAATGATAAATAAATCTACAGAGCGTCAATGGCATTGCTACTATAGGAATCATAGCAGAATACGATACAGGACGTCCCTTCGAATGTATACGACCATTAGACGCATTCGGAATTTCAAACTTAGAAGCCTGTGCGTTGTGAAGCTGGAATATCCGACAAGGTCGTAATTTGCTCAACCAGCACAATAGAGCTTTCCGAGCTTTCGTACGCAATGTATGTGCTTTACTACATCTGAGCAAGTTCTGACGATTTGTTCCCCGTGACTCAACGCGGGAAGAAAGTCGACGATATGAATCAGGTAAAGGTCTGTAGGGGCTTAAGGAAAGTGTCTGTAAATTGGATACCGATAATTTTAACCTCGCCAAGTCAGACGCGTATTTGACTGATGCTGACTTTTCATTTAAATTTGATTAGAGTATTTTTGTGACTTCCGATGAAACCCGGAATCCTTTAATTTAGAATCGAAATAATATAATAGGTAGTGAGCCCATGGCACTGTTTTTTATGCCAATGGTTGGCAGTTCATTAATCTCCATGTAAAGGCAACGATAGCGTCGTCGTTTTCTATGACAATAGCTGTTCTATTCACCATATTTGACTCCAAACCTCAAAACAGCTATTAGTTTTTTTTCTAAAATTGAAGGACTGTGGACTACAGTTATGAGGTTTTTTTTGATGATCATTAAGCCAGGTGCGTATCTGATTTAGGTAGAGCGCTGGGCAGTTTTGACTCATGCTGTAGATATCGTATTTCACCATTTAGTAAACAAGATTCATGTACAATAGGCGACTGACAGATGATTACATCAGAGTAAAGCAGCATGAGTTCTTGGAAAGTTTGTAGACATAGTTCTCACAAGTAGCGAAATATGTATACACTACTTGTACAAGGGACATTAAGCAAAACGCGGGTTTAAATTGCAGGTTGTAACAACTCCGAGGTTATTTGTCACTCGCTATTAGTGTTGCTGTTGTTACGAGTCTCCTAGCCAAGTTTTAGATTATTTCGTGGCTGTATGGGAGCAACTCCCATACTAACTGTATAATTACCTTTAACGCAGGCTTCCTTTAATTATAGCGCATTAAGCGTCGACATATTACGTCGACGTATACTCAGAAGATTAAGTACAGTAAAGTTTTAATGATAACGTTGACGCTAAATTTTCTGTTTAGCCAAATCTTCTTGTTGGATTGTTTGAATATTGAAAGGTTGTGGTTTAGAATTTTTTTTAAAATTTGCAGCTTTTTGCAACTGAGGAAATAGTTTCTGAACAAAGCGTCTGTACTAACCACCTCATGAAATAGATATTGTGCAGCATTCCAAGTGCTACTGTGATCTCTATTCATATTTTTTTTTTGCTATAGTTTTGTATTTTTACAAATGTTACACAGAAGTCGTCGATATGTCAGTATGTTAACGTGTTTTGTTTTGTATCGTTATTACTATTACTTTATTAGTATTCACATGATACAGCTGGTGTGTAGAGTCGAATAATCTTGCAGTTAGACTTCAGTTGATTTCATAAAAACTACAAATTTCTAGACTTCTTTCTGATTATTTAAATAATTTATTATTACGCGGTCTTGCTGTCGAGTAAGCTCATGCGAAGGAGTTTCCATAAGTACGTCACACCACATTGTCAGATTTATCTAATTCCAGATATTGGCTACTGGGGCAACCCAGCAGCCTCCCGGAATCGATATCGGTAATCGAGTGGTTTTTGTTTGATTCTCAGGGTTGCGACCTCAGATGACTTCACAGATCTCTCTCCAATTCAGGCTTCCGAATTTTTATACCCGATACCTCGGGTGAATTTATATCTCAAAAGTATCGAGCGCGTTCGGATTATTTTTGCCTCGCAACCAAGGGCTGTTTGTTTGTAGGCTGTTTAATTAACCGACGGGTTTGAAATGCGGGACACAGGTATAACGAGTATTTAAAATCTTGAATGGATGTATCTGGGAGTTGAAAAATATTTTGATATGTATGCTATATTTGGTTATATTAAATGTTAATTGTCAGACAGTACAGGGCGCGCCTAGCTTTGGATGCTCCCCTGGGTAAAAAACACAAACCGCCCTCTAGCTGAAAAATTTATTTTATGCAATTGCTATTCACTATAGTGACTTAAATTCAAACTTAAATAATACAAATGTTAAAAGATTTTTTTTTGTTGCAGTTATTTATATTATAAGAATCGAGGATTTAAAATTACACCGAAAAGTTGTACATTTTTATCGGTAGTAGTTTCTAATAGAACAACAACTAATTGTATTGTACTTCTTGTTTCATAATAAACAAACAATACGTTTGATAAAGCATCTATGTATTTTGTTTAAAGTAATGTTTAATTATAACAAAATAATAGGTATTTATGTATTAAGGGCATAATTAATAGATTATAGCACGGAAGAATGTTTAAAACGCGACGCGAAGCGGAGAGTTTTAAATTTCCCGAGAGCTATAATCGTGATTAGGCATGTAGTACATACAAAGTTTAATTTAATTTTAGTTCTGAAAATGGATAAAATTTAAGGATTCACTATTTTGACTACTACTGCGTCATTGTTGCGCTGGCACTGTGATTATTTAGTGTGTTATGGTTTCTATGTAGATTGTTAATGTAGGCTAGCTATATTAGATTGTTGGTAATTGTTATACTGTTATATTTATACTTGTTATATGCTTAGCAATTTTAGAGGCCCTAGGGCCATAATAGCCATTTTACGCCAGCTAGTATAAACGTGTAGGTACTTGTTACTTATTAATTAAAGCGTCTTAAAAATATAAAACTTACATAACAGTAAAAATATTTTTTGTTTTACTCTCACATATTAAATACACGACATAAATGTAATTTGTAATACTATGCCTTTTATAATTCTTAGAATTAAAAAAAATATATTTGCCTTGCTTTAGATTGCGAAAATGGCCTTATTATAGTTTTTCTAAATTGGTATTTTTTTACAGATCTGCTTCAATCGCAATGATAGCCAAATTTTGAAGTCGCTGTTGTGCCATTGTGGAGGATAAATAATTTTTAATTAATTTTCAATTTTGAAAATAACCGCTCGGCGGTCGTTATATAAGTACATATTAGGAAATGAATGGTCTAAATTATTTTCAATAATGTAAAATGTCCAAAGTGCTTGCTTTGGACAAAAAAGAGTGGAGTAAGGTATGCTCATAGTGTTTAGTGATAGAAATGTACAAGTGTTTACAATAGTATAGACCAATCCCGACACCTAACGGTATAAGGGTTTATGTCAAACAGGCGCTCAAAACCTGGAAACGCAAATGTTCAGGAATTGGTATGCCTTCGGAAAATTACACAATATACTCTCTACAGTTCGCAGACGATCAGATTATACTAGCGCAAGACCATGAAAACTTACAGTACATGACGAGGAAACTGATCGAAGAATACGGAAAATGGGGATTAGAGCTAAATACGGACAAAACTAAGTACATGAATATTGGGGACATAAACAGAAACCTTGAACTGGATAATTCAAATATGCCAAGAGCATAAATATTTAGTAGTGAAAATACCAGACGACGCGACGGAAGACTAGATGCCGAAATAACACAAAGAAATATTCAAACAAGACAAAAAGCTATAGGAAAACTCAATTCGGTACTGTGGGACAAGACAATCACTAAAAAGAAGAATTCGTACATAGATAACTCTATAATAAAAAGTATTACAGCATATGGCTGTGAAGTATGACAAGTTAACGAAAGAAATAAAAGAAAATTGATAGCAACTGAAATGAATTTCTGGCGTAGATCAGCGAGAATTTCTAGACGGGATCACTTAAAAACGATAGAGTAAGAGATATTATGAATGCTCCAGCTACCATAATTTATGAAATAAGAACGAAACAAACACCCGTATGCATAGTCGTTCCCCAGCGGCTCGCCGGCGACTCGCCAGTTTTCGTTATGAATAATATGTTGGTGGCACTGTAAGTCTATGTCAAATTCGAGGTTAGCAGGTTAGGAATTTGACATAGACTTACAGTTCCACCAACATATTATTCATGGCGAAAACTTATTATTGATTTTGGTAGTACTTTTAATGTTGTTTTCAATGATATAAAATTTTCAATTTGTTACATCTGAAAAAAATCGAGAAAAATGGTGTTAAGGTTTAAATATTAAATGCCATTTTTTTAAATAAAATAGTTTGCTAAAGGAAAATTATAATTTAAAAAAGCAAAGGAAGCTTATTCTGTTATGACATTTACAAATTGTTAAATACTGACAAGTAAGTAATTATTTGTTTGTTATACCTGCATCAGAAGCGCCGTTTAAAGCACGCCTGAGCGTGCGAAAACAGGCGATTAAAGCTCGCCACGTCTCGTAATATTACCAGGATAAAGCGAGTGCATTGATAAAATAATGGTAAAACGCATAAACATCGTGCGGACGCGCTTTTTCTTCGCCCGATGATTAATATCAACTTGAATAAATTATTTTATAGGGCATTCAGGAAACACAAAAACATTTAAATTTTTTTTGACGTTGGCATGTGCATATAATTTTTCTGCTAGGGATTCTGTATTTTGTTTTGCAAAGGTTTGCACGCCTGCATACTGGCAGATTTGAATTTAAAAATGACATTTAATATTTCTCATTGTCAGTGTCAAAGTAGATATTTTTCTAGAAATTCTAACCTGACGTTTCATAAAATGTAATAAAGATACCCATTAGGAAACGCTACGTCAATAGTATCCAACACACTATTTGTATAATATCCTTAAAAAACATTTATGACAGATGGGTAGTAAATGTCACACCCTTAACGTATTTGTTTTAGGAACTTTTTGTAAATGCATTCCTAGACAAAGGTGAATTTTGCAAGTACACTCATGAAATTTTGGATATCAAAGGCCACTTTGTGTTTTTATGTTTAGTGAACAGACTATATGCATACATTTTTATTTGGACACAAATTCCGGACATTTAAGTTAATATCCCGATTCCTCTGGGACAAGAAATTTAGCTATCAATTTCCGGACATTTCCGGGATTTTCCGGACGAATGGTTACCTTAGTTACCTATACCGAAAGTCGCTATCAATTTTGTTATTCTAAATAGAACACCCGGTATATTATTACATTTTTAAATTCAGTTTAAAATTTTAGAGAAAATTTGTATTTTCAACTAACGCTCTATTTTGTACGGTTTCCGTAGAATTTGTAATTTATGAAAATTTTTTGACAAATGCTTAAAAATTTAAAATAAAATTTTTGGCTAATTATAAGATCACTGTAAAATTAAGTTGTGTGAGTGTATCACACCAGATTTTTTTACACAGCCCGCCTATTAGTTGAGGCAGAAAAGAAATTATATAGTTCATGTACGAGCGAAAAAATGGCAAAAGTAAAATCAATTTTCGGGTTACAACTTTAAATTCTAAACTAACGTCGCGAACGAGGACGAAGTCGCGGACATACTAGTTAAATATAAAATTATAAAATAATTCGGTATTTATAAAAGTAGAATAAAGCTATAGCTTACTGTAGTCCATAATTAACTGTCACTATCGGTAGGTTAGTAGGTAATGTAATAACAGTAAAAGATAAATAAACACGACGATATATTTAAAACGTATATAACACCTAACTAACTCACTAACTGATATGAAATATCACAGAACACAGCTTATAAAACAATGATTGCGGGAAGTGTTGCCATCTCATTTTTTAGGCAATCGGTAGCTTTTAGCGCTAAATTTCGGTAGATCCCAAAAACTTTCGGTAGATATAATAAAATGTGTTTTGTAGTACCTACTTAAATTTTGACAATAGCCAAGTTTCAGTACACCGGCATTTAAAAATTCACATCGAGTTGTATTTCATTATTTAATTAAATAAATAAAATCAAGACGAAAATAGCTATTTATGCAACAAGTGCTAAAAGTCGACGTTTATGCACGAGACATGAAAATTATGAAACGAAGCCGAAGGCATAAACGACTTTTAGCAAGCGTTGCATGCAATATTTTATCTACGACCTTAATTTTACCGGTATTAATCCATAAATATCGATTTAACAAATGTCATAATAAATAGTAGGCCATGCGCGGGCAAATGTTTGCGAAGCTAGTGCCGACAAGGTCAGTTACGAAATGTAATTATTAATACTCCACATCTGAGTGTATTCATTACATAACGCTTTAATTATTTCAAAAACACTTTACCTGTAACGCAAGAAGCAACTAGCATAACTTTACAACTTCACTTCCAGTTCGAAATTGTAGTTTTATAACCTCACTTCACTTTTAGCACTAGAGCTAAAAGTAAACAGCTGATTGCTTTAACCACGGTAAACTATAAAACGTCAGTTTTAGTTAAACAAGTAGCGCTAAAAGGGCTACTTTTAGTAGTGGTCGTAGATAAACAATTGTTTTATTAAGAACTATAGAAAACTACACTAATTTACTTAAAACGATATTAACTACCACTGAACTGTATTATCAAACATTTCAGTGTTCAGTGTATAGAATACATGAAAAATATTTTAAATGTTTACGTATAAAATATGACTATAAAAATATATAATAATTCCTATTCTATTCATTTTCGCTACTGCTTAGTATCTTTGTGGCCACTTATAGAATACATTTGTTTAGTCATTTTTGTAAGGATTTTCTTATCAACAGCAAAACCGCAACACTTGCCCTGCCCTATATCCTATATACCTTTTTGTATGTAATAAACCATCAATTGTTGTACTTGAAAGCCTATTTCTCGAACAAATTAAAATTCTTTTTAAATGTTCTTCAATATAAAAGAATAGTAGCAATCAGTTTTTAAAATGCTATGACGTTAGCGTTGTTATGAATGTTGTGCTCTTCTTTCATTATTTTTCCATATTGCATATTCAATCAAAAACTTTTTACGAGTGCCACAATATACAATACATGTAAGAATTTTGTTGGATATACAAAAACAAAACATTTAAAGGAATAGTTATTAGTGAACCACATTATTGAGAAATCCATTAGACTATAAAATATAGGCAACAACAAGATCATTTGCTAATTAACTTTATGTGTTTATGTAACTAGATATTTTCTCGTGAACTGAAGCTTACAAATTTACAAATATAAAATAGCATGTAGCGTTTAGCACAGAAATCTAGAATCCAAGCACATTTATGTAAAATAATAATACTCGTAAATGATGTGGTCATCGAATTTACTGTGGCCCGGGTTGGTCATTACAGATTTATGAATCCCTTTGTAAATTTCCCTAAAATATAAATTGTTCTGAATATTTTATACAAATAAAGAGTTACAGATGTTTTTTTTCGGTTTAAATAGTACCCAAGAAAAATTTTGTGTATGATTATAGGGTGTAACAAAAATTCGGGAGAAATAAGGGTCGTTTCGGTAGATCGGTCTTTAGTTGAAATCGGTAGATCTACCGAAATATCGGTAGGGTTGGCAACATTGATTGCGGGGTTAACTACGATGGTACTTTATATACTTTTACGCACAAAAATCCAGCCAGCCAGCCAGCGACCAGCGACTTCTAGACAAGAATCTACAGGATAAAACCTGCAAAGTTGTGAATCTTTCAAGTAGCATTTATTGCGAGAAGATCTCTCGCTATGTCGCTATTCTTCTCAAATTGTGACAAGTATCGCTGTACCTTTTCCAATGCGCCAAAACACTTCGATCTTCTGGTGATCTTTGTAGGGCTTTATGGCTAACTATATATTAATTTCCAATTTCTAGTTTTTTTAAGATTCTTCGTCAAATAGGGACGTGAAATCGTGGTTAATGTGTTATTTTCTTGTCCAGCAACTTCTGTTTTTTGTCTTCAGCAGGTACTTGATAATATTTCGGGTGGAAAATAATCGTTCAATTCTTTCCCCAAGTCGTTAAATAAAATGTTTCCAATTTGTTAGGTGGATCTAATATCAAAATTACACAAGAAATCCGGTTCCTCTAATTATAATGGTTCAAAATTTGTTTTTTCGGTCAAGTAAGTTAATAACATAACTTCTTCTGCATTAGTCTTTTGATTTTTAGAAAGTTCTCTTATTATATTTTTAATTCAGTTCAATAACATGTTAAATGCCACGACTACAAGAGGTACAGTTACATAGTGTTGCCCACATTAAATCTGTGGACATTGTTTAAAAGGTCTCAAGTATTTCTAAATTGTCGCATGGCCACACTCACCATCGGAAAGGTTGAAATTTTCGACTTGTTCTGCATTGCAATATAGCAATTTTAGGGGTTCTTTCAAGCTAAGTGCGCTTTCCAACATGTCATGCGTACTGTTCCATCTGGTTTTAATATCCAAACATGGCTTATACATGGTAGTTCGATTGCATTGCTGCAATTTTTCAGTTTAGAATGAAGTTGCTCTGATTTTCTTACTTTAGTAGGGGTTTTTCTAACCTTGGCGATTACTGCAGAAGAATCAAATGTACCCTCGTTATATTCAATTTCTTTCTCGCAATTAGCTTCATCCTCTTTAAAATATTCTTCCTGGTTCCGCCATCTAAATTATCTTCATTGTCCTCACTGCTGTTTTCTTCTTTGCTGCTCCTCAACAATTGTAGCGTATCTTGAATGGCAAGATTTGGTGTATGTGCAAAGCACCTGAAATGTTGATTTTCTGAGTCAAATTCTATTTCAGCTTTATTCATTGAAACCGTAAGTTCTGCCATGAAACTAATGTTCGACGACACGTTATCCACCGTAATACCTTGTTTTTTAAACATCTACATGTATTTTTATGATATATGACGTAGTATAATAAATCATAACAAAGAAATATTTAAAACTAATAAATTTGGAAGGTTACAATAATTAGATCTTGATGGGTGTAAAATTTCGAATATGAATAATGAAAGTAATTGATACAATGAAAGGAGCCATTTGATAGTGCGATATTAATTGAAATAAAGAAACTTAATGGTTGTATTATATGTTAATAAAGAACAAACCAAGGTAACATTAGACAAATGTATTTGTTAATAATAATCAGAATGAATATCCTGTAATAGTATTATTTTAAAATATAGGAAGTGTGCACTAAGAATTGTATCTAATAGGGATGGAAGTTTGTTTAGTTAGTTACTGTAAAACAACTCATGAAAGCATACATGTAATTTTGAAGTAACCAATTTTGTGAAATAAAAATAGAAATTATGCCTTAATTGGTGTTGGTTTTGGTAATGACAAATTAAAAAAGGGCTTTAAACAAATCTACGAGGTCGAACAGGTGAAATATAAAATGGAATGTATTGAGACATCAAGTGGATGAAGAGATTATACAGATACAGTTAATTGGAGATATAGAATACAGAATGTTATATTAGTTGAAGAGATTTGGATTTAGTCATACGTACAAGATATTAGTAGAGGTTTTTACAAGTTATAATTTGATTTGGATATTCTGTGAGTATTACAAGAGACATCGGACTATCTGCCAAAAAGGGAACAAAGTTAGATTTGGAACATCATAATATAGCAACTTACCAGGAGTTAGTTCGTGTGACAGTGACATTCAGGAAGAACCAGGACTGGATTTTGAGAGCAGAGGAGTTGGTTTGACAGGACGGATGCAGTTGAAAGGATTCACAGACCATCATAGGTGTTGCTGTTTGTGAAGTGGGCAGTAGGTGTTGCAGTCTGTCGACGTCAGGATACGGTATTTGTTGGATGTTGCAGTGAAAGCTAGAGCAGTTATAGAGGTTTGTGTACATAAGTTGAGAAAGCATTTTGAATAACTGTCAATAAAAGAAAGTGATAATATAAAGTTGATATAGTACTTACGTAGGTGAATTAAATAATAAATGTGTTAATGTAAGATACAATTGTCAATTACCTGGTTTGATGAATTTTAAAAGTCAAGTTTGACGTTATGTGTCATTGATAGTCAAAGATTTTTAAAAATACAATTTTAAAACTTCAATTAATAGAGAACTAGATTTTGGCGAACCCACCCTGAAAATAAGAGCTCTCGATTTAAAAGCAATTATCGTTTAACATTTAAGACATTGCATTAATTAAGGCATAGTTCAACTGGTGAGCTATAGCAGTATATAGCAACATCGTGGCAGTAAGTATGCAAAACGATATAGCTGTATAATTCATTTATTTTATTATTTATAAATTTTACTTTATTAGAAACAACCTTATACAGAAAGTACTATCTACGAGTTTCTTGAAAATGAAAATCGTCAAATCAGTTTTTATATTTTATTTGTATTATGTTGAATGTCAGGTTTTAAAATTTGTTAATTTTATTTTTTAGGATATATAGCAAGCAGATAAATTAATCTTTAAAAAAAAGCTTTCTCTAATAATTTCGAACAAAATCAAGTAAAATGCAATTATTCTCATTTAAATACGTATTTTCCAATTATTGATCCTAAGGAATAAAATGCCTAAATTTTTAGAAAAAATAAAGTTAATGGTCACAGAATACAAAAATTAATATTTCAAAAACTAACTGGGATATTTCAATTAAAAAAAACACAAACACATGGTTTCGTATATAATTTTTTCTATTTAAGTAAAATTAACTTAATTTAAAAATAAAAAGTGTAACAGCTGTATCGTTTTTTAAACACATTCATCCTGAATATAATTGAAATAATTGCTTATTCTACTTTCTCTTACAGAATTAAATACAAATAATTATACCTCTGTAGGTGGCACGGAATATTCCATCAGCATTTGCTGTTTGAATCCATCTTTTCCTTTTTTATCGGTAGAGTTTTCGCCAAATACTTCTGTGTATTATTTGCGGTTCATAAATTGTAAATGCCTTTTCAAACCACTTGTATTATGCAAAGACTTATTGACATTTTTAACTTTTTTGCAAAGCAGACACCGATTTCCCGGCCGGACCTGATCTATCCTTGTCAATGTCAAAATATTCTGAAAACTTTTTTTTCTGTTTATTATCTTCAGTCGAAGCAAATGTAGGAGTGGCCGTATTTGCCCTGATGTTGATATTGATGGTGTAGACTGTAGAGGACAATCACTTTTCGGCATTGCCGCTTTTAGTTTCTGTTGTTTCTTGCGATTGTGACAAACACGATGAGCTCTGATTAGGATCAATTTCGCATTCTATTGTGACTAGATTTTTTGTGATTTGTTTCGTTTTGTGGACTACTATGAAATCGCATTCTTCGATTCTTAATCTACACAGTGCACACGTGCAGGCAAAAATAATGAATGGGATTAGATATGTTTGTTTTCGTTAGTATAATGCTATACTAGCCAAAACAATCTGCAATTGATATCTCTACAACGGTACCAAGTAATCAGAAACGAGAACGAGACTAAAGCGAGAGCGAGACCGAGAAGTAGACAACTCTCGTCCTCGTTCTCGTAATCGAGAGCGAGATCGAGAGAGACCACTTTTCGCTTTCTTTTTCGCTCTCGCGAAAAACTACGTCTAATTCGTAAACCGGCTCTATTTAAAAATCTCTCCTATTCTTGAAAAGAACTACAGCCTACATTTTTAGCCTTTATATTCTACTATTACAAGTAAGTAGGTGGAGTCTCCATATAACTGCATGCTTGCATTTTCCCCTCCTTCGTCGACTTTTCTTGAAGTGGAACTATGTTCGTCCTATTTCTAATTCGTAAACCTAATTTGAAAATTGATTTCACCTATTTTTCAAAAGGACTTCATATTTAGAGACTACAACTCTAACGTTTACCTTCAACTATTACACTTAAGTAGTTGGAGTTTCCATATAATTTCATGCTTTAGGTTTCTCCCGCTTCTTAAATTTTTCTTGAAATGGAACTATGTTTCTTCGTCTTCTAATAACAGGTTCTATTTAAAAATTAATCTCTTACCCATATTTGTCTAAAGTATTCCATCTTCAGAGCCTAGATTTCCAATCTATATCTTCTACCATTACACTTTAAGTAGTTTCAGTTTGTATATTACTTCATTATTGCATTTTTTCATTCTTCTTCGACTTTTATTGAAGCGGAACTATGTTATTTCTCCTTCGAATTCGTAAACCGGTTCTATTTCAAAATGAATGTCTCATATTATTCAAAAGGACTTCATTCCTAGAGCCTACACTTCGAACCTTTATCTTTTATCATTACATTTGAAGTCTCCATATAACTTAAGAATTACAGTTTTCCCCCTTTTTCGACTTTTTTGAAGTGGAACTGTTTTTCGAAAACCGGTTTCATTTAAACGTTAATCTCTCTTGTTCTTCAGAAGGACTTTATCTTCAAAACCTACACTTCTAACCTTTGTTTTCTACTCTTATACTTAAGTAGTAGCAGTGTCCCTCTTCATTCTTCGGGCATCTCTTTCTTCTTCTATTTTTTCTTGACATTTAATTATGTTCCTTCTATTTCTAATTCTTAAACCCATTCTATTTAAACATCTTTCCTAGTCTTCAAAAGCACTTTTTCTCTAGAAGCTATACCTTTAATCTTCAGCTTCTAGTGTTGCATTTATGCAGATGGAGTTGTTATCTAACTTCACGGTTGCATTTTTCTCTTCTACGATTCTTTCTTGAAGTCGAAACACATTCGACCTTCTTCTAGTTCTTCAACAGGGTCTGTTTAAAAATCTGTACTATTATTCAAAAGAACTTCATCTCTAGACTCTACATTTCCCACATGTATCCTCTGCCATTACACTTAACTGGTTGAAGCCTCCATACCATTTCATACTTACCGTTTCTTCTTCAACTTTTTCTTGAAGTGGAACTCATTCGCTCTTCTCTATTTCCTAAACTGGTTGAAAATTGATCTTTTACCGCTGAATTTAAATAGTTGGTGTCGCTATAGATTCTCATGCTTTCATTTGTCCTTCTTTGACTTTTTCTTTTAGTAGAGCTATGTTTCTCTTTCTTCTAATTCGTAAACCGGTTGTGTGTAAAAATTAATCTTTCTTATTCTTTAAAAGAACTACATTTTTAGAGTCCACACTTCTAACAGTTATCTTTTACCATTACACTTACGTGGTTGAAGTCCTCATAGAACTTTATGTTAGCATTTTCTACTTCGTCTTCTATTTTCTCTTAAAGTTGTAATATGATTTTTTTAAATTTAGTCAATTTGAGGACACCTGGGTTATCGTTTTGGAATTCTTCGCTTATAAATTACGTCAGACGTGTTAATAGGACTTGGTACCAGTCGCGTCTGGAGAACAGGTTTCAGCCTGTTTGAAATTTCTCGAGCCAAACAAGCGTCTGTTTTGTTACGAATCATTGTGTAATATTTTGCACGGTCGTAAGGAACGTGTGTAAGAGTGAGCTGGGTAAAGATGCAAATTTTGCTGCACTTTTGTGCGAATACTGGAAGAGCCCGAACGTGTTAATGTGATTGTAGCCCTCGGCGGTTATCAAACCCCCCAATTTAAATCCCTTTGTGTTTAAATTCGTTAAAAACAATTTTTAAGTCAGATTGAACCTTTTCGTTGTGCAGTGAAATGAAGCAGTTTACGTTGTCCCGATAGCCCCCAAATTAACATTGATGGGGTTTATCTGAGTTTTATGCCAACAGAAGAAGCTATGTTGTATGGGAACTGACGTCGTATGTCGTTTGTCTTACCAGACAGCTTGCCAATTATTATTGTTCGGGCCACTTTCGGATCTTTTTGAGGCGTCGTCAGAATAATCCCGATAATGAAAAGAAGCACACAGGTGTGTTTTTCATGCCATCTCTGTAAGCGGATCTATCATAGAGTTAAAAGTACAGTTTGTTTAACCAATGTTAAGACTGTAACGTGTGATCACCACGGCTAAAGCTGGAATGACATCAACCCCATTTCATAGAGCAACCCTTGCTAAAGACAACTTCATTTAAGAAGGTATTCAGCCGTAATTTAGCTACTAAGGTGTTTATCAAAATGAGGAAATCTTAGAGTATGTTTTAACTAAGAAACCTTTATTTCACTGACAACAAACTTTTGCTTAACGTCATAGCATGTGGTTTTTCTGTTGATTTGAATGTAGTTTTGTAATATATATAGGATGTACGTGTTACATTTTTTTCAAGGTTTACCGACTTTGCTTCTTATTACGTGTAAGGCAGTTCGAGATGGTACCCTCGGGGTTTAATGTTTTGAGTTGTGCACTTGAAGTTACTATTTTGAGTCGAAATGTCTTCCTGTTTTTCGCATTATTATTTGCTATGTTCTTTTACCAAATGTTTTGTATTTTTAAACTTATTTTATGAATTGTGTAACTATTGCTATATTGTGATTGCCTGTTTAGGTTTCCAACCATTTTTAAATAGTTTAATTAATCTCATTTGTAATATTTTTGTTTCTTTGAGAGTCAGTGTCAATTAGCTAAGCAGGAACGGTGCCCTTTAAAACGGTTGCACTTTCATAGCTAAAGAAATTAAGCATTTAGTTGGCAAACACGTCAGTATTCATTTTGCACTACTTTTCGAACTATGTCTTAATTTTTCCACAGCAGTGCCCTAGTATTTTTCTATTTTGACTCTCTCGAAACAGGACAGCACTTCATGAGTAGCGTAAACCTTCCCTCCCCACGAGCTAGCCGTGGAAAGTCGTGTTTATATCGCAACAAAGTGGAATTACATTCGACCTTATTCTAAGTCTTGAACCGGTTCTTTATGAAAACCTCTACTCTTTTCCAAAAAAAACTTAACCTTTACAGCTTGCATTTTTTCAACTTTATCTTTTGTCATTACATTTCGGTAGTCTTCATACAAGTTAATTTTTTTCATTTTTGGATTTTATCTTCTACGTTACTTTTAAGTAGTTAAAGTTTTTATATACCTAACTAAACTAATACGTCATCATAACTTGGAAATTATCTTCTAACAACGCCATCTTCAAACGAAATCTACATAATTGGGAGTGCAAAGAAATTTCAAACTTGCATTTGCACGTAGCATGCAAGGGAAATCGGCGACACAGAGCGTTTTAACCATTCGAAGATTGGGAAGCGAAAGGCATAAAATTAATAAGCCGCAGCAGGCGGAACATTTGATCGTCTGCAGTGCGCAGTAATGTGCGTAAACTTTGCCCCGTAACAACCTTTCACCCTTATTATATCTTTTTGTGCTACATTTCACTTGATTTCAGATTTTTTTTCCTCCTTTGATTATTAGTACAACGTTCAACCTTTCTAAATTTTTGGGTTTCTAAACTGTTTTTTTAGAAACAGGAAATTTTTCTACAGCCTGTATTTTGACACTTTTCGGTTCGACCAGTACATCTAAGTAGTTTCAGTTTGTTCTATAGTCTCACACTTTTACTTCCTACTTATAATGTTTTACTTACATTTTTATAATATCTTGAAGTGAAATTATTTTCAGCCTTGTTCAGATTTTTTAACCGACTCATCAACGCAATTCTTTATATTTTGAGATCCTACAACAATTCTTCTTGTTGTTATATTTGATTCTTTACGTTTCTGTTTTCGTGATTGTGAATTGTTAGTTTATGAGGAATTCTTTGAAATTATCTCATCTGCTAAGAAAACCACCATGCTGAGTGTTTCATTTAAGGTGCGAACATAAGAAAATAGCATGGGAAATAGTATATATGCAGATTCCTTCTTGACGCTTGAATTGATAGAATTGATAGCGGTATCAATTTAAAGGGAAAAATGCGTTTAATTTGGTACTATTTTACTTGAATTTGTTGCTTGTTTAAGATAGAAATACCAGCTTAAAAACTGTAATAATTATTTTGTATTTTATGCATAAAAATCAGACCAGCCGTGGTCAAATTTGTTTATGCCAAAATAAATGTTATTTTTTGTCAGTTATCAATTCACCTAGTTAACTAATTGCTATGAATAATAATGTTCAATATTCTAATGAAGGGAGGGTATTTATTATCAAAGCATTTTACAGTGGCGTCAGTTTACGCACAGTTGGTGATTTATTCTCACATATAATCTCATAAGAGCATTAATTCTTTCCGGAAATTTTTTGAGTGTGGTCCAACAACGTCGTATTAACTTGCCCGAGCGGGACGCGAGGGCAAATTAGGACGTTGTTGGAATGCACGAAAATAATTTCCGGATATGAATTAATGCTCGAATGCAGATTCGGTAAGAAAATCGTAACGCCACAAACCCTCACAGTTGGGTTGGTCTACCTACAAAAAATTTCCAAGAAATTTTTTTATTGTCTTGGTTACGGCTCGTGAACTAATTTTTCTATTGGTCATTAATGAGTGTCGTACGATTTTCACATATAATCTCATAAGAGCATTAATTCTTTCCGGATATTTTTTTGAGTGCGTTCGAATATATAAAAAATTAAAACAAATATTGTGAATATTTCACTTCCTGCTAAATATTTTCCAAAACAAGCCATAACGTCTTTCACAAGATGAAAAGCTCCTAAGCCGAGAAAGATAGTAGAAAACTCTTCGCGTCGTAACAGTTGTATTTCTCTAGCTATTCTGTACACTCCTTCATCAGCTCACAGGGATCCTGACTTTTGCTTTACTGTTGCCAGACAGTCTTGAAAGTTTTTCATGCATGTATATATTGAACTGAATTCGGTGTAAAAGCAGTTATGGTCTGTGGAATATCTGCAGTTAATAGCATACTGTTGAATGCACTCCAAGTAGGGATCTTACATTTATCAGGATCACCTTCTCTGCTTGCGAAATATCTACACAAAGTCCAGATCATATCCTGTTCTCTTGCTGATGAAGCTAGTACGTCAAGGTTTGTTTTACGTGCCACCATAAAATGGTTGCTGATTTCTTCTCTTTGCGTTGGGTTTTTAAAGTATTTGAGCTCTTGGCATGCCAGGAGACTGTAAAAGGAACGCATTCCTTTTTTGTCAAAACTTTTTTGTAGGTTTGTGACGCTGTCTGTATCATTTTTACTTTCATTTTGAAAGATGACTAACACTGTGTCATGGCTGCCTCCAATACCGGAAAGAATTTTCTCTTGGTAATCAAAATTGTCCATTGCTGCTCGTATTGGTACATTCGGTTTAATTTGCTTGGGAAGGGGTACGCCTTTGCCCCCTGAGTAGCTTAAAATTCTTGAAGCAAATACCACGTTATGTCTCTCCAACGCACCATAACTAACAGTCATTTTAAGGCGGTTCATAATCTTAACTAACAATTTAGAGCGAGTCATTTCATGAATAGTTTGTGCTAATCCAACGTGCAGAGGGGTACTGTTAGTGCCATTATGTATTAGATATCTGGAAAACTGCTAGACATTTCAACTGTACTTGTAGAGAAGTCTGGTAGCAGGGCAACATAGCTGAGCAAAATTTTGACCAGAAGTGCGGTACATTGTTCTCTGCTGCTGTAAACGATTTAAATAGATCTTTTGCGTCGCAGTCTGTATTTTCTAAACCAAAGTCATAGCTTTTAATGTCACTGCGCAAGGTTTTAGGACATTCTTTAATAGAATCAAAGTTACGAATTTCTTCTGCAAGTTTAGTTACAGTTATTTGATTTGAAAATACCATTTGTGAAACAGATGGATCCTTTGCGTAAGTGACATAAATACTATCACCAAAGTGCTCTATAAGTAAACGTTTCATCTTACGATTTGAAATATGCATTTCACTGGACAAATATTTTTCGTTGACTTCATTGCGTAGGTATCCAATTGAATATTCTCTGGTTTTAAATTCAAGTGTAGCCAAAACTGTTGTTAAAGATTCTCGCAGGCTCTCAGAACCAGCAGTTTTTTCGGCTGCATCTTTTTCAGTATCTTTCTGATAATTCAAAATATATTTCTTTATACAGTTTTTGTGATAGTGGACGTCTGCAGCAAAAACACTGTTTACAGCTTCCAATGTACCTACTCGTTGAAAAACTACATTAAGGTAAAATCGAAAGGCTCTAAGTAGTTGCTCTGCTCTGAACTTCTCACAACTACGGTACAGTTGGGAGTCTCCTTTTACTTTCAGTTGGTTACACACTACACATGTTTTAAATTGTAGTCCACTAGATCGAGTTCTACTCTTCTGCCACTGTTGTTGGGTGCCGGTATTACCCTCCTCTTCCGGACTTGATTCTTTAGCGTCTTTTTCTTGTTTTTCTTCAGCTCGTTTTCCTTTAAGTATGTAAGGTATGTAGCAAGCCATGTAATATTTTATGCTTTCTTCATAATCAAAGCTTTTCAACACATCGTCCCCAATGTGTTTAGAAGCCATTTTTATGTTTTTATACCGTTTTCGCTTGAACACAATTGTAAAGAGCGTTTCACTTTTTGACAGAAAATGCACAAGTTAATGTCTTTGCAATCGGCCCTACGTCTCTTCCTCCAGCTTCACTGAGTCACTCATCTTCTTTCACGTAAAATTTAATTCACTACTTGTCACAAAAAAGAAAGGAGTACTGAATTATTATGTAATTACACTAAAAACGCCATGAGTATTGTCTAAATTCCATCGCAAGCTGAAAATTGAAAAACCTTAGTGTATCTGAATACCTATTGGATTTACCTAAAACATTGTAATTACAAGATTTCTTTATATTCAAAAAAGGAGTAAGACGAGCTTTAAAAAATTAAAATCGGATTACTAGGTACTGAGATATACTTAAACAAAAGATCAAGCGGCCATTTTTAAATGTGGCGACCAAACGACCATGATCTGGACCATGTGAATTTTTTTTAAATACACCAATAGGTTGTTAACAAAGCCCCGCAATAAAACTTAGGGCACATAGAACTGCACAAGTGACATGGGCTAGCTCCTAGACTAAGTTGGAAATTTAAATTCGGATTCTTATTTAAAACTTTCAATCAATCAGTTTGGCCCTGCATTAGGAGAAGTTGCACGTGAAAATAAAAAGATTTGGTTTCAGCATGATGACTGTCCAGCGCATTATGGTTTGAATGTGAAGAAATGTGTAAGTGATAACTTTCTTAATTGCTGGATTGGTGGCAGTGGTACTCTCAACTGGCCACCAAGAACTCCTGATTTGGCACCATGCGACTTATTTTTGTGGGGTCATCTGAAAAACAAAATTTACAAAAAATGCCACCCAAATATTGACTCTTTGCATGGAAGAAATCGTTATGGAGTGTAGGCTAATCATAGATAGACAGTCGGCTATTGTAGGGCAGGTATTTTAAACAGATTGGGTTATTGTTTACAGCAGAATGGAGAATTTTTTGAGCACTTTCTCTAAATTTGCTTGTAGTTCCAATTTTTTTCACAAACTCGTGAATTGTTGATACAGATGGGATAGATCGATTATTAAATTTAACCGAGAATAAATCACGAACTGTGCGTAAACTGACGCCACTGTAAAACGTTGTGATAATAAATACGTTCTCTTCATTAGAATATTCAACACTATTATTCATAGTAATTAGTTAAATACGCGAATTGATAACGGACAGAAAATAACATTTAAATTGGCATAAACAAATTTGATCATGGTTGGTCTGTTCTTTGCGAATAAAATGCAAAATATTTATTACAGTTTTTAAGCTATTTCTATCTTAAACAAACAACAAATTCAAGTAAAGTAGTATTAAATTAAGCAAATTTTTTTCTCTTTCGATTGATACCACTATCAATCCTATCAATTCAAGAAGCAAGCAGGAATTTGCATATACGATTTATCATGCTATTTCCCTTTGTTCGTACCTTAAGTGAAACAATCGGTATAACAAAAAAAACCTCATAATTTTTTCGGGTTTATTTTACGAGTTACTATAGGAAACAATCCGAAACAGTTCAAATACTGGCAGAATTAGAGACGATTATTTTATAAGCAAAATTATAGAGCCGGCATCGTCAATAAAATTTCATTACTTATAAAGGTATCCCACATAATCTTTCTAGTACTTCAATTAACTAGTAAAATTTTGAGCGAGATAGCGAGATGCCCGTATTTAATTACCACCGAGCTTTGACTCGGTATTTTCTTTTTGAGGAAAGCATTAGCGTAATTCGCCATTAAAGCCAGCCTCCGATTTCCGTCAAACCCCACCTTTATTAATTTCATTCAAGTCAGATGTGCCAGGCATATCGCGAGCTCTCATGAAAAGCGAGTGTTAAGTGCAAAGCTTGTCGCTTCAGGCGTCGCTGCCAGTGCATTGGGGCGCCTCCTCTGCATATTTAATTCGGTTTATATTCGGATCAGCTGTGGGTGTTTTTTAAACGGTCTTCGGGGCTCCATGGGAGTTCAGCTTGAGCGGTGGCACGCCCGAGAGTAGCGCTAGAAAGTCTGAAATTAAAGCCAGGTTGCCAGCGTTATTATGATACTGCTTGGGTTCAGCTATGAATACAAAATGAATAAACTTGATTAAAATTTAAATTGCGGCATAAACTGTGAATGCCAATTTACTCCGAGCACGCATTCATAAACGCATTGACGACGAAATATTTTAAATGTGAAGCGCGAGAGGTTATCTTGTAGTCCACGGGGCGCACTGTCGTTTGGGGGCTGAAATAATGGGGAAATGCGTAGCCAAAATTGCTACGTTGCGAGATCATAAGCTTCTCATATTTTGTATACTATAACAACTTGGAAATAAATTCTTATTTAGGAGATATCTGATAATTTATTTGACTCTTTAATTCCTGAAATGTTATCTTCCATGTCATTGGATGAAAACGCTATACTGCGTCACTAGGCTATATTCGCATCGCTTTTTCTCAGTCTAGAGTTAATGTTACCCTGTGGAAATGTAAATAACTGCAATTGTTTGAATTATCTGTTCAAAAATGCATTTTGTTCATTCTCAGTCAGCTCTACTTCAGTTATGCGTCGATCTGAAGTTTACAAAAACTTAGTTTATGCCGGATTACATCCAATATTACTGCAAGATTCCTCTGGCTTGGACACGCTTTAATATTTTCCGTTCTAACTAGCCCTGTTCTATAGATAGTTCCATACTTAAAATTCAGTACGGGCAACATAGAACGATGTAATTCTTATGGGAGTTTTCTGCGTGACGTTGCCACTTCCCGTCAGCGACCGGCCCGGCGGTTTAAGTTTGCCTACTGACAAAAGGATGTAGATTAAAATTAAACAAGTCATTCGTAGTTGTTAAGTGCCCCGAAAGACAAATGCGCTAGGTGCGAAGTTTTTAGTGACCTCGGAGGGTTTCTTGACTGCTGCAGTTATTGCTGTAACTTCTGGTCTGCATCCACTGCTTGGAGCTGCTTTAGAAGCATCTGGAGGATTTCGAACGATTTGTTCGTGGCCTGCAATTTCCTTTTCTTTGTGTCCATCGACTTTGTGAATGGAAATTTCGTGAATGGGAACTTCGTGGATGCGGACTTCGTGAATGATTTGTTCATGGCCTGCAATTTCTGGGACTGCATCCACTGCTTGGAGCTGCTGTAGGAGTTTCACCGATTTGTTCGTGGCTTGCAATTTCCTTTTCTTTCTGTCCATCGACTTTGTGAATGGGAACTTCGTGGATGCGGACTTCGTGAATGATTTGTTCATGGCCTGCAATTTCTGGACTGCATCCACTGCTTGGAGCTGCTGTAGGAGTTTCAACGATTTGTTCGTGGCCTGCAATTTCCTTTCCTGTCTGTCCATCGACTTTGTGAATGGAAATTTCGTGAATGGGAACTTCGTGGATGCGGACTTCGTGAATGATTTGTTCATGGCCTGCAATTTCTGGACTGCATCCACTGCTTGGAGCTGCTGTAGGAGTTTCACCGATTTGTTCGTGGCTTGCAATTTCCTTTTCTTTCTGTCCATCGACTTTGTGAATGGGAACTTCGTGGATGCGGACTTCGTGAATGATTTGTTCATGGCCTGCAATTTCTGGACTGCATCCACTGCTTGGAGCTGCTGTAGGAGTTTCAACGATTTGTTCGTGTCCTGCAATTTCCTTTTCTTTCTGTCCATCGACTTTTGAATAGGAACTTCCTGAATGGAGACTTCGTGAACGAGGACTTCGTGAATGAGGACTTTGGAAACTCCATGCACTTGCTGATTTTCTTGTGGATGAGAGGGTGCTATTTTTTTATGTTCGAGAATAGCTGGACGTTCAACTCCCGTATTCTTTATATTGGCAGCTGCTATCGCTCGTTCTTCCGCTGTAGGATCGGTTGTTGATATTTTCTCCACCTGCTGGAATGTTACTCCTGGGATGGATCCATTGGATGCGGGATGAGTCTCTTTGACTGTCTCAATAATGTTTTCCTTGCATACCTGATCTTCTGCGGAGAGTTTTCTTTGAGTGGGTACTTCCTCTATATGCCAGAATTTCTGCAACTGCTCGTCTTCTTTAATTTGCGACAATTCGCCAATCGTGATATTGACTTTAATGCTGTTGTCCCGATGTTGATTGATTTGAGCCACTGTTGTGGCTACTAGCACTTGGCTCCCTTTTGCGCCTAAATTGGCGGTAATGATATTTGATTTCGGCTTCTTCTATGGAGCGTTGGAAGTCTGCATGGCTGCTGCATGAGCTGATGTCCTCATCTTCTGAGCAGGCAACGGCCTTCATGGTGGCTGTGCTTTATGATGCAGAGTATGATGTGGAAGGCGACAGATTTTACAGTTGAAATAAGAATGACATGGTATATTGGAATCATGTCGCAAGCATCGGAAGCACAATCGATTGGTTCTTACCACTTCTTGTTTTTCATGAGTAGGTAGCCTTTGGAATTGACCACAGTTATCGATGTAATGATCTCTATGGCACAGCTTGCAATTACGAGATGCGGAAGCATAAATCTTCTGCAGTCCTTCTGGTATTGGTTTTCGAGCTCCATCAATGGATTCCAGTGATTGAAACCGCCTTTGCAAGAAAGCCATTAAATGTTGGTGATCCTGAACTTTATTGGGGCATTTAAGCGACTGTTCATATAATTTGTTAGTTTCAGGATTCCATTTTCGAGCGATAGCCCTGTTGATCCATGGAGATGCCTCTTGATTGCCTCCACACATTTCATGACGGAGTCATGCAATCTTTTCAACCCTTGGGCTGATTCTTTGGAAAGGACCGGCAGATCGAAGATGGTGTCTAGTAATTTTGTTAAAATAAGTCGATTATTTTGATACCTTTGTTGTAGCAAATTCCAAGCGTTGTTGTAGTTGGCTTGGGTAACTGCTAGATGCTGGATCAGTCGGCTGGGCTCTCCCTTAACATGCGTCTTTAGATATTGCATCTTGATGACATCGTCCAGGTTCTGGTTGTCATCTACTAATTTAGTGAATAGGTCCTTGAAAGTGACCCATTCTTCATAATTTCGCCCATTCTTCATAATTTCCCTCGTATATGGGGATTTTGACTTGAGGAAGCGAGATGGCCGCTGCTTGCTGGTTCCTTGTCGGTGCTTGCAATAAATTAATTAAATTACTATACCTGTCTTCCAACGTTGTATATTCAGGACTGAAGTGTATCTGGTCTGAAGCAATTTTGTTAGACATCACTTCTTCGTCCATCTCGATCACCCGATCCCATTTTTCTCTTAATTCCCTCTTCGTGATGGCGGGCCTTCCTAATTCTTGTGCTAGTTCGGCGTCGTCCATAGTTTGCTTAAAACTCCGGATCCGAATCTGCAGTTTTCGGATACGAACCTTTTGCTCGGGATTTTCCACTATTTCCTCTTGCCTCCTACTTCCGGAGGGGTTGGAAATTTCAGTTGTTTTGAACAGCTCTGCAAATAAATTTTTGCTTCGCTGTATATGGCTTTCTCCTCCTCCTTCGTCGTATCTTCATGTCTGAAGAATCGTGACATTACGGCTATGTACATTTGTTTATTGTATTTTTCCATTGTTGTCGATCTTCCGCAACGCGAAGATTCGATTGTAGTGGATGTCCCGTGATCTCTTTTACTTGGTCTAGCCATCTTGATGGCGATCTGCCCCTAGGTCTTCTACCCTGGACCTTTCCTTGTACAATTAGTTTTTCGAGATTGTCTTTATCCCGTCGAGTGATGTGTCCGAAATATTGAAGAATTCGCCTGCGACAGATGGTGGACAGTCGATCTTGGATATTTAGCTCGTTAAGGATTGACACGTTTGTTCTTCTTGCAGTCCAGGGAATGCGCAACATTCTTCGCCAACACCACATCTCGAATGCATCTATTCGGCGTCTATCGGAAGCTTTTAAGGTCCACGACTCGGAACCATAAGAAAATATGGAAAAGACCAAGGATCGGACTAGACCCACTTTTGTGTTTTTTGTTATTTGTTTGTCTGCCCATATTTTTCTTAAATTAGTCATTGCTGTTCGTGCTATTGCGATACGTCTTCTCACTTCAGTTTCAGAGTCTCCATTGTTGGTTATTACTGATCCCAGATAGACGAACTCGTTTACTATTTCGATGTTGGGGAGGCGGTTGTTTAATTGTATCGTGTTACTCCTATCAATGATCATAATTTTGGTCTTGTCCATATTGATTTCTAGTCCTAATCTGTTGCTCTCCTGGGTAACTAACTCGAGCATCTTGGCCATTTCTTCTTCGTCTTTAGCTATAAGGGTAGTGTCATCGGCGAATCTGAGGTTGTTTATGATTTTACCGTTTATTGTTACGCCTCCGTTAAAGTTGTCTAGGGCCAGTCTCATTATTTGTTCTCCGTAAGCATTAAACAGTCTGGGTGAGAGTATGCATCCTTGGCGCACTCCTCTATGTGTTTTGAAGGGCTCGGAATGGTTGTTATGAATATTAACGATTGCCTCGTTATTTTCGTACAGACTAGTAAGTAGGCGTACCAGGTGATTTGGGACTCCCATCTCTCTTAGCACTGACCACATCTTTCTCCATACTACGTAGTCGAAGGCTTTAATTTGATCGTAATACCCTGCTGTAAAATAATTATGTGTTGGAATACTTAGCTGCACCATTTCTGCATGATTTTTAGTTGCGGTGTTCCAAAGTTCATCCAGCGTCTTGTTACGACTGGTGATGTAGGCTTCGGTTTTTCGGCTGGCAGGGTCATTTTTGCTGTTGGACCATATTTGAGTTATCTTCTGCGCGAGCTCTTCTTGGGCGACAGCTAATTTGTTGGATGCCTCCATGTTATTAGCCAATTTCTGGGACCTGGGTGGGTTGGCAGATGTTGTTTTCTTCTCTGAATGCTTGTGACCTCTGGGATGTATTTGTTCTTAGTTGGAGACACATCCGGCTCGAAGGACCATGAACAGAAATTCCTGGAGGCTGGATCAGGTTTCTGTTGATTGCACTGGTTCTTTATCCCTAATTTTTAAGCACATGAATGAGACTGCATTCATGTTTTAAGCCAATGTAGTCAATGGCACTTAAAGGGATGATGATGTTGCTACCCTTAAAACGCAGCCTCATGTTTTATGAATTATGGTTTGAAAGAGGGCAGCAAAGTTGTGAATGAATCAAACATTAGATGTCGATTGATTTTATTACAAAAGTATACGGGCTTTAATACAAAACATAATTGCTTAGAACTAAATTAACATTTCAAAGTGGAAAGTGTAGATTAGCGGAACGATTCTAATATTACAAAACAATAAGTCAGCAGGCGGTAAGCTGTTATGGTTCCGCATGCGTTTGCAAGTCCGTGCGCTGAACTCGAGATTGTGGGTCGTTTATTTGCGTAAGTTGCTGGTTTGCAGTTTTCGGGCCTTTAAACCGGCTTGATTACGAAGCAACACTAGCTTCTAAATTGTGAACGATATTTCGTAAATTTTGACTGAAATTTATATCTGTTTAATTCAAAATTAAACACATCCCAGAAATTCGAAATTGAGTTTTTAACAGATCTTCACGTTTTAGAGTCCCCTGAACCAAAAAAACATTTTTCTTCATTGGTCTGTATGTCTGTGTGTCTGTGAACAGAATATCTCAAAAACGAAAAGAGGTATGACGGTGATCCTTCATATATAAGTTTTGTGTACTATGTCGATGCGACAGCAAGCTTCTGAAAAAAATCGCATAACCAAAAGTAGGTGTTTACTCTTGTGATTTTTTAGTTTTTTTCGATTTTTTTCAAACTTCACATTTTTATTAAATTTTTAATGTGTATTGATGTGAGATAGGTGATTTAACTGTTGAATACTTCTAAAATGGGTTTCTTTAGTTTTTTTTAAATTTTTTTTGTTAACTCTTATTTAAATAGAACACCCGGTATATTATTACATTTTTGAATTCAGATTAAAATGATAGAGAAAATTTGTCTCTTCAACTAATGCTCTATTTTGTACCGTTTTTGTAAAATTTGTAATTTTTGAAAATTTTTGACAAATGCTTAAAAATTAAAAATCAAATTTTTGGTTAATTATAAGATCACTGTAAAAGGAAGTTATGTGCGTGTATCACACCAGATTTTTTAATCTTTACCTTAAAGTTTATCTATCTGGATACCTCTTAATTTTGGTCTGTTCTGTTCTATAACCCTTTCTGTCATTTCTTGTTCTTCTTTCTGTTTGTAATTTCTCATCATCTTTCTAACAGTTTTATTGATGTATGTCTATTTCCATTTCTTAGCGAAATTCTCCTTTTATCTAGCATTTCTTTAATGTCATCCGAAAGTTGTCCTTTTCTATCTTTCTCTTATTTTTGCCATTTCTCTGCTAGATTATGTGATTGACGATACTAGTACTTCGCTAATTTCATTTATATTATTTTTAGACATTTCTGCTATTGTTGGTAGTTTTTCTTTTAGTTGTATTTTGCACATTTCATTTTGTGTCCTTACTTTATTTGCATCTATAGATTTTATTTTATTGTGAAATAATTTCGATAATTCAAATCTCTTGTTAATTGTGATTTTAGTTTGTACTGGTTTGTGGTCGCTTTTTGTACTAAACTGATTTAAGACTGTAACGTCAGATACTATCGTTTTATTTGCAAATAGAACATAGTCAATTAAGTTTGTAATACTTCCATTTCGGCTAATCCATGTCCATTGTCGGCTTTGTCTCTTTAAAGAGAATGTTCATCGCCAATAGGTTTTCTCGTTCTAAGAAGTTTAATAGCATATGACCTTCATATAGATGTAGGAACAATCCTTTTGGCCATTTATTGGATGTTTATTTTATATATTCAAGGTTAATATAGACAGGTTAAATTAATATTTACTTTTTTATTGTGTTTGCATGCGACGTTTTATTTGTGTTATCTTTTGTGAAGCATTTTAGCGACCTGCAAGGAAAAAATAAAACAGGTAAGTCCATGGAGGCACCAAGCTGGGCTGTCGCGCATCATTGCGAACAAGTAGAATGATTGGACCCCTATTTCGGGCTTGAAGGGATCAGTTCCTAGAGAGCTTTTTAAAGTTTGTGGCACCTGTTTTACCATCAATAACTAATTCACCATGATCTCTTTCTAACTAACGCCTATCGAGTTGAACCACTCCCTTCCCGACGAGCAGCTGGCAAAATTTCTGTTACAGGGACACTTGTAACGAGGTCAGAGCATATTTTGCTTGTGTATTGCCGAATTACCTTTGTAATTTATCGATCAAAAAAGTGGTACAACTTACAGTTGGGCCAAAAGTTACGAATCTGTCTGTATAATTTTGTGCAGTCAATACCCTGACGCTTAATATCTATTTTAATTGTAGCATACTCTGCGCCGCCAACATGTAGCCTGGTTTTGTGCTTTCTTTCGCGGAAGAAATTCCGATGGTGTCGTGACTATCGTTTTACCTGTAACACTGTTAAAGGTTTAGCTAAGATCTATATGATGTCCTTTCAATACTTTTATTGCGTTCTGGAGTATTTTATTTATTTATTTATTATATTTAATTCGTACTCAGCCAACAGCCGTTAGGCCAATTATAGGCGTCGCTGTGCAGTTAAGAGGACTTCCAACCCCACTAACGACTGTCATGATGTTGTTATGACCGCCGGGACCAACTTTATTCCGTGATAGCCGTACCACGAGGCGCCGAGAGATGCAGCCGTGGAACTCCCATCCAAGTTCTAACCAGAGACAACGTTGCTTAACTCTGCTGATCGAACTTGGATGCTTGTTCAAGCTACACCACTCGGGACCAATGATGTTAGTATTTTCAATGTTGAATTGAGATATCTAATGCCGCGATACATTTGAGTCTGTATTTCATTATGTACTCGTATTTTATCAGGACCGGAAGACTGGAAATTTCGTCATTTACTCCATTCTTTCTCATGTTTATGTGTTCCTTATTTGGTAGAGTCACATTGTCATTGTACTATGTTATTCTCGTTGGATTGTTTTTAGTGCATTTGTTTAGAGTACTGTGTCCTGTCTTCTTTAAGGATTTTATTGATTTGTAAATATTCACTTCTATCGTTCTTCTGCTTCTGTGTCGCCTTTCATAGAATTTTTCAAGCATTATACAAATTTGATTCCATATTCTTGGTGAACTTCTCCCAATCCTACATATTTTCTTGTTTTTCCTCTACTCATTGCTTCTATATCTTCGACAACTTCTGCGTCTTTCATCTGCCTATAATTTAATTTCCTCTGTAAACCAAAGGGTTTTTCTAGTTGAATTGTCCCTAACTTTCTGTTTGCCCGATGCTGTTGCTGTTTTTAGTTTCTTTCAACTATTGTGTCAGATACTTTGACGTCTTGCACTTGTATTATTTTTTTTCTCTCGATGTTTGTTTTTTGTATATAAACTGGTTTAGTTTTAGTTCGTTTAGATGTTAGTCTTATTTTCTATGCCGTTCAAGATCATTTTGGGTCAGGGGAGGCTATGACCATCTAGTAATTTTGTTGGCAACTAAACTCCCCAATGGAAATTGGCAGTAATTGACACTTTTGGTGTTAGGTTAGGTTGTTTTCAGTTTAAGGTTATGTGTTCTGAATAGGTACAGTGTTGCCGGATCTCTGTTTAAATTAAGGATGAAAAATTGAAATGATTTGACAATTGATGAGAGAAACGAAAATGAGAAATACTGCATAAGAAAAGCATTCAATATTAATGTTTATTGCAATTTGAATAAGAATTGTGTACATGATATGAATATGCCACATTATTTTACATGCTTGCTGCATGCTTGCTTGCTTGCTGGTGTGGAAGGATAAAGACGCCAAATAAATTTAGTAGAGCAATTGAGAAATATTGGTCTTAAAAGCTAGAAAGCTAAAAAATGTTCGCTCCTTAGGGCCTGATAATATTCCCGCTTACATCATTAAAGGATGTGCCAATTTTTTGGCGACTCCTTTATGCTTTATTTTCAATCTGTGTATAACTAATACTTTTTTCTAAATAAATGGAAATACTCCAAAGTAATTACCGACCCATGGCTCTTTTTTGCGTATCCGGTAAAATTTTCGTATTTCTATTAAATAATAGTATTCGACAACAAATTTCTCCATTATTATCTAACATGGTTTCATAAATAAACGTTAAACGGTCACTAATTTGGCTATTTTTACTCAGTTTATTTCAGATGCACTTAACAATGGAATACAGGTTGACGTCATTTACACTGACTTTGGGAAGGCATTCGATTCTGTTAATCATTCGATTCTCTTATTCAAACTTGACGTTGTTGGCTTTTCTATAAACTTAATTAAACTACTTGATTCTTAAACAAGTTTATCTTAACGGTTATTTATCTTACGAATTTACTGCATACTCTGGAAGGAGGGAAGCATTCTGGGACCGTTGCTGTTTATTATATTTATAAACGATATAACTCATGTTGTTAACTATGACTCTAAATTACTATATGCAGATGATTTAAAACTATTTTATACTATTAATGACATTTCTGATTGCGAACGACTGCAAGATGATCTTAATAAAATCTGGGAATGGTCAGTATCTAATCAGTTGAATTTTAATATAAATAAATGCCAATATATGACCTATTCTCGTTAAATCCCATTCCATTTTGTTTCAATACACCATGAATAATGTTAATTTAGACCGTGTTACAAGTTTTCATGACCTTGGCGTTACCTTCGATCCATCCTTAAAATTTAATCAACATATTGAAACTTTATTAAATTATGTATCCAAACAATTTGGTTTTTTAATTCGTAATTCACATTCATTCAATTGTATTAACACGTTAATAACTCTTTTCAACTCACTTGTACGTACTAAATTGGAATATGCGGACGTAATTTGGGATCCATGCTATACTTATTACACAATTAGAATCGAAAGAATACAGAAACCGTTTTTAAAGTATTGTCTTTATAGGTCCGGTCTTAATGACGTCATCACTGATTATAATTCTTTGTGCCTTCATTTTAATTTAACTGAACTATCAAATCGTAGAACGTTACATTTGTTAATTTTTCTATTTAATTTAATTAATTATCATGTTGACACCCTTACACTTTTATCACAATTACAATACCGACTGCCTGATTTAAGAGCCAGATCTCAATTTTCATTTTCATACCCACTTTCTACGACTAACGTGCATTTCAAATCGCTTATTCTAGCAATGTCAAATGCGTTCAGTATGTTGGACGTAAATATTGATACATATTCACTCACAAGTGGTCACTTTCATGCTGCAATTTCCAACTGAAGTAATTTTGTACTCGGGGAAATTTTTGATTATGATATTATAATATCTGGATTTAGGCCGTGCATTTCATTTTATTTCATTTTATTATTATACTGTTTTACTGTTGTGGTGTTATGTCATAGTTTAGTTTAGGAGACAAACAGTTATTTTGCTTTATTTGATTTAAATCTTTGCGGCACTAATTCAATTATTAATTTGTTTATGTTTCCTGTAATTGGGAATTTAGTTCCCGTTGGAAACAAATCTATCTATCTATTTATCTAGAAAAATTTACATGTGAAAAATGTAAATATCTTGTCAAATGGATGGCTTGCTGATTTTACTTCATGTTGATTTTCATATCTGCCACATAAAATTCCAACACTAAAATAATAATAAGTAGGTAGGTACTTCAGTACTTATCTGGACAATGCAATCCATCTAAAATTATAACTACGCTACTTCTTGAACTAATTGACTCGTCGGAGTTTTTCATATGTATGGATCACATAGATAAAACCTCTATACTAATCCCTGATAAGGTACTCAAACCAATTCTAGCAAACATAGGAGCTACACGGACAGAGTTCAAAACCTCTCTCAAGAAAAATACTAAAACTGTAAACCTCTGAAATGTACGTACACGATACTATACCTAGGTTATACGATTCGTATTTATATTAAAGTCAAGACAATAGGTCCTTATTGTACTGATACTACATGTTAAAAAATAATTGTTAAAAAACATATTATTCTTGACACCAACTTTCATTTAAATGTCATCGTTGGTATGTGGCGTCAAAACGGCCAAAATTAGAATTTTCTCAAAATGGAAACAACAATGAATTTCAAAAAATTTTCAGACGTTTATCACACAATTCAGCAGGCCGTGATTAAAATAATAAATCTTGCAATGCGGTGGCAAAAAAATGTCGAACAGACACTGCCAGAAAAAAAATTGCATCCGCTACATCACCGAATCAGTTAGTCCATCATGAAAGAAAAAAATCATAGCCAACTCTGTCCGAAGAATGTCGTGAACGAATTATACTTAGTATTAAACGGTGGTCACTACCAATAATCGGAGAACTAAGTCTCTGCACGTCCAGTATATTCAATGGGATAATTGCTCGGTTATTGAGCACATAATCCATCATCGAAGTGTGTCTTCTTTTGTTGCCTCACGTTGCCATGTGTTGGATTAGATGTAGAAAAAAAGTATTATTTATTCTCATTGCGATTATAGCACACAGCTCTACTAATTCCTTCCTCTTCTTCATTCAGAGTTGATTCTCTTTATCGTTGCTTGGCGTTTTTGATTAGTATATTGCCATCTTAGGCATTAAAATCGTTCATTCTAATTATTTTTTCATTTGTTGAAGATTATCGTATACATTTTCCAGTGTGTTTTGCTTTGATTGTGTTAGAAGCCTATATGTTAATTATATTTATTTTCTTGCATTTGTTGTGACGCAGTCCGCCTTGTTGCGTTAACGATTTCGTGTTTTTTGGAGCGTTGATGCTGTTGTACTTCCAGGCAGGCTGAGAAACCCACCACCTTTCAAACCTGGACTTCAGGCAATGGCGGAGTTATTATTTTATTTATTTAACAACATTAGCACAAACTTCTTTCTATTACGAGCAATTGTAATTAGTTTTTGGTCAAAGAACTAGCTGCTCGACAGCCCTAATAATTTTCTGCAAAACATTGATAATAGATATTGGGTTTTCGCGTTTTGAATATTCCCTAAGACATTGCAAAGTCAACTTTCTATGTTTGATTTTTTAATGTACGAGTCTAGTTCGAACAGGAAATGTTAATTCTTACAAAGCTATACTAGATAAATAACAGTTTGTGTAGTGACCAATAATTGTTGGTTTCTAATGTATATTTCTGGGAAAAAAACATTACTGTTGTAATTTAAGTAAAGACGAGGGATAAAATAAATGAAACTACATAGCTAGATGAATGACATAAAGAAAGCAGCAATTCAACAGTGTGATATAGTCAGTTAATAGTAAAAGCTATTGCTCAACAATTTTTTGTACCTCAGCGAAGCTTTTCCAAATTAAATTTGCCAAATCCCATAGTACATCCTACCACTGCAGGCGACTCTTAATTCTATACCTTATGATTTGCTACTTAAACATGATGCCTTATAGTTCTTGTCAACGGAGCATGTTTGAGAAACACCGATCATAAAGCTCTTTCATTACAAGAACTTGTTTTAGTATAACCAAACAATGCAGCAGTGAATACAAGATATAAGTCGGCTTAAGTGTCCCTTTTTGAATTTTTTGTAGCATGTATGTAAACAGTTCAATATAGATAGGCATTTACAAGATATTACCTTTCACTGAATCAGGCTGTAATCTTCTTTAGATTTTTTCAAAACGATGCTGGAAAAACATTTTCTTTTGCTGCACGGGTTTGAAATATGAACATATATAAACACAACCGAAAAACTGCATCTCTACGGAGCAGTTCTGTCCGAAGGTATATTTCGTTTGAACTATTTTCCCTGAAAGCCTGTCAACGTGTCCACCCTTATTTCTTAGATACGACGATAACATTATCTGACTTATATTTTTACGGAAATCGCAATGGCTTTCGGTAAACCAGATCGTGTGTCTCTTTGTTGAGTAGATAATGAGGGTGCGTATTCCTTTACAGTATACTAACGATTTTGCTTTTTTTACCTTTTCCGCACTAGTGGCGTTATTGTTTCGTTATTCCAGCACTAACTAATATAAAACGGTGTTAATTCCTTGTTCTTCCTTCTATTTAACAGTTTTCGGTCACTTAGTACCAATTTAATCTGCCGTTCTTTTTAATTCAACGTACTATCGTTGTTGTGGCCGTTCAATGCTTCTCTACTTTTTCTCCAAAGGTCTGCATCTTGTCACTTTTCGATGAGAGTCACAGAATACAGAGGAAGAGACGAATAAGCTAACAGAAAAGGCCATATTATAACGGTGCGTCTTGCGCGCCATGTAAAACTGACTGCTAGAAGAATTTATAGGTCTTTGTGGCAAAACTACGGCTGTGCCGGATTATCAACGTGCTTAGCATTAAGTTATTTGAAGTTCTAATCACGTGCCGTTTGAAGTATCTAAGAATGTCATTGTCAAATTACGCAGAATTTAGAAGCGTTTTGCCGTAGCCTGCTTACTGTCAACCCATTTGTCTCGCAGCAGTTGGTCGTTTTAGCTTGCTTAGCGTTCGCAGTTGAAGCATCATTTCTAGCCGAAGCATCCCGAAGTTTTTAGCAGTCTTCGTGACCCAATTGCTGCTAACATCGTATCCCTTCCTGTATTTGTTACCGTTATTTGCTGCATTACTGATAAAAATATCCATCCAGGATCACTTATTTTGAATTCAACATTTACACGTTTATATTATACTGTTTGTAAGCGACTGGGCATCGTACGCCCAATAGTTAAATTTTTAAGCTTATCCCCGTCTGGGGGGGGGGGGGTAGTCAGTATTTGGCAGCCGTGGCTGGCTTGTGACGTTTCAATCAAAGCTTATATTCTTTAGTGTGTAATTTGCGGTGATGTCACATTCAGGGAAATCCCTTTAATAGTAACTGATGCCGGAGAGCTTCCAGCTGACCTCCGAAAATGTTTGTGTCGAGTATAGCAGTATTAAATTGTTTTATAGTTGATTTCGTTTAAAGAAAATTCCGTCTTGATGTTGCTGAAGGAATTGGGGTTCGAGAATAGACAGTTATCCAGTTGATGTAGAACACAACTCTCGGTTGTTTTAAGACACGCTGAGGGAACAATAGGTAAATGCAATGTCAACCAGAATCGGGAATAACATCCTAATTAACGTCAAAGATTTTCCTCGCTAGTAACCCTCGCCTCTTCCGAGCGATGAAAGTTTTTTCCCTCCGCCAGATTGCAATCGCTCAGCCCACCGCAACTCCCACTTAAAGTAACGTGAGACAGAGCGGACACAACAAAATTCCATCAAAAAATGGCTGCAAACGAAAATTTCTGCCACTGTTGTTTTAGATTTTTAAAATATCGTAACAATATAACACGTCAACTAAGAAGAATTCCTGGATATTCAAGGAGAAGGTGAGAAACCTTAAAGCAGATGAAGAATGGAAAGCGGCCGAAAAAGGTGACATACTACTAGCAACGATGAATAAACTGCTCCGTGCTAGAGCGTGAGTGAAAGGAAGCATTTCTCCAACAAGTGAAGGTATAAATCGTCATAATATTATAGCAGCTGAAAGCTTGCATTTCTTGTGCCATCAGCGTATAATTTAAGTGAATTTTTAAATCCAAATTTTGGTTGTATTTTTCTAGTTTGCAGTTAGCTCCTATACATTCAGATGGGATTACTGATAAATTTGTAGATTTCTAATTTATTGTCTACCGTTAATTAATTGGAAAGTTTCTCATATCACACAACAAAGTATCATGAATTCTATGCCAAGCTGGTTTGGGCCCTCTAAATAGGTGCTTCTTCCAGGTCATCTTACTTTCGATATCTTCAAAATTTTTACCACAATTGCATATTGTTTAAATTAACTTGTGGATTTCTGGTGGCAGTCGCAGGGTTAGAGTGAGATGCTAAGACAACGGTATTGTCTGGAAATCTTGACAGCCTCGTTGTTGACAGATCTGAATTGTATAATAGGTATAACATGGGCTCCAATACATTCCTAGAGAAATCTCAGATAGCATGGGTTGTAAATCGATGTTTTCTCCCGATTTCTAGCGAAGAAGTGGCCTACAATCAGATACGATTTTAGAAATTCATGCAAATGGTAAAGAATAGACCATTCTGTCATACTTTTTGTATTCGTATTATATTTAATAATAATGATAATAACAATAATATTAATAAATTCCTCGTTTATGTCTAAGTAGGCATCAGAGCAGTATCGTTTTCCTTCGAAACCATCGTTGGTATTGTTGACTAGAAAGTGACTGTTCTACGGTGTCATGCTCACTTCAAAAATCGATTTGGTGATTGGTTATATGTATATTCGTTTTAGCAATATTTCTTGAGGATTTTTTGAAAGTGGTTGCATAAGGGGTCTATATGAAGCGACTTCGTCAGGATATTTTTGGGTTTGGGCGGTATAATTACTTGTGTTATTATCCAGGAATTAGGAACATAACCTAATCTTAGTATTGCGTTAGAAATGTGAGCCTTTCTGCATTTAGCATTTCCTCTAAACATTTTCCCGTTACTAGGTCGAGTCCTGTTGCTTTGTTAGGGTTAACTTTCTTATGAATTGTATATTTAGTGTCTTTAACCCTTCCTTTTTCGATATCCATTTGATAAGACACTTCAAGATATTGCTTGATTTCGTATTCTTCTTCGGAGTTTGATTCCGATGGGGAAGGCCTAAATATGTATCCCATGAAGGTGGCTGTTTTTTGTCATTTCTGGCCCACTAACCGTCTCCTTCCCTAATGGGTGTGATTGCTGGGCTTGAGCAACATCATCCTCCACAGCGAATTATTGGTTGCTTTTAATGTTGTTACATTGGTGAAATATTTTTGAATACAGCCTTTGAAGATTTTCGTATCTGCCTTTAATTACTTCTTATCTGTTTTGGACCAAGTAAGCTGCCATAGTATTCTGAAGTGTCGTTTTCTGCTATTGTGAGCCCTAAGGAAAGAACTTATTGGTTTTACTTCGGGAAGCTTTGGTTCTAATGTTGCTGTTAATACTGCATCCTGTACAGCATTCATGTTAAGAACTGCTTTATCAACATCGCTTGAATCCATGGGCTAAATATTCAGGTCAATAAGCTGTTCAGATGTTCTGCCAACACTTCCTAGTCTGTTGCGGTGTTTCCAAGTACACCATTCCAATTTGCATACTTCAGAGTGCATTGTAATCAAAGCGGGTGCTATATACAAACAAGAAATTTAACTAAATGGAAACGTATCCTTTGAATATCAGCTGAACAACACAGAATAGTTGCTTGAAGCGAGTAAAACATCTACTTATCAGCTATTCAAGTGCATACTATAAAGTCTGCTTTATTTAAGTAAAAACATAGTATTTAAATAGGTATCATAGTAGCACTAGCGATGCTAAATATTTAGCCGAACTCTATACAACTTAGTAATTTGAAGACTTTCCTCCTTAAAAAAGCAAAATAAGCAAACGACACTAACTGAACAAACTCCAAGCAAATGCTTTAAACCTGAACTTGTGGCCGATAAAGTAAATATATTCGAACATCCAAGGTTTCCTAGAAATAAATTATTCATCCCCACGTGGCTCCCCATTAGCTGCGACCCTGCAACGCAGTCGCTAAGTTACTGTGGCCTCGCGCTTTATTAAAAACATTCCCCTCGATATGTTTTAATAAAGTCGTAACGCAGTTCCAAACAAGATCATTTGGAGCGGCGGTTCGCCCACTTGGCGACCATTGTGCCAGTATTTGTTAGCGACTGGAGATAATCGCCGCCGTTTTCGCGCTTCCAATGCCTTCTGCAGGATAAAGCGATTTTTAGCACTGAAATCAGTAGCAGGTTGTACCTTCAGTGGCAGTCTGGCCCAAGAGAATAATTAATGTCTCTGTCCTGCGCGCGGACCCTTGTCTATTTGAGATAATTAGAAATTGGGGAAAGGATGAGGCCACGCTGGAGGTGTTGTCTTATCCTGAGTTTCTTAACCGAGCAAACAGTTGGGCCCGCAATCGATGCCAAATTATATACACAATGTGGTAAAACTTTTATGCCGTTTCGAAGTTTAATCGTCTACACCGGCCGTAGGTTTGTTTCTAAGTACGTAATACTGCGCGCAGAGAAATTTAAAGGTGGTAGAAACTACAGCTTGTAGAAGAAACGCTGTTGAAATACTGTATTCCACCTCTCACTTCTTTGTATTTCCCGGCCCAGTTCCACCTCCTGCTTGCTAAATATTTTGCTACATGTATTCTCTCAGTTTTCAGCCGAATTAATTGATTGAATTTTTATTTTCAATATTATATCTAGCATAGCCCGTTGCATAGCCATTTGTATTTTTATTAATTTGCTCAACTTTTCCAAATGTACCAGTTGCTATTACTAACAAATATTATCTTCTTCAAAAAGGCTTATCCCTTCATAAAACAGGCTTTCGCTGGATGACATGGTGCGCTATCAAATAAAACCGTCTACTATTTTGCCAATTTCAAAACTAGTGCTATATGAATTTTAAATTACACAAAGTAGTTTTGTTTACAAGAAGAAGAGGTTGTGTGGTTCTACAGTTCTAGATACGTAGTCTGCAGAACCGATTTATTTATTCGAAGCTCCTTCTTTATCAGTAAGGTCGATCGTTACAGAGGTAGTTATGTCGAATTTAATTTCGCCTGAGAAATAATACTCAAGGGGGTTTTCCAATTGTTTAAGTGGTTTCTTGTTCATTTTGGAAGTTTCTAAAGGCAGTGCCCATTTGTCACGCAAAATAAAAAGGTATGCAAACGTCCAGCTATTTATTTATAGATCGCTGTGTTCTCATGAGTAAAATTCAAATTGTATACAAAATATTTGAATAGCTCTAATGCCGTCTAATAAATATCACACTTAACAATAAACAAATGTAATATTTATGTTAACCCAATTGTTATGAATACAACTATAACATAAAGCAACAAAAGTGCGTGGCCAAAACTGGAATTTTTGCACATAACCAAAGTTCACTAAATAATGGGAAATCTGAATACCTGCCTATCTTACGACTCAAACAGGGATATGCAATAATACTTACACAATCAAACAGGTTGCCTAAACATTCAAAAATGACACAATTTAGTCGATCTACCGCTACTCGCTGAGCGTTAATGGGTTAATGTTCATCTTTGTGCTCCATGGGTCGTTACATTGGGAGAGTACATTGACTACAAGCAAGCCTTTTATTACAAATTTAGAATAGAAATTACAAAGTTGATTTATCCCTCAGTTTATAGCTCATCGTACTAAACGCTTCCCGTCTATCTCACTCTTCTGTTGATTTTTGCCATACAGGATATTATTTAACTAAAGGGAACATAGCGTTCCAACCTCTCAAATCGCAAAACAAACAAGTTCGCTATTCGACAATTGTCTGTGATTACGCAATTAAAGCGTTGACTAGGTGATAATAAATTCCATAAGTAAATACGGGTCACAAAATAAAACACACTCAAAGGACGCTAGTGCAGAAAGTGTTAAAAAACAGACGCCACCACGAAATGCATTTAAGGTAACGTTTTCTGACCAGAATTAAGGCCCAACTTCAGCTCCTAGCGAGTCTAACGACGTTTGGCTCCCTCTTCGTCCGTTAACCAGCCTCTGAACGCCGATGTCAATTGTGATAGCACAGGTGTTGTCCTGAAGTTGTAATTAATTTAAGCTACGAGTATAATTAGCATTTTGTGACTTGAATATTTGGAAGTTTCTATTTGTGGTTTATTAATTCATTTGATAGGCAATAGTTCTACAGACTTTAATTGCTGTCACTTGGCCTAAGGGCGAATTCATATAATTCATGTGTTACTGCGATTTTTGGTTTAATTAATAATGCCTCTATTGCTGTTATTTGTTTGTATTTTCTTCTGCAACCCCTCTAGCTGTACGAGTTATCTAGGTATGCAGTGAAGCACCGAAGGTAGGTGGCGTTTTATTAATTAGCTAGTTTTGTTTTTATGTTGTGAGTAACGTCAAGGCGCTCAATTTTTTATAATCTTTCTGTTCAATATAGAAGCCCGAAGCATTTATTGCCTAGTCCTTACACCACGCCACATTCTGCCGAAAGTTAAAATAACTAACCGAGGCCTTGTCAACCCTTCGTTTAAGGAGTTGTTGAACGGGTTTTTAGTTTTCGTTACCGTCTTCGCCTCTTGGCATTTTTCATTTTCCGTACATCATTTTCGATATATCGCAGGTCGTCAAGGTTTAGGTTTATGATCTCTCTTTATATCTTGCTGTGTTTTTAACGTTGGATGTTCCCGTTCTTTAATTCTTAATTTTTCTTTACTTTCTGGCGTTGCTCATTTCTTAATAGAGGTATAGGGTTTATTCCCAATTTTGGTCTTAAGCAGTTAATGTTGCTCTTATTTTTTATTACTGTTTCTATCTGTCTGTCGCAATATTGTCGGGTGTTTTTGCGTATAATTGTTATTATTTTATAAACTTCTGAATATTCTATTATATTTCTTGTATATTGAATCAATATGTTCTCTGAATGATGTCATTTTCGGCAGAGGTCTTTTGTGAAATGTTTTATCGGACTTTTTCCACTGCCTCAGGTGCTTATCACACGACGTTTCGGGAGTTTTTTATCTACTCCCGTCCTCAGGTGTTTTTAGTTAGTTCCGAGAAGGTCTTTTCAGGTACACTCGTATCTACTCCAGGGTTTGAACCCGAGACCACTGATCGCTGTGATTACGAGTCTGTCACTTTTACCACTAAGCCATCAACGCGGTGGCGGCGAACCCTATTTGCGTAACGTACCTACAACGTATCCCTACCTTCACAGATGGTAGCTCTAACAAACTACAAAAGATCATTCACGGCTGGTGACTGTCGGGTATTTCGGACATATTGACTGGACTATACAGATTGGTGGTGGATAATGCGAGCTAGAATAGAGCTTATAGGCTTTGTATGCGTTAGACAGAAATAGACTGATATGCGATTAACATCTAGTATCTTAGAATTCAGTGTTTTCTAAAAACAAAACACGTTGACTTTCATCATCAAAGCCACTATGTTTTTGTCTTTGACGATCAACGCCGTGTGGTCTATCAGTCAAGTTAACTCTACACCCATATTGATCATAAGTATGCTCCATTATTTGCGATTTAGCACAGTTCCTTGGAGAACTCGGCACGATGTCTGAACCAATTCCTCGCCTTCGCCCTAATAAATCTGTCTTAGAAGCATTTATAATGTCGAAATTAATTAGCAATAAATACTTTTTACCCTTCCACGTCGTTTCTCTGGTTTTCTGCCAAACTTCTTCAACCCTTGATAGCATCCATAAAACTAACTATTCAACGCTTCTTTTAACAGTTTCCCCACTATCAGGCACCTACTCTAAAGCCTTTCATAGAGCATCTAGAAAACATATTCAACCGTTCCCAGTTTAGCCTAATCTGACCTAATCCAGCCTTACTTAACCTAAAATTTTTCCAAATATTGGGCTGCGAGAACTTATTATTGCGATGCCTCAGAGAGGAAGTGTTCATAATAGCACTATAACAAGCCTACAAGTACGGGTTATAAATAACATCTACCTCTTGACGAACTCAATGTGAGCCTGTTACCATAGTAACACCAAAAGCAATAATATTAATGGCAACCACAGAATGTAAATCAACCTTTTAGAAAGATGCAAGGCTAAATTTACAAGGGTGGGTTAATGAACAATTAGCGCATGTGCCCTTTCGGTAATATTGCAGCAGCCGCTATTTGATATTGATTGTGGCAGTAGCAGTTAAATTGCTAATAATGTTGGTAACAGCGACTGCTTTAAGTGGTAATACATACTAACATGAGAACAGAGAAAAATGAGTTCAGGTTACCCATATACAACAAAATGTGGAAAAATGAAATAATCAAAAAGCAGCTCTAATTAGTGTCTGCTCTATCGTCAATGTTTCAGAATGAAGATAAAGAAGTACATCATATGCATTTCTTGATAGATAAATTAAATTTTGTAAACAAATAAATATGCCATACTACTTCAAAGAAGAAGTACCAGCTTAATAAGGACGAAAGCAGCATTATTTTGCTGTACCATTGTTGAATTGTAATATATTTTAATTGTGAAAAAGTTTAACTTTTCATTATAAACCTATAAAATGCTTTGTGATGTTATATCTCATTCTGGAGATCATAAATTCCGTCACAGGTTATTCACTTTAAAAGATAAAAGCAAAGAAATATTACTTGTGCCTCTCTAAGCAAATAAGTAGTATTGTAACGAAATGCCACCGTTTTGTCGAAAACGTGCAATAACAAGGAGAACAACATGACTGACTTACAATGTCAGAAAATACAAAAGCAAATGTTATTCTTGACATTACATCATAATATTTTTCAATTCTACAGCCAATAATATTTTATTGATCATGTGAGTTGAAGTTTTATATGGCAATATAATGGCTAACTTAAATTACTTGAATTGTAATACTATATAACTGAACGTTAGGATAATTAATAAAATTCAAGAAAATATTAACGTTTCAACTCAAACGTGTATTACTATATGCAATTCAGTACAATCAGAATAGGTAACCACTCATTGGCGCAGAACTAAATAAATTAAAAAATACAGGTATTCTGTAAATAATTAGAAGTTTACTATGAAACAAGCTTGGGATTCAAATAAACAGTTTAGCCATGAGTTATTATCATACAAATAGCACTAGGTTCGTTAGATTCAAGATGAACATAGAATTTAAATGATTATTGTATAAATTATTACAGAAGATCAAATCAAGAGATAGTATATGGGGCAAGCATTTTACTAAATAAGCATGAGCATGAGCATCAATTGGCGCTTAAAACAGCTATTTAATAATAATTTGCCTATTCCGTCGCACTGACGGAATTATAGATATTTATCTCATACAAAAACACCGAAGTCCTTGTTAGACCACTAGATAGCTCGCATACATCAGAGAGATTACTCGTTTACTAGTCTTAACAACTAAAAAATGCTGTATAAATTCGCAAAATACACGAAGCAAATGCAACCTGTATAAATGTATGGCTATTTATTAGTTTTAAAGGTACCATCAAATTTAAGATTTACAATTAGTATCCTTTATTCGGACCGTTACATCACAAGTTATGTATTTCCATCATAGTCGGGTACACGAACGGTTGGACAAAAAAAAACTGACCTGTACTCTACCGTACTTAATGAAAATGCAAAATAAAGAGAAAAATGATAAGCAACTAGTTAGTTTGATATAAGAAAATAGAAAATGTTTTTGTGACACTTCCTACATTGCTCCTACGAATTATATTTATGTCCTCATGTCTGCAATATGGTGTTGTTTTCTAAGCGCAAAATTCGTAGCCCAACAGCTGGGTAAATGGTAACGGACAGATCCTTACTAGGTAAAAAGAGAAGACAGGGTCTAAAAATAAATTTGACCAAACATGAGGCCACGTGAAGGTAGAGATAACAGTCTCACACTATGAATTCTGATTTGATCGGATGCGCATAGCGATTCACCAAACCATAAAACTAAACTGTTATTCCAGATTAATGACGATTGTAGGAGATAAAGCTGCCTACAAAGCATCAACAAAAAAACCCCGAAAACACAGTACCGGAAGTAAACTTACAACTTCAAAATGTCTAAAAATGAGAATCGGAAATATCCCTACTCTGAAGTTGCATACGCAAAATTTTCGAAAACAGGAATGCCAGTTGAGAATCCAAAAATTATCAAAATTATATAGACATCTTGGTGTTCACAGCGACGTGGAAAATTGCCGAATGAACTGTGAAAGCGAAGATAGGGGAAATTATTTTAGGACTGTTTCAGTTTATTAATAAAAATTGCAAAATATGAACGAAACGTGTTTTTATTACAGCTACAGGTTCTCGAAGCAGGTTTGCTGTAAATATGGTCGTTAAAACATCTCCAAGAAATTGCACTAGTGGTGTCGAAAAATCGGAAAAATCTAGCATGAGAATTATTATTTGTTTGTTTGTAGTGAACAAGGTTTAGGCATGCGGAGTACCAGGTACTTTAGACACCAACTGCTATGGTCATATGGTCAAAGTCCTATTAAGAATTTTTCTGAAAAAAATATTCTTTAATGTCACTAAAATGTGGAAGTCAACCTACAAAACTTTGATGGAATTTCTGAATGCACGATTGTTGTTAATAATCGTGTGTTCTGACTGATAATTAAGTAAAGAAATGGAGAAACATTTCTTAGTCCACAAATATCTTCATAAGAATAATGAAATCTTCATACTTTTATTTTTGACACAGTTAGTACAAAATAAAAAAACGTTATTTTTTACGCTTTCTAGAAGTTATTTTCTTAATTCTTCTCTCCTGCAAATTCCAGCAAAACCAACAATCAACGCAATCTTTGCCATTAAGAATATTTTTCCCATTGGTGGCATACCAAGCAAGGATAGCAATGGTCATATCGTATCAGAGCTGAGCAGTAATTAATTACTTTTTAATTAAATTACTAATTAAATTCCTTTTTGTTTATTTGCCTTGAAATTGAATTACCTTTCAAAATGCGGTAATTGTAATTGGGAATTGCCACCTTTGTTAGAAAGTACTTGAAAATTACTTTTTAAAAGTAATTAATTACTGCATTCAATTACTCAATTACTTTCGTGTAATTAAATTACTCTAAAGTATTTAAATTACTTTATAAGTATTTGAATTACTTGTGGTAATTTAAATTACTCAAGATAATTGCATTACTTTGTGGTATTTCAATTACTTAATTACTGACCTTGATAGGGTGCTTAATCTCCAGAACGCATAAATAAGATAAGGTCTTATTAAGTTACATATTAAGCAAATCGCAGGGTATTCCCCGCTCAATATAAGACTAATTTATTATTTCCTCTGACGAGTCGAATAACAGCAACTTCTGCATTTTGTATGACGCGTCCACGAACATTAGTGCTTGTATCTGTAGCTTGTAATAGTGGCACTAATATTGATTGTGAGAGACGCTGAGTGTAAGACGCTATAAGAATATTTGCTGTAAGTACATTACAGGTTACAATACTTACCTTAAAATAATAATTTTAAATAGCTTCATTAGACGATATTGGTTCATAATGATTTTATTTATTCATTTCAATTTGCTTGTTTTAAGCGATCCGTGCAAGTGTAGCAGACCTTAAGTCCAGAAAATTACGTTTTTGAGTGAGGAATTGAATTAAACGGACAAAATCCGATAACAACATTTAAACAGCGGAAAACACGTATATAAAATGTACCTAATTGCAAAATCCCATGTCTGGTTGACTCAAAAATGCATTATGGCGTATGGTAATTTTAAAACGCCGCCGCATAAGTTTACCGCATTCTTGCATTGAACATTTTGTAAATTATCCCTTCTTTGTCGCTTTCTTGCGTTGTAATGCTCATATGCTGCTTTATATTCTGGCACTAGTGCATAATTTTTATGGGCTGTTGCAGCATGTTAGCTTCGATTGTTATTAAAAACCCCCTTGCTAATTACGAGACATTCAAATATTGGCTTCTTAATGATTTTACACAAAATTCCATTTAGTTTTTTAAAAGAACAGTGTATAGTGACCCAATTTACGTAATTTCAGATATTTTATTGCCCTAAACTTAAAATCAATAGGTATTATTAAAGATGTTAATAACATTTTAAGATTTGAAATTAAAAATATGAAAGCTACCTGAGCAATTTAATTGTCGAGCGTTCACAGTAATTTTCTTAATCGGTGTGTTCAAAAAGAAATTACTTAATGGTTGGCCATGGAATATAAAAGTGTTGGCAACAGCAAGCTTTAGAATTCTTTAACATAATCACTGTTGTTGCTGTCATAAGTTTATATTATACGCTGATATCGCGATTGAAAATTCTAAAAATTGCCATATTCAACCCTTATGTAATTTCTTTTTGAACACATAGTATAAAGGTCACTTGAATGTAAAAATGACTACATTGTTCCGCGCTTAAGCAAATGTCTTTTGTTTTTGTATCTAAAGTACGAATGCTTATTTCAATCGGCCGTTTTCAAATAGGTTTATCAGTCATCTGTCAACTTTCAACGGTCCCTGATCAACACCAAAGTGATATTTTGTTTTAAAATTTCAGAAGTTACCTAATACATTTTTAATAACTATTTGTATTACTAGGGAGGAAAATGTATCACTCGTTCCCGCAGATGTAGTTTAGTTCTTCAGAGTTTGCCAGAACAGTACCTAATCAATTTATTGTAATCAGGCAAGGAATGAAATGACGTTTTCGTCCAGAGTTATACATACAACACTTTTACATTTTATGATAAGACTATCTCTTGTAATCAGCTGCATTCAAAAATATTTAAATATGAAAACCAGGAGGCTAGTTGATTTATTATTAATCATAATCACATTGTCTCCCGTCTTTAATGGCAAAGGCAGTCAATGTATTATATTCCCTCCCACTGCCATTGGAAACCAACCAGGGACCCAAACGTATAGTTTCCCTATACCCCTAACAGGAGACAGAAAATGTCACTTTCGTATAAAGGGGTTAAAAAAAGTATTTTCGAATAGAGCCAACAAAAAATGCTCAAGTTGCGCCAATTGGATCGTTCTTCTACAAAATCTAAATAGAAATTTGCTGTCAAACACTTAATAAATCCAATGCTTCACCCTGTATACTTAGGTAAGTTACATATTTTCGTCATTCAGCCTCATGTTAACCGTATTTAATAATAGATTGTTCTACAAGTTAAGAAAAGTTATAGTTCTTCAACGTTTAATTTACGAGCGAGTGATGCAAAGGGAGTGGATTAATTTATCACGAACATGGAAAAATCACTTTTATAACATATTCAGTGTGCTATTTTTTGTAATATCGTTACAAAATCTAGCCAAAATTAAATTCGACATTTCTTCATATTCGAATTTTTTTTTAATTAGCAGTGAAGAACGTCGAAATCGTCAAATACAATACGAGAAATCGGCAGTGAAGTAATCAATTATTTTACTTAACTTTTTGTAGGCCGCTGGGCGATAGGTAAACGTCAACCGACGTCAACGTAACCTATAAAGGTTGGTTAAAATGTTGTAACAATGTACCCCTGGCCACTGGAAGTTCCATTTCAATCCTTGTGTGGTTTATTTGCTTTGGCCCTTCGGTCCTCGGCAACGAAATACACAATCGTGATATAAAGCTCAACTTTAGTGATAACTTATGTGGAAACTAATATAAAAAAAGATATAGATTAGAACTTCCAAGTCGCTATACCTTCTTACTGAAGGGACTTTGTACTAAAGTATATTAGGTTTAATCGGTTTATTATAACCTAAGGAATCTATGCCAAATCGGTGTCCCATTTTTTTGGGACACCCTGTATAATCGTTATCCTTGAATTTATTTATTTACTTACATCTTACATCGAAACAAACTAAAAACTTTTGGTTTTGGTGAACGGTGCATGTAGCTAGAATATTTAATTATCAAAAAACCTTCAAGAGTGATAAAGTATTAGGTTACTACAAGCAATCCAATGAGACAAATGTCTCATTTAAATAAACAAAAAAGACCGTTTTTCAAATAGAACTCGTATTAAATAAAAACTGTACCTAGACCTGGAAGGTGTCAAAGTGGTTGCCTAACCGATCGACGTTTTAAGGCGCAGAGGGTTGCAGCTCCGTTTGGCTGCTGAAACATTTTTATTTAATACGCGTTCTATTTGAAAAACGGTATTTTTTGTGATTTCTCGAAAACCAGAAGTGTCACGTGACTGAAATTCGGTTCCTGAGCTGAAATGACCATTCCAAACATATAATTTTCATAACTTTTTTCTCTATCTCTTACGGTTTGGCTGCTGAAACAGCGTCCCGGACGGACGGACAGACAAGTCTACAGCGTCCCGGACGGACGGACAGACAAGTCTATTAGAGAAAGGATAGTTAACAAAACATAAAAATTAAGCATTTTTAGATTAACGATTACGAATCGACACGACACTAATGATAGTTGCAACTTGCAAGAAAATTCTACTAAATACAACTATATGACAATAATTTTTATTGAAAATAATTGAAAAAGTAATTGATGTTTTCCAATTACAATTACTAAGTAATTGGTAATTGAATTACTATTTCCTGTGAGTAATGGAATCTCTGGTAATTAAATTACTACATTGGGCGGTAATTGGTAATTAGTAATTAATTACTTTTTAAAAGTAATTTGCGCAGCTCTGTCCCATATACACTTCTATCGTGTATTCTTTTGAATAACCTTCTTGTGTTCTCTTGTGTCCATTTCTTGATGTTAGGAAACCACATTTTTTCCTCTTCTTTATTCCCTTAATACTAGTATTTTTTTCTCGTATGATAAGCTGCAGCAAATTATAGACAGTTTCGGATTACAAGGTATATTCTTTATTCTATCACTTTCACTCCCTAAACGAAGCACAAGTAAATAAAAAAATGTTCTTTTTGCAGTCGGACGGACTACATCCAACTGTTAACAAGGGCTAAATCGAATTAATCTAGAATAGTATTGAAAGTCCACTCTTTGTCCTAAAGTAATCGATCATTTTTGCCACAGAGGTCGTCACCTCCTCCCCCCCTATTTGTTCGTTATAGCTTTTGATAACATTCAGACAAAAAACCTCTAGGTGTTTTTTTCTATTTCTTGTCTCATATTAGAGGACTATTTCGCGAGACATACTTTCTTGTCGTTCTTAACAAATTGTTCGGATTTGCGTCTTTCCACACCACTGAGACCACAAACGCTTTATTTAGAATCTCCGCTATCTTCGTCTAGTTGCCAAAAATAATAATTTTCACTATGGCATGCAAAATCCCAACGAATTTTGTCCAATAACTCGCAGATTGCCCCCGGATTGGTTCGAAGTTCTTCCAAATCTATGTATTCTTTTTTATAATGAAAAATGTAAATTAATCTTCATTTATTGCAGTTTCTTTTGTTTACAACAAGATAATTTTTGGTAGAAAATGTGTTCAAAAGTCATATACAGACACCTAACCTCAACATGAAATTCATAATTTTTTTATACAAACTGCTATTTGATACTTTTTCAGCAATATCCACCTATAACAATATTTTTTAATTAGAATATACTTGTTCTCTGAATGTCATTTTTTGGCAGTGGTCTACCCAAGATACACAAAGAGGGAATATCGGTCGATAGTTAGTTCCATAAATTCACCTTGCCATCCTCTTTATCAAAGTTCCTGTTAACAATAATATCCCCACTAGCGGCCAAAACAACATCCGCCGTGAAAAATACTGAACACTTTGTAGACAAAATCACACAAACTCACATAGCTCTGAATGGCATGATGGTGAGCTTTGACATAGTAAGCCGTACGAGTGTGGAAGACAATACATAGGGGAAACACAACGACCTCTACGAGTGAGATTATCAGAACGCTCCAAAAATATTAGACAGGGCGAAATCATCAAATCCAAGATCGCAGGACACGTCTGGAACGAAGACCACCGCATACAATGGAATAACGCATCAACATCAATTGTAGCTAAAGAGGAAAACAGGTTCCGTAGGAAGCTGAAAGAAGCTACATACATAGCGCTGGCAGTAGAACCAATTAGCCAGGCTAGCTCAGAACTAAAGCCCATTTGGATGCCACTACTGAGCAGAGAACTACAAAAATAGTCTAATGTGCATACAGCGGTAAGATATACCGGGTGTCCCAAAGAGAGTAGGACACCGATTAGTCATAGATTTCTTACGTCATAATAATTCGATTAAACCTAATATACCTTAGTACAAAGTCCCTTCAGTAAGAAGTTATAGGGCCTCAAAGCTCAATTTTTTATTTTTTTTTAATTTTCACAAATGTAGAGGTATCGATTTTAATTTTAGTATACGTGCTTACTATTTTGTAGTGCACTAATAGGAAAAATTTCATAAACTAGACTTGACTATAAGGGGTACTTTACCTATCTTTCAAAATTTTTTTAGCTCTAACTTCGTTATCTGTAACATTTTATAAAATTTTAGGATATTGTCTGAAAGAAAATTAAAATGCACAAAAATAATGTACTCTTAAATTATAAGCGTAAGAGCAACCGTTTACCTTAAATTGCCCATAAAAGTTTTTTGGTTCTCATTAAGACGTGCAATTATCAAGTAGCCATGGTCACAAAAACAATGGATAATGATTGTAATCTAGTAAACAACAAGAAGAGATCAATTAATGACGTTCGTGACATCAGTTTTATGTCTTTCGTTCTTACGAAAATGCTGTGACCTAACGAACCTTTCAGCATTTGAGAATTCGTTATGTAGCGGCATTTTCTTAAACATAAAAGAACAAATTCTTATGTCACTAATTGTTTTTTACTAGATGGCCATTGTTTTTGTGATCATGGCTACTTGATAATTGCACGTGTTAATGACTAAAAAACCCTTGAATGGCATTTTAAGGTAAACGGTTGCTTTTAGGCTTGAGAACTAAGAGTACATTATTTTTGTGCTTTTTAATTCCCTTTAAAGTTAAAAAACTTTTCAAAGATAGGCAAAGTGCCTCTTACAGTCAAGTCTAATTTATGAAAAAAAAATTATTAGTGCAGTAGATAATAGTAAGCATGTATACCAAAATTCAGATCGATATCTTTACATTTTTGAAAATTAAAAAAAAATAAAAAATTGAACCTCAAGGCCCTATAACTTCTTACTGAAGGGACTTTGTACTAAGGTATATTAGGTTTAATCGATTTATTATAACATAAGGATACCCTGTATATAAGTTTATAACTAAAATAATTTATATAACCGCGCTGGTGGCCTAGTGGTAAGAGTGACAGACTAGTGATCAGCGGTTCCGGGTTCAAACCCCAGGAGAGGCAAAAGTTTACGAATAAAAGCGTACAATATCAGTCCTTCTCAGGAGTAACCAGGAACACCTGAAGTCGGGAGTAGATCAAAAGTCGCAAAACGTCGTGTGATATACACCCTAGCCAGTGGAAAAAGTCTGATAAAAACACATTACAATATACTTGCTTTTGGAATCCTTGACAACACATTTAAACTAAAATATTCGCCTTACCTACACTAATTGCATAAAAAATAGTGGCGCTTGCTTCTGCGCCACGCTCACAAACGTAGGAAAGGGAATCTACAATGTCTTATAATATTTTGAATCTTAAAAGTAGAATAAATACGACCCTCGCAACTGTGAGCGCAAGGAACCAAAGTTGTATTGTACCTTGCAACCAATGACTTCCGTGATTGGACTATGTCATTGTTTTTCTCAATCCCGGAAGTCGTTCGTTATATAACGATAATAAATAGCTTTGAAAGCCTCTGAATTAATTGTATTTTTCCATTGTTTAAGTTTTAGTTACATTATTTACATCCTAAATATGTGTAACCACTTATAACCCTGCAGAATCGACATTAAAGGGGAAGGGGTACAAGATACAACCTTGACGGGCACCCCTTTTATGTCGATGTCATCAGTTTTTTCTCTATCAGTTTGAACAGTTGTACTGCTGCCAATATGGATTTCTAATAATCGTCTTATCTTTGCTTTATATTTCTATTCGATTCAGTGCGTCTATCGTTAGTTCGTGTTTGATCTTATCAAAGCCTATTTTCCAAATTTTGTAGTATACATTTATAGATCTTCATTCATGTCATGGTAAATTGAATTTGAGAGCTGCCAGAGAACGGATACTTTACTAACTCCAACTTACCGAAAAAGCCTTTTAGTTCTATACTCATGTGTGCTTTTTCGACTATGAGAGGCCTTTGTTAATGTACGTTGGGACAAAATTAGAAAAATCATGACCTCTACGGGTGTTCAAAAAAATTGTGAGCTTGGTTAAGAACTCGTAAGACCAAATTCAGGAAATTCAAAGAATTGAAGATAAATTACCGAAGGAGAGTCCCATAAGCAAACGAGCAAGGGACTCATGTATGCTGTCTCCTCTGATTTTTAATATCTATAGTAGTACAGTAAAGATAACTACAAAATTGTCAAAACCCAAACATCCAAAAAGAAAAGTTCTACACTGCTGCAAACTGTTCAGTACTCTCCTCTTACTAAGTGGTAAAAAGTTGCACGACTTTGCACTTCGGGTTTAGGTGGGAGGGGGATGGAAAGTTGGTAAAATGGTAAGTTTCAACAGTTTTTCGCAAATATCTCGTTATCCATAAGGTTTACCGCAAACTGTATTTTATACAAAATTAATCTACATTTACTTACTTACTTACTTACTTAACCGGCGTTACAATCCTTGATGGATTTTAGCTTCATTCACGGTTGTATTCCAACGGGCTCTGTCTTTTGCTGCTCTTCTCCAGTTGGCTACCCCAAGGATTTCCAGGTCGCGCAGTACACCATCCATCCATCTCTTCTTGGGCCAGCCCCTCGCCCTTCCGTAGTCTGGCCTCCATTCCAATACACTCTTTACGCTCCTTTCACACCCCATCCGCTCCACGTGCCTCAACCACCTAAGTCTTTGAGCTTTCACGAACCGCACTATGTCCTCACCTTTTATTAATGCGTTTATTTCCGCGTTCGTTCGACGCCGCGGGTTGCCTCTATCCTGGACCGGGCCCCATATTCTCCTCAATATGGTTCTTTCCGCCGTTCTCAGTCTGGTTTGGTCATTTACTGTTAAAGACCACGACTCACACCCGTATGTTAACACTGGTCTTATTATTGTCCTATAAATTTTCCATTTGGATGCGTGCGTTAGTACTTTCGATTTCATTATATTCTTATGGATGAAATAACTTTTATTTCCGTTCTGGATGCGCCTCGTTATCTCATCACTCATATTATTTGTAGCGTTTAATTGCGATCCTAGGTATACAAACTCAGTTACCTCCTCAAATTTGTAGTTTCCGATTTTTAGATCCTGTAACTGGTGCTCGCGTTTGGTTATTCTCATGTATTTCGTCTTTTCCTCGTTTACCTGCAGCCCCACCACTTCTGCTTCTTTCTCAAGTGTACTGAAAACTCTTTTGAGCTCGCCCAGGTTTCTACTTGATATGACGAGGTCGTCTGCGTACGCGTTGATTTGGACCGTTTTAGTCGTGATATTTCCTTTAATGTTTAATTTCCTGATTACTGATTCCAACATTAAATTAAATATCATTGCTGATAAAGCATCGCCCTGCCTTACTCCCGTGTTTATCTCGAATTGGTCTGTCATCTGCTGCTGCACTAGTACCCTTGCTTTTGACCCGTGGAGAGTCATACACGCCAGTCTGATAAGCTTGTTTGGAATTTCGAGTTCTTTTAGTCTTTCGGCTATCCTGCTTCGCCTCACCTTGTCGAATGCCTGCTTAAAATCAATGAACAAGTTGTGCAATTCTATGTTGTGCTCGTATACTTTTTCAAGGCTTTGTCTCATAGTGAAAATGCTATCCGTCGTTGATCTATTCCGCCGAAACCCACTTTGGTAGTCACCTAGTTGCCGTTCCGCGTAATTAACCAGACGATTATAAAGAACATTTGAAAATAACTTATAGGATACATTTAATAGTGTTATGCCTCGGTAGTTGTCGCACATGTATTTGTCACCTTTTTTAAACAGAGGCACTATTACACCGCACTTCCATTCCTCGGGCATTTTTTCTTCACTCCAGATTAACTTAATTAGGTAGTGCAACTGCTTCTCGACATCTGACCCACCGTTTTTTATTAATTCCCCCACTAATTCGTCATGACCCGGTGCCTTATTGCTCTTAATTTTCTTGATAACTGTCCGCACTTCATCAAGTGACGGTGGTTTCTCCTCTCTTTGGTCCACTATCTCTCCACGCTCCCCCTCGTCGTCGTTTCTTTCCGATTGCTCCTCTCTTTCCTCGTTTAGTAAGCTTTGAAAGTGCTCTCTCCACCTATTAAGTATTGTACTTCTCTCAGACAGGAGAACTCCCTCCTTGTCTTTACACTCATACGTAGTCGCCTTATAATTCCCCGTATTAATTTTCACCTCCTTATAGAATTTTCTTATATTATTCCGGCTACTGTATTCTTCCATTTTTTCAATTCGCCTATTAAACGCATCTCGCTTCTTCTGTCTGCATAACCTCGTAGCTTCTCTTCTTAGGACAGAGTACTCGTTTCTATTTGCCTCTGTGTCGTTTTGCAGCATTTTCAGCCATGCCGTGTTTTTCCTTTCCATGCTAATCCTACACTCCTGATCGAACCATTTCGAGTTCGCTCTTTTCTTTTCTACACTGCCTAGTACGTCCTCCGCTGCTTCAAATATTGCTCGTGAAGTTCTTCCCCATTCTTCGTCTACATTACCTGGTACTCTCACTGATGCTAAATTGTGGGCTAACTTTTCTTTATATCTCTTTTTAACTTCCCTCTTGTTTAATTTTTGCAGGTCCCACTTCCTCCTTCTACTCAGCTTTGTATTAGGTTCTGCTTGTAGTTGCTGCTTTAATTTCATTATTAAAATAGCATGGTCTGAGTCGCAGTTAGGCACGCGATGCGCTCGCACGTCTTGCACCGCTGTTGATCTTCGCCTTGAGGTTAGCATATGATCTATTTGACAGGTGCTGCTATTGCCTGGCGAGCTCCACGTAACCTTGTGAATCCTCTTGTGCTGAAACATTGTACTGCAGATCACTAGGTTTTGTAGTGCTGCCAGGTTGCATAATCGAAGTCCATTATCGTTGGTTTTTTCGTGCAGCGTATGTTTTCCGGGAACTTCACTTATACTTTCTTTCTTGCCTATCTGCGCATTAAAATCGCCCATAAGAATTATGGTATAGTAGTTTGCTACTTTGTCGCAGGTTTGTTGTAAATTATCGTAAAATTCCTCCTTCGTCTCTTCATCCGCGTCGTTCGTTGGCGCATAGGCGTTTACCAGTGTTATATTGTAGTATTTTCCCTTAATTCTTAGTTTGCATATCCTTTCGTTAACCGGCTGAAATTGCAGTACATATTTTCTAACGTGTTTTCCTATTATGAAGCCAGTCCCTCTATGACCTTGCTTTGCTGCGCCACTGTACATCATAGTAAAACTTTATTTATCGTTCCTTGCCCTGCCCATCTCACTTCTTGCAGCGCTACTACATCGATTTTATAGTTCCTCAGTACCTCTGCAACTTCATTAATTTTACCTGGCTGCATCAGCGTCCGCACGTTCCAACTTCCAAGTCTTATCATCTTCTTTTCCACCATGTTTCTACTGCTGTAACTGCTAGCACTATTACTCGTAACATCCTTAATCTTATACCTTTTCATTGCGTGTTTCGACATCGTTTTTCCTTCCTCGTGATCCGTTAATCGTTTTTTGTCTCGGTTTTCTTAATATCCCGGGCACTCGCATCCCAATCGTATCTCTGCCCATCAATTATAATCTTTCTATATCCCACTATTGCTTTTCTTCCCTTTTCTCTTTCGTCTCTTGCCCTTTTGGTGTTTTTTAGCAACTTTTTCTTTTCCATAATCTCTTTCTTCATGCTAGCCGTTTCCATTTCTGCGATAATAATTTTTTTACCTGACTTTCCCGTAATTGTGTAGCTATCTTTAACTTTTACTATGGTTTCCAGTTTGTCTTCCATGAACTGTTCCACTCCCTGTTTCAAGTCACGTTCTGCTATTGATATTCCTTTTATGACTACCTTATTCCTACGTTTCTCTTTGTCCTGCTTCTCTAACTTATCTTCCAGAACCGCTACTCTCTCTTTTAGTTGCTTGTTTTCGCCCTTTAGCTCCCTTATCTCATCTCTGTAATTTTGTTGTTCAGTCTTTATTTTTTTCACCTCGTCTAGGACTTGCGAGAGCATTGCCTTGAGCTCGTCCATTTTTTGCCCTTGTGCCTTGCTGGGCTCTTCCGTATCTTTCTTTTCCTGTGCTCTATTTATTTTCTTTGCTTTTTGCGATTGCTCCGGTGGGCTGGTTACCTTTCTTTTCCTCTGTCCCCTTACCCCGTCGATATCACTATCGTCACTACTACTGGACATCAAATTCGGGCTTGCGCTACTAAACTCCCTACTCGCCCCTCGTATTATGCGTTTTCAAATTTCGCGGGCCGGTTGTCTGCCGGCTACGTTGCAGCTGCGCGACCTTCGACTCCGAACTCGTACAGTTCCCGTTATCAGTACACAACTTATTCCCTTATTATTCCCCTTACTTACAATCGCCCCCACTAAACTTTACTAATTGCTATGAACTTTGGGGTTGACTCACCCATTCGCACTATTACACTACTTTATTTCGCCTTTGAACACTAACAATATTGCCACTTTTCACAGGACGGCGGAGCCGCGTGTACACGGTTATCGCGCCGGTCCAAAATCTACATTTAATTTACAATAAAAATGGTTTTATGGATTTTTGCGCTCCAGTAAAGGATTACGGAGATAAAGAGGGTAAAAATGTAACTTTTTCTGTTTGGCCAAACAAGGATGAATGCCTATGAACTCGTAATATTCGCTCCAAGTGTATTATATAAAGGGTCCAGGGAAGTGGGGAGGCCACATGGTTATGGTGAAGAACCCAGCACAAAAGACGAACAACATTTGAGCAGATCATCAACTACTACACATGTTGAAGTAAAAGTGGAAGATGCAATTAATGTCACTCTTGGACAAGCAGAATTTCTAACTAATAGTAAGAACAGGATGCAACTGATTGGTCTCATCACGGTACACTTACAGCAAGCTGGCTTCAAAGTTATTCAGGCTGAAGGTGATGCTGACACCAACATCGTTTTTACTGCAATTGACGATTCAAAAAAGGAAAAAGAGGCTGTCGTGACTGGCAATGACACCGATTTATTGGTCTTGTTGGTTGTTTATGCTCCAGCCAACAAAAAGTTGAAGATGGCTTTACCGAAGAAAGATAACCAAGAAGAAAAAATTTTCTGTATTGGTGACATTCGTCGTGGTACGGAGAAATTAAGGATGTGCTCATTCTTCAATTTATAGATAGAATTTTTATTGTAAATTAAATGTAGATTAATTTTGTATAAAATAAAGTTTGCGCTAAACCTCATAGTTAACGAGATATTTGCGAAAAACTGTTGAAACTTACCATTTTACTACCTTTCCACCCCACTCCCACCTAAACCCGACGCGCAAGGTTGTGCAACTTTTTACCACTTACTAAGAAGAGGGTACTAAACAGTTTGACGCTAGGTAGAACTTTTTTTTTTAAGATGTTTGGGTTAAACCCTAGTTTTACTGTACTATAGCGAGTAAATTATGAGAACAGTTTTAGATGTATGGCAAGACGGAAGTGTTATGGCGTTATAGTGGAAGAAATAATGAACAATCTTTGTTTCGCGGATGGCACAGCATTATATCTAGAGATGAACGTAAATTGTATGAGGTAATCGCTAGAGTAGAAGTTGTTAGAAATCAACATGTTCTTGGCATAGATTATAAAAAATTAAAGTATTGATGAGCATCTCAACGGAATCGGCACATCAAACATCTCGGATGTCAGATGGTTGTGCAGTTTGTGTGCTTGGGTGCAATGGTGAACAACAGCGAAAACTCTAAACCGGAGTTTCGACGCAAGACTTAACTTGGTAGAAGTGCAATGGCCAAAACTATGGTGAAACAGAAGCGCAATCAAAGGAATTAAAATAAAGTTACTTAGAACACTTGTGCTTTCTGCTATAACATATGCTTCTGATGCATAGGCTGTGCGTATTGCTAATTGTCGCAGAATACAACCTTCCACGACCGTTCACAGAACAAGTGCTTCAGTACTCTATGGAATTAAACCTAAACAACGGATCTCTAGCATCATCTACTTGGAATACTAAAACCTTTGGCCATCTATCGATAGCCTTAAATATGTGAACGTTTGTAGTGCCTTAATATCACGGCACAACAGAATTTAAGTTCGCGGACCCGACGCGCGACGGTTGAAGCCGCCGGGAGCCACACGCACGGGGTACGTTCGAACTTTTTCAGCCGCTGATCGTAAGTGAAATTTCGCTGTTAAACTCAGAGGCAAGTCGCGTCTCTCTTTTCTTCAGTTGTTTGAGCGTCTCTACCTAGCTTTCTTACACACATGCGTTACTTGTCGCTTTTATGGGATGGGTTCTCCGGACCAACTTGCGCATTCCTACGCTGTTCGCTCAAATCACGCGGAGTTTTTGGACTGGCTACCACTTATCTTCAGAGCGCAACAGTTGGTCATCGAAAGCTATTAAAACTGTTATAACGTATGACGCAATTCGACGGTAGCTGATTAGATCCATGCGGAATTGTGCGTTCTAAATTTAGATTCCTTTGAATGCGATAAGTAGAACGCGGGCCGCGCCTACGAATTTATTTGAAAGCGTACAGAGCCGGGCTGTAGCAAATAAACACAAGCAGTTCGGAGATTGACTAAGACCAATTGGCGTTAATATACACGCTAGTAATAACAGGTTTTTCTGGAGCTGCGTCGTCGTCGGGACACAAGGTATCTGTATCTATATGAAATTCCACGGCACCCAAACGATACAGGATTGGAATTTCAGATTGGTAGGGTGTGCTTTGGGAAACTGGTTATAAATATATTGAATTTACGAAACGATCACGTTTGCTTGACATCAATAACTGCTCGACGGAAGATTTTGGTGCGAAAACAATTTGTCGAGGCGAATTGTCGACCCGCTCTGCCTTATGCGTAAAAATCAGTGGCGGCGTAAATTGTCCAAGTGTCTTACGAGATTTTATAAGTAAATTTACTGATATCAAACTTTAACCTCCTAGATCTCAAGGGCCTCAACATCGAATAGTTAGGCCAAGGAGAAAAACCTTTTGCATTATGGATAGGTACCTACATGTTCAAAATATGCTAAAGGGATTTTCTCATTTGTTCTACTTTTAATTATCGCTCTCTCTTTCCAACATTATTTGGTTGATATTTTGGTCAGACATTTTCGTATAGGTAAAAGGGAGGACACGTAGTTATTCAGCTAAGTTTCAATATGAAATTCCACACTTAAAAACAATATCTTTTCGGCAAAGCCACTAATATTCTATTTAATGAAAATAGTACGTTGTTTAGAAATAACACTATTGAACAAATCGGCATACACATGAACACATTGATAATAAGTTTAATATTGCAAATTGAAAGATTAATATTTGTGCAATAAAGCTTTATTATCATACGTGGGCGATTACGTAATTTCGCTAGCTTCTCTTTGTGCTAGACTGCACACATATTGTGTAAATAATTATTTTTTAACCTGGCAAAGAAGCTGAAATCATCATTTTTTACTCGTTAATGTCGATTTCAAACCACAAAGTCTTCCCATGCTTAAAAGGACGGACGTTCTTTCGTATTTTCAACAAATCCAAATAGACAACAAGTTGCCGACACTCACACGCGCCATCAGTTCTGGCCCAGCCTGCAGTAGCCCTAGTCGCCCTATAAATTGACTTAGAAACTAAGCCGGAATTGGTAATCGGATTGTTAAAGTTTCAAGAAGTTGGCAACTACTGAGAATTCTAACACAAAATCCTGAAATTGCAGTATGGAGCTACCGGCGGCTTCTTATTCTTAGCACAATTTAATAATGTAGTTCTGTGTTTAATTACGAACCCAACTACTGCGCCATTAAAGTTCGTTTGCGATGAAAAACTATTTCAAACTTTGAATGCAGACACTGACTTGCAAGAACGCATTTGTGTAGCAAGAGCAAATTATTCGGGTTAAAAGTTTGCGTTTACATAGGAGCATGGACGAGAAAATATTGCAGCTCACGAGGTTTGTTCAGCGGGGTTGTTTTCAGCAGAGGATTAACGTCGTGATTCTATTGGGCACAATTATTCTAGAATGCCTTTGACAAGTGGCGACAGCTGTCCTCCAACCATATATTCTCTCATAAGGGTTTAGATGAGACCGCTACTTTCCGTGTATTTAAATGAGGTACTGGAATTTCGATTAATTTAATTAAAATAAATTGTCTACCAGAATACCGAGTGTAGATTCTTGGATTTTTGAAGAGGTATATAAAGTAAAATAGTATTTTAAGCTTCCGACTAAAACTCTACATTTGAATCATAAATCATCATACTTTGAGGTTTTATACACTCTAGAATATAAGATTCGGCCGTATTAATTACTAGAAGAAAAGTTCTATCCATAAATATTAACTAGAATATTAAAAGAAATGGTTGTCTTTCCATTAATATGCTTACTTCAGGATGAAACCAGAGGGAACATTTTCAAAATAAAACGATCGAACTGCTGGAAGGTTTGAAGTCGGCGAGGCTGCAAGCAAGTTTAAAGTTGACATTATCTCACAAAGCTGATGCCCATTATTATCGGTCTTTAATGTACTGTTCTCTTCCTAGTTACTTCTCTCGGATAATATACTTTGTCCAGGTGGGCATTGAGGTCTGCTAATATTACTAGTGGTACATCAAATTTTGGATTCGTATCACATACTTTCTGCAACCTTTATAAAATTCTTCTTTTTAGTGTTGGACCTTTTAAATTGTCAGAGTTGTTTAAAAATTGACCGCAAAATTCTATTTGGCTCGCAAAGAAAGGAGAGGAAGAAGGGGTTAGGATTTTAATTTAGTTGAGACCATAACTTAACCAGGGACAATTTAGCTTGAGATTTTTGACTTGGTAATGTGAGCCCGCTCTGTAGTAGCCACTTGGTGAAGCTTTACCGAGTGGTTTTGGAAAGTTTATGATCACTGTGACATCTACAGCTTCTACAAATCGCATGTTAGTAAGTTTGAATTTTTGCATTGTCGTCTAAAATCTTCATATCGATCTCTGATCGGAGGATTTAAAGGAACCGCTATCGTTCATCTACGCTTTGTATTGCAGCTTTTCCCGCATATCGACGCAAACCCCAGGAATACTTTTTGTGCATCGCGTATACATTTACTCTGAATGCGAAGTTCTGGAAAATCTCCACTACATCGCGTGTATAGTCTACACATTACCCTTTTTCTGAAACGTCAGAAATAACAAAACAAAGCGTTTAAGACGTATGTCTTACATTACAGTGAAATTCAAATAAATGATTTAGATCGCAGGTAGTAGACTTTAGAAATAATTTGATATATACCTAAACTTTAATGTGTAAGGGATACTATAAATAGCACATTATTCAAATCAAGACATTCTTAACCTATCTAATCCGATGTTTCTCCTCTTCGCAGAAGTCCCTAATGCTAAAAATATGATTTTAGACTTTCTCGCTTGCTTATTATTGCTCGTTATTTTACTGTCATTTTGGACAAATGTCACATTGACAGTATTGTAAAACAAGCCATACTTAAATCTGACCTGACCAAAAACTAGAGATTTGTTGTTTCGTCCAGTTTCTTATTGTTAAATAAAGAGAGGAAATTGTTACGTCATAGCAAAAGACTAATGTGTAGACCTTAGAATTGACGCCTTTGCAGTCCATGGAGCTATCTATTCGGTTTCCGTTTCGATCAACGAGTTTCATTTTGCCGCTCTTCGTCGCTCAACTTTGGCGGCGATCGCTATGGCTTGCAGTGAATTAGTTTAGCTGTTAAGGTACTACTGCCTTGCTTTTTAGGTTACGATTTGCATGTTTTTGTCGATGTTTGTAAGATAAAATTGTTAGTGTTTAGAAACCAAAACATAATTTTAATTTCTAAAATTAAAAATGCGTACATTTCGTAAGCTGGCTGTTATATGCGGAAATTACAACAAAGCAGTCAGCGTTTCTTGTCAACATTGGTCGAATGTTTCGATGAACTGCAATTATGCAAACTTGCTATCTGTTTGTTATGAAATTGAACAAGCAAGTGAATATGCGAGCTCAACTAGGGCAAATAAACGGAACCTTGTAATTTGCGTCATAGTATTATGTATATAAATAGGAACTTTTCTAGTCAATAAACAATACAGTTTTAACATCTGTCTGTATTCACCGAACCTCTGCAACCACGGAAAATAAGTCTATTAAAATCATCCCGTGTGAGACTGCACGAGACCGTTGGTTGGCAACCCATTTTTAATTCCTGCACCCCTAAGACGTATCCTGTAATTTCCAAATTAAAATCATACAGTCCACTATAACCTCCACCCTAAACATTTGAACTTTCGATCCTTTAAAAGATCCAGCTCTAGCATTTAGTCCTTCGATCCTTTAAAAGATCCAGCCCCTAGCATCTGATCCTTCGAGCCTTTAAATGTTCCTGCTCCTAACATTTGGTCCAGTAATCCCTTAAACGTACCAGCTTTTTTCGAACAAGACTGTTACGATGGCGCAGAGACGGGAGATCTTCAAAGCCCAAGAAGACTAAGCAGAATCCATTCGCAGGCACATTATCAACGTAAAGAAGGATGGCCCATCAAGAAAATATGCAGCATATATCACCGCTCGCAGATCCACCCTAAAACAACTTTGGGAAGAATTTGAGGTCAACCACTCACACCTGGCAAGGCACTCGAGGAGAACACCCTTATTTTAAAAAATAATTTTTTCAGCAAACCAAAGACATTTACAATGAAGGGGTTGCCCTGCTCGACAAGTACGAAGAAAATCTAGCCACACTAGGAGAAAGTTCACAACAGCCAGTAGCACCAAAAGAAGACACGACCACAGTTGCTGACAAGGAGGAACAGTTTCTAATAAGAAGGCGAATTCACTCCAGAGCGACATTCAGGAAGTCTAGAATAGGTTGAATGAGGAATGCAGTAAAAGGTATTGTGAATACAACATTAATAATTTTAAGGATGATTGGGATGACATCAGAGCTCTAAACGAGGAGATACTATCCCACGGTAGCTACGACGACAAGGAGTTCCGTGAGACCAAGAAGATGGTCAACGAAATAATTGTGGTCCTGTACCAACAGGAAGACAGCATCGCAACGTTTTGCTGGCAACTGCCCTAATGAGAGTCAAGACATCGTCGGGGAGTTTCAGAGCCCTAGTAGACTTCGGATCGCAGGCATCATTTATTACAAGATATGCAGCTGAAACGCTTGGTCTACCACAAGAAAAGGTGAGAGTGCAAATTTCTGATTTAGGCAAGAAAGGAGCAAGAACAGCCCGAGAACGAATAACTGTAACGATTTCCAAGCTACTACACAACCGCATGCGAGATGCTGATCCTGCCACAGTTAACCAAGTCACTTCCAGAAGAACCAGCTGAAAACTATCAACTTCAGGACCGTAAGAATATGGTGTTGGCTGATCCACTATTCCATAAACCTGGACCAATAGACATTATCCTAAGAGCAGATATCTACAAGGAAATAATTCTGGAAGGAGTACAAAAATTCAACGGATGCCTATTAGGTCAAAGCACGGAACTTGGATGGATCATCACGAGGAATACAACAGCACCATCAGTAGTACGGAAAATTCTTAACATAGTCGCATGTGCTGCAGAAGATGAACAACTCACAAAATTATGGGAAATTGAAGAAGTAGTACCGGAAAGGGTGATGTCCAATAAAGACAAAAGATGCGAAGAATTTTACAACTTCAACCACCAGAGAAATGCTGATGGTACATATACTGTAAAAATTCTGCTCAAGGAACCAATAGCAAAGCTTGGGGATTCGAGAAAAAGGGCAATCGCACGGTTCCTTCAACTAGAGAAGCGGTTAGAAGAAAATAAAGTTCTAGGTAAAGAATACAAAACATTCATGAAGGAATACTTAGAACTGGGACACATGAAACGCGTTCAACCAGGAGCGAATATACGACAAGCCTACTTCATCTCTCATCAAGCGGTAGTAAAGGAGGACAGCACAACCACGAAGTTAAGGGTAGCCTTTGATGCTAGTGCGAAGACCACTACTGGACTCAGATTAAACCAGCTAATGACTGCTGGACCAAGATTGCAACAAGACTTGAAGCAAATTCTCTTAAGGTGGAGGAAACACAAGTTCGTATTTTCAGCAGATATTGAAAAGATGTATCGTCAGATCAAGATAGCCGAAGGAGATCAGGACCTCCAAAGGATAGTATGGCGGTTTTCTCCAGACGAGCCTATTCAAGAGTTTAAACTTACCACTGTAACTTATGGAACAACAACAGCACCATACCTGGCAATCCGTACCATGTGGCAGCTAGCTGAAGATGAAAGACAAACATACCCAATGGCTGCAGAAGTAGCAACCAAGGACTTCTACGTGGATGATTTAATGTCGGGAACCGACTCCATAGAAGAAGCAACGCATCTCCAAGTAAGTCTAGTCAATATGTTAAAAAGTGGAGGGTTTACCTTTAGAAAATGGGCAAGCAACAGCGCATCGCTTGTTGAAGAATTTCCAGATAACTTACAGGACAAGAACTTACTAGAGATCGACGAAGGGGAAATAAGGAAAACCTTGGGAGTATACTGGAGTCCGAAGGCAGATGAATTTAAGTTTCGGGTCAGTCTTCGAGCTGATACAAATCCTACAAAGAGGATAATCTTATCAGAAATATCCCGCTTGTTTGACCCATTAGGATGGTTAGCTCCAATTCTAATAAAGGACAAATTACTAATTCAACAACTTTGGTTACAACAGCAATCATGTTATCAGCCAGTGGCCACAGAAATAATGAACGAGTGGAAGCAATTTCAAGAAGAGTTACCATTGGTTGAAGACATATCCATTCCAAGATCTACAGCAGGGTAATATCTCAAGATGGACGCATTCACATAACTCTATTGACAGCTAAGTCAAAGGTTGCACCTATAAAGATGAAGAAAACGTTGCCAAGACTGGAATTATGTGCGGCAACGTTAGCTGCAAAAATGTTGAATGAAGCTATTAGTGCTCTGGACATCCCCAGAATCTCCATCTTCGCGTGGTCAGATTCCATGATAACCTTATCCTGGATAAGAGCAGGCCCGGAGAAATGGAAACCATTTGTTGCAAACAGGGTAACAGAAATATTGGAAGTAACCCCCAGTGGAAATTGGCATCATGTGCGTTCAGAGGACAATCCAGCAGATGCCGTATCACGAGGGCTCGCTCCTGTCAAACTACAGCATTATATATTGTGGTGGAACGGCCTGCAATGGTTACAAACTAATCCTTTGCCACTTAGGGAACCAACCATTCCCATAACAGCTACAGAAGAAGCAAATATTCACCAAGTCCAAGCGTTTATTGCCGCAAAAGAAGATTTGGATATCTTATCCAAATACTCGTCCTTGCAGAAGTTACTGCGAGTCACTGCATACTGTAACAAGTTTGTTCAAAAATGTAGAAGACAATCGTTTCCAACCGAACACCCTATGGCAGCAGAACTCAACAAGTGCCTCATTCAAATCATCCCTACAGTGCAAGCAAGCAGCTGGCCGACAGAGATTCAAGCCTTGAAGAAAAACATCTCAGTTGACACAAAAAGTTCCTTGGCACCATTACGACCATTCGTCGATGATGAAGGAATTCTTAGAGTGGGAGGAAACGCAAGGAAACTCACAACTGCATAAAATGTTTTGCATTCAGAAGGCAACCGTTGCAGCAACTCATGGGCAATTTACCTGAGCCCAGAGTAACGCCGTCCCTACCATTTTCTCACACTGGTCTGAATTATGCAGGGCCGATACAAATCAGAACCGCAAAAGGAAGAGGGCATAAGTCATACAAAGGATATATTGTGATATTTGTATGTTTGGCAACCAAGGCAGTACACTTGGAGGCTGTCAGTGATCTAACAACAAATGCATTTCCGGCAGCCTTCAGAAGATTTACATCTAGAAGAGGAACATGCCTTCACATCTATAGCGATAACGGAACCACATTTATAGGAGCAAATAGAGTTCTACAGAAGGACTTCAAGAAAACTATAGGGGACTCTAGCATTCAAGAAAAAACTTACTCAATAAGGAATCCAGTGGCACTGTATTCCACCGGCTACCCGCTTCGGAGGAATCTGGGAAGCAGCGATAAGGTCAACAAAGTATCACATGAAAAGGATTGTGGAAAACAGTACCCTCACGTTTGAAGAACTATCAACCTTTCTGTACCAAATAGAGGCATGCCTCAATTCAAGACCACTTTGTCCATTAACCACAGATCCTAACGATGTGGTAGCGTTGACTCCTGGACATTTTCTAATTGGGAGGAGACTAATAACACCAAACGAACCATCATTAGAAGTACATTCCGAAACATTGACAAGATGGAAATCACTTCAAAAGTTAAAAAACGACTTTTGGAAAATATGGTCTAAGAAATACCTATCTGGGTTACAACTCAGAAGAAAATGGACTTCGAAGGAAGAGAATTTGCAAGTAGGGGATCTAGTGTTACAAAAGGATGAAAATAGTCCTCCCAATCAATGGCCTTTAGCAAGAGTGACAGAAGTGCAGCCAGGCACAGATGGTATTGTCAGAGTTGCAACAGTTAAGACAAATGGAGATGCAATTCTCAAGCGTCCTATCACCAAACTCGTTCCGTTACCAAGACAGAAAGCAGAAGAAGAAAAAAGAAAGCAAAGTAGGGGTAGCGGAGTGTCAACAGTCACAAGAACAATAACACTCTCACTTGCGTTGTTCACCATAATTTCAGCAACCACGGGGTCGTACATAGTAAAGTATCCATCACCTGGCCTATTTATTGAAGAACTAGGCCACGCAAAACATCGGATAAACATATTTTTGCGTTTTGAGACAAAGAATGTCTTGAGGCATATAAGGTTTTCAGATTAATATAGGCTTTTTTAATGCAGTTATTTATGTGCTCTTTGAATCTAAAGTTATGGTCGATGATTAGGCCCAGATTTTTACTATAAAAAGTTGGGCTAAGAGCTGGTTGTGGAAGTAAATAAATAATTTTGACGCTTACTGGTGTTTATTGTATTTCGAAGCTCTTCCTTGAAAGTAGCAAAGCTAAAATTCAATAATTTCAACAAGCTGGGTAAATCTGTGAGGAAATTATTCTTTGGTTACCTACAATACGTAACGAAATTTTGACAACGAAAGAACTTGTTGAGCTAAGATTATACGGACCGGGTTTCCAACGAAGAAGATAAAAGCGCTAATACATTTTTGGTTTTCGAATTAAATAACAAGTTGTCTATTTAGACGAAACCACATTAAAGTTAGATACTTTAAAATCTTAGAGATAATTTCAATTCAGATTAAAATATTTTGCAGTGGTGCAGGAATAACTTTGTGCTAATTGGTGTTTGTGATAATAGTTCTGTGGCAAAAAGGCATATCGACCTATCTCATTTTTTATTTTATTGATGCCCCGTGTCCAGAGCAATATCAGGCATCTAAATACAAGAGGATATAAGTCTACATAAAATAACCGCATTGTTACAGCAAGTTTTCTAAATGGGACATGTAGACTTATTCCCTGAAAATTCACTAAAAATTGATAAAAAATAAATTTAGTCAATGGCAAAGAGATACATGTGTACTAATACCCCGAGTCAAAGCTTTTCGTACAGTTATCTGCAACGCCAGAACAGCATATGTTAACTTATACTCTTTTGCCCTTTCATAACTTGCCGTTTTTGTTGGAAACAAATAACTTTTTTAGACGACCACATATGAAAGTAACATTATCGTGACAGCAGCCTACTACAGAAAGTTGAAAATTTCAAACACTAGCACGATATTATATCGTACTAGTCATATCGTAACGGCACAAAGTTATTCAAAACACGGCCTGCTTAATTGTGTGGCAAACGTCACTTTGACGTTTGTCACACAATTCAGCAGACCGTGATTCAAATCATCCAGACGCTTTTGCCAATTGTACCAATAATAATATAACAATCAATTTTGCAAAACGAAATAAAAACAATTCTTAAAAATAGAATTTACTTTGAGTGGTCGTCTAAAAAATAGTGTTCATAACTCGCCCGAAAGTGCAAATATCTGTGCTCGTGTTTTAAATCCACTCGGGCTTCGCTTCGCTACGCCCTCGTTTGTCTAATCAACACTCGCACGATATTTTCTACTTTCGACGCTTGTAATGAAAATAACTAATGTACACTTATACTGCGATGCATTTCCATGCAGGTGCAACAGCGTGTTTTAGCGGTCCAGTATTGTTATAAGTTATTATAGTGTAGTTTAACGAATAAGTGCTAAACTGAACACACGCTCTCGTGCGTACAAAGTTTTGCAGAAGTACTGTAACAAGAACTTCACCGGTAAGTTTACACACAACGTCACATTATTCGAACTCGAAACCACATATTCTTGTTTAGTTTATGTCTACATATGCTGTTTTGTCATAGTAATTATTTATCAGAAAATACATATTCCGGGAAATTGCAAAAAGCTATATGTCAACTTATACCCTTTTGCTATTTCATAAAACGAATAAAAGGAAATGCGATAAGGTATAAGTTCCGAATTTATTTATTTTCTAGTAGAAATAGTTCTAGAATCAATAGCAAAGCAAGCTGTAGTCAATAAATCGACTTGATTCTTTTTATTACCAGCGAAAAGAATTAAATGTTGTTCTCAAATCTCCAGAAAAATAGTTTTTTGATGTTTCTGTAAAATGATCATTTTTGACTTATACCTTTTTGCCTTTTCACCACAGAGTTTAAACAAGAGTCTCAAAACGGTGCATATTTAGGGCGATAAACCTAATAGTAAGTTAGATATTGAAATAGATTTAGTAAATAAAATAAAAACATAGGCAGCTTAAGGTTTTAATTTGCTTTTAGCGGATTCATATAGATAATTCATTTCTACAAAGAAAAAGTAAAAATAAAGTTCGAGAAGGAAAATTACACCGGGAATTTATTACTCTCAAAATAAGTTAAAAAAATCAGTCAAATAAAGTTTCTCATTTGAGCCTGCTACGTATTTTCATCAATAATTTTAGGATACTTTTTTAAGTCCTGCTACAATAAGTTTAATGTCAAGGGGAGACTGAGGCAGACGAAAATGTATCTAATAAGAAATTAAAAGGTGCAAAAAGTCTAACATTTACATGTTTAAGGCTGTATCTTGATATGTTAAAAATTTCGTGCTTGTTTTCTCTTAAACATTTTAGGCTGTACTGTCAATCTTCTCTAATTTTTATTCAGCCCGTACGGTTAGTATAATGAAACACGGCCCACCGGCTTTTAATTAACTACTGTTTACTGTTTCTTATTAAATCGCAGCTACAAAGATAAACCAAATGAGATGCCGAAATTTAACGCGACTTTCAGCAGGGAGCAAAATCTAAAAGTTCAGTACGCAGTTAACAGCTTCAAGAATAAATAACGTAGTATAAATTTCAATATAACAAAAGCAAATGAGGGCTCAAGCAAACTACGGAACTACACCTTCTCAAAATTTATGATTTTGATGAGATGTATTTAACGTAGTATTTGTGTTTACCCTTCTTTTGGTTTCAAGTTTTTGAGTATAAATTGTGACATGCTGCTGTTGTTTTTTGTTCGTCTCGAATGCCAGTTTACGAAATGCAAGAATAGACAACTAGACTCCTAGTAGCTCAGGGTAAGGGGAGAGTCTCCGACTGAAATAAGGGGAGTCTTGTTCGTGACAGTTAAACAATGGTAGATATTGATATGGTACGCTACCTATAGAAATTCTGGCTTCTTTGTTATTGTTAAATAGATGTTAATTAATTAAAAATCAAATATGAACAGAATTGGTACTTTATTCATCGCTAAGATGGAAATATGAGAATTAAACATCGATAGACTTATAAACCATAATTGATAAATAATTTATAATTTAATTAGACTAAAAATAGCAAATAGGTTCCAAAACGACATCGGCAGGGTTTCGATTAACTTCATTCGGTGTTATGATTTAAAATGATAAGTGCTACTACGATTTTAATAAATGCTCAGATATTTGAAGTAACGTAAAACATGCTAATCAGATTGTGTTAGTAAAAAGGGTGGAAAAGCGTCACAGAGAAAAAATGCAGTTAGTTTTGTATTCACAGCGACATTCTAGGCTGGTGGTCAATGCCATTACGGGTCATAATACACTGAATAAATTATGGAACACCCCTAAGCGCATAAAGCAACTTATAACGTCAAAAATTTAAGAGTGACAGTGCTTAATAAAACCAGATAAGTGAAAGTCATGTGAATTAAAACAAATGTGACGTTAGCGCAAAGAACAAACAAACAGGTCCCGAGTGGTGTAGTTTGAACAAGCGTCCACGTTCGATCAGCAGAGTTAAGCAACGCTGTCTCTGGTCAGAACTTGGATGGGAGTGCCACGGCTTCATCTCTCGGCGCCTCGTGGTACGGCCATCACGGAAAAAAGTTGGTCCCGGCGGTCATACAACATCATGACAGTCGTTAGTGGGGTTGGAAGTCCTCCTAACTGCACAGCGACGCCTATAATTGGCCTAACGGCTGTTGGCTGAGTGCCAATTAAATAAATTTAATTTATAAGAGCAAGTACTGGTTGTATTATTGTTGTCCAATCGATGGCGAAGCATTGCAGAGTCCAATGTTGTGGGTAATGATATAGTGATGAAAAAGTCATCTAACATGCCTAAGGGCATAAAGCAACCTACAAGCTTCGGAAATTAAGAGTGATAATGTTTAGAACTAGAAAAGTAGAAGTTGTTGTGAATCAAAGAAATGTGAGGTTAGGGTGACAAAATTTGAAAATTTGAGAAAACAAACATATACTTAATAAGATTATAGTAGGTGTACTTACAAATAGTAGTACGTAGTAGGTTACTTAGCAACACTAGTAAATGAAAAAGGAGGAAGTGGCGAAGCCCAGAAAGTTGTTGTGTGATGGCTTCCTATTTATAATATTGTAAATCTAAGTAGAAGTAGAGTGTTTTGAGTTCCAACTGGTCGTATCATTGTTATCCAGGCGTGTATGTGTGCAATATTTGCGGTAATCGGTAAAATAGTCAAGATTGGAGCAGCAAAGTCCGGACTTCGACACAGCCACGATTTGAAGAAGCCAGTAACAATTTGTAGAAGCGCAACTAAGAATGCGGAGAGCAGGTACGAGTGATAGTAGCAACATTGGGGACAACAGCGAAGAGGGTTCATGCAGCAAGGCGAGTTACCCAAGCATCGCAGTCGAGGAAGCGACCGGTATCTTGGATCAAAGCGATTCCAGTGAGCAGACGACGGTGCAGAGAAGAAGAAAAAGGCGCATTTTGAGCATATGGGGGCACAAGCAACCAGTTGGCGCGATAGCGTCCTTTTCAGAAAATTCATCAAGTCAGTTTTGAATGGAGGCGGTATCCTTAGTTACAGCTAAACAGGTTTGCTTAGTTACGTGATTGCATTGTTATTTACCTGTGACATAATTATCAATAACTTGCTTTCATTAAAGTAGATATTGAACGCAAATTTTTGTGTCGTTTTGTGACCATTTATTTGAGGTTAAGTTTTCTAAGAAGCATTAGCTATAATAGTGCAATTATCATACAATTGAGTAAGTTTTCAACTGTGTAGAGACTCTACCCTGGTATGAGAGATTTCAGAACCTAGTAGCTAGTCAGGGAAAAAGTTTTAATTATTGCGATAAATAAATTATTAAAGGGCAGCATATATAATAATTTTATATTCATTTTGAACGAACATTTGCATTTGGCCATAAGTTAGCATTATGAACAGTTCAAAAACTTAGGCATTGGCTGATACATTTGACTCTTTACCTCAATTGTAGTTCAATATAGAACAAATTATAGTTGTTATGGACGCAAGTTAGTGTTTACCGGACGGTTATGTAATAAGGGATTTCACTAGGAAATCTCCCATTGCCAATAATCACGTTCTTATCAAATCTCCTGGAATTCCTTTTCTTTTTCTGTTCTTCATATCACCGCTCATTACTCATTACTGCTTCACGAATATGTAAACAGTTAATTATTTTCGTGGATACATAGCATTTATTGTATTTCGGGCGTCGTCAATCGTTGCTGAATGAAAAGGTAAAATTTCATAATCCCTCTGTAACACAAATGTGCTTTTAGTTTTGTTTGTATTTACAATTTTTAAACAATTGCGGTTACTTACTTCAAACTATTAATCCTTTTAAATAATAAGATAAGAAACATTTCTAATAATTTAGGTTGGGATCGTGGTATAGCAGGAACAATTGTTTCTAATTTAAGCTTAGCGAATGCAGAGGGCTCCTGAAAAGCTGACGAAAATCCGGCGAGCCTTATTAGATTTTTTAAGCAAGCAAATATTTGTCAGGCCTGCCTTTTAAATCCCTGGCTGTCTGTCGCACGTAGCTCCCATTACGACTGCCACGAGTAATTTTATAAACGTCACTTCCCGACATTTTTTGTCGAAGTTTCGTCTTGCACAGATCGCGCCTTCTTGAAAGACCGTAGCATGGCGCGTTTGGGGCAACGTTATGAAATGCAATTAGAAGCGTTTGCCCTAAAACACCGCTTGTATGGAGGTACTTATTACATAGTGACCACGGGCTGGGTCTCAGTGGACGTTTCCACACAAACAAACGTCTGCTGCTGCCCCAACTTTCCTGCTTTAGTACAACATTGGCTGTAAGTGGAATTTAAATTAGTTTATGTTTAATTTGAGATTTTGATGTTAATTAGTTTATAATTGCTTTGTTTCGCATAAAACCGGAAATTAAACACAGCCAGTCGGGATGAGTTTATGTCATGTCCTCGAAGCTGAAATAACCCATCCTCATATACGACGAATACTTTGAACATGATAATTAAGTGTTGTAGGTAAATGTTAGCTAATTTAGGTTGCTGGAATAATTGATTTTGCTGACGTGTGATATCTCGTAACCGAATATGAAGTGACGCAATTGTGTTACTCTGGTCTTCGAGTAACAAATGTTTTTATATGTGTTATTAGAAAGCAAATCAAATAATCTAAGAAACTACTTGGGAAATCACACTGACATCAAGGCAAAACAAAAAAGTTAAATTACCCACTAGTTATTCAAGAAAAAATCACAGGAAAGGGACTCCTTCAAAAAATGTGGAAATTTCAAGATGTTCACAAAGCAGGACTAATTATAATCGTGTAGTAAGACATGAAGAAGCTTCTCACAGAGATTGAAAGCGATTGCCTCTCAAGGATTCTACATTGCACTGACATATTAGTCAGTTACGATTAGATAACTCTTCTACTATTTTCACAGCTCCGTGTGTGCGCCGTTTATATTTTTAATGTCTGTGGTATAGGTTTTCGTATTTTCGCCCACTCACGGAATTCCTTGACGCTTATCTTCTCGGCCAAGTGACTCAAATGTTGACTTTTGTTTAAACGTGTCTCTTTTTTCCTGAAACGCCGTGATGGTGACTTGGTTTTAGCGCCTTTGAAATTGCTCTGCGGCTTTATGGATTTACAGAATATGGTTGTTTTGATTCGTGGCCCCCGTAGAAGTTGCGGATTGTTGTAGCAGGGCAGTTCTGTAGAGGATTTGTTTCTCGCGCCTAGTTGGTGGATTTTATATGCACTTTACCTGCCATTTAGCGGCACGTTGCCCAAATTCATTTTGGGTAGCTCCTTTCGAAACTGTTTGCACCTATTCTTATTGAAAGCATTTATGAGTCTAATTTGAGTTCTCCCTTTTCTTTTGCTACTAGTCTTGGGCCAATGAAACTCATTGGTTCACCATTGCCCGTGAAACGTTATCCCCGAGACCGAACCGTCACCATTTGCCTGGTTCGAGCTGTTATGACCTGTTAGCCAATCTTCGGATGTGTGAACCTCCGCTTATCTGGATCATCACATATCGTGCAGAAGGTGCTCAAGGGAAGCCAAAATTAGGTTCTGTTGTCCTTTCCTTTAAGTGAAATTATATAAGATGCTTGCTACCAATTCGGACGTCGGCTGCTATTGTATAGTTCGCTTCACCAGCTGCGCAATTAATTTCCCCAACTCTGGCGTGTATGTTAATTGCGACCGCATTTAATTTTAACTGTTGTGGATAATGTTTGTAGCGTTGATTGTTGTGTACGCCTTTGTCCTCACGAGTCGAATGTTATTGAAGTAACCTTATCTTCGCCAATAATTATTTAAAATTTGTACTACTAATTAACTCTAAATTGGACAATAGTTCTTTGAAGCTCGTACCAATCACTATTTGAAGTTTGTACGAACAAGTACTTGCGATTTGTACTAATAATTATTTGAACGCTGTTCAATTGATTAACCCCAAATTGGCCAATAATTATTTGAAATTCATACTATTTATTACTCGCAATTTGTACTATTAATTATCTGATATTTGTACTAACTGCTCCTGAATTAGGAACAATTAAACTGTGTTACTGGCATTGTGGTGTCGTTATTTGTTACTGCTACCTATGTTTACCTGACACTTTTCCTTCAGAATTGTTGTTCTACCTGAGTTTACGAATTTTCGTTGAATGCCTAGATACATTTGTCGTAATTGTCAAAATTTCTTGGCACTCACCTGGCTTTGTTTGAATTATCGTTGTAAGAACTTAAAGAATCGCACACCGTTTTCCTGAGCTAGCGCGGCCGGCAATTATGTCCAAGCAGTCATAAAGATTGGTTTGGTTTGAGAGAATTGGCCGACGAAACAAGTCTCTTACAATATAGCATAATATAGCAAAACAAAATGATGTCTTATGATGTTAGCCAACCCTTGATAAGATTTGGCATCAACGGTTACTTTATAAGAAAAACCTGCCAGAGGCAATTAACTCAAAACTTACTTCCAAGGAAGACCTTTCAGAGCAAATTGCAGAGATAACAGCTTTAGACTTGATAACATCAGGAGTTCCACAGGAGAGCATATTGAGACCTATCTAGTATTTAGTATTTGCTGTGGGGAGATTGATGTCAAGCAAATAGGTTTTCATAGGCCCTTTTGGTCAACCCCGTGGACAACGTCTAGGCATGCAGAGTACCAGGTACCTTAGTCCTACTTAGAATTTTGCCTAGACTAAGGAGTTCCAAGTCTAGCAAGCGATATTTTATATGCTACACATCGTAGTAACATGGGACCCACGGCTTTACATCACTTCCGAATGATGGCATTCTGTAGAGGTTTACATTTGCATTGCAAGCACACACATCGTAACCGTAAAGAATGTCGACATCCAGGATTGCTCTTTGAGGTGATTAAGTGATTAAAATGACTCTCTTCGGATTGTTGGAATTCCCATTTATGACTTTTGGTTTGCCTAATGTTCCTCAAACTTTTAAAAGGCTCATCAATTTTTCATAGCGTTTATGAATATGGTGTGTTACTTAATTAGCTTAAATGCGAATTTGGCAAGACGGTGGTTAGCTTTTTTGGGTTTTTGAAATGATAGCCAGAGCAATTCATTCCAACTGCGTTGTTATATGATTAACTACCAATTGTAACAAAATAAAATTTAAAATTTATTATTCTCTGAATAAAGTACAAGGACTAATCCAAAAGGAGTCTAGATTTTCATACAAATTAAAAAAAGAGGATTGCATTCAAGTTATCTCTAACTATTGCGGGGTGGGTCCAAGTAAGTCAGCAGGATGGTAGTTGGAAGCATAGAACAATAGCAGAGTAGTCGATATGTTAAACGCTATAATGATGGGCAATATTGGCATTGCATGTACAGTTCTAATGAATCCAGATATCTCTATTTATTGCGTTTGGACTAGATACAGCAAATGGTGTTGGTAATACTCCCTCTTTTCGACGTCGTTATCTAATTTAGGAATACGTAATGTAGCGCATTTAATGTAAAATTTTTAAGTAATTTAACAAAGAGAAAAGTAATAACGATATGAAAAATGTTCTGCTGCACTTACTGTCTGCAGAAGGCTTGAAGGGCGCCATGTGACTAACTAGTGAGATGGACGTGGTCTAAGACTGACAGGACAGGTGCTTGCTTGCGAAAGTCAAATCAGATGGTAGCGAGAAAATATATTATTATTGGTCAGGCACTACGATGATGATGAGTTTTTGGCCAAGGATTTGCTGAGAAAATCCTATTATGGAGGACTTAGCTCACGATATCAGGAAATGTCAATGCTGGGAGTTAAACTTATTTGTCCCTGAAATAAGCTATCCAACTTTTCTGTTATACTGCATTTTATCTTACATGAAAGGAAACAGGATAAAATCTAATGCGGTTATATGAAGATACATAATGTTTAATTATTTTTTTAGGATAATGGTCGGAAATATACCTCCCATTTCCAAATTTATTTCCCGATAACACAGACAGAAAATACTTCATTTAGGACCCGTTCCTCAATATTACAGCAAAATGAACCATTTAAGCTCGTGAAAACTCTAAGAATCCTTCCACTTACAACTTGTGGCTCCATTTTCTAAACACCCATGCGGAGATTGCGGTAATTGCATGTCTGGATGAATTTCGCATCTCAAGCGGTAGGCATCGAACACATTCTACACAACTTTCCTTTAAGAAAAACGGGTGCAAAGTCAGCAAGAAATGTTCTACATTTAGTTGCACTGCCTGCAAAAGAAATTTGTTTTCACTGATTCGTTTTAAAAATTCTCACTTATAATACCATGAGTAGTCAAAGTTATGTCGAATATTTTTGCTGTGGTATCACGAATGTCCATTGCGTTTAGGTTCGATTAGGACAACTAATCCTAAGCGCAATGGACATGAGTAGTTATACCACCGCAAAAATAATCTACTTAACTTTGACTAAGAATGGCATTCGAGGGACTATTCAATGAACCAAACTACTTTTTCAAATTCGTTTTCAGTAAATCTAGCAACAAACTACGCAATTTCTATAGTAACAGAACACTAATGTTTGTTTGTTTGTTTGTTATGGACAAGGTCTAGGCATGCGAAGTACCTGGTACCTTAGACACTGACTGCTATGTTCATATGGTCAAAGACCTACTTAGAATTTTGCCGAGACTAGAGAGTTCCAACCCTAGCAAGGAATTTTTTACATGCTACACATCGTAGTAACATTTCCGAATGATGGCATTCCGTAGAGGTTTTCAACCGCATTTTTTTTTTATTTTTAAAAACCACACCGGGACCGGGAGTCGAACTTGCGACCCTACGATCAGTAGCCATATTGATTTTTTGTAATAAAAATCACATTTGTTTAAAATATTCAAGGGTAATACCACAAAAGGTGAAAATTTTTTGAGAATTTCTTTGTTCACATGCAAATCATTGCGTTTAAATATCTCGATACCAAAACTGCGTTAAAAATTCCGCGAGACCGCAGGTCGAGTGGAATTTGAGCAGTTTTTGTTGAGAGAAATTTGCAATAATTTGCATGTTGACGAAAAAAATTCTCTTAAAAAATTTTGCCTTGAGTGGTATTTGGAAAGATTATTCAACAATATGGGCAGATGACTTTTACTGTGTTCGACAGCACACGTTTTTGACGTTTTCCACTATTAATTCAATACTGGAGCTTCCAACACGATTGTTATGAGTTTTTAGAACGACGCTGATTTGCAAACTTTCACTTTGACGTTTTGGTGAAATGTCAGTCAAAGGCTACTCACTAAATTGAAATCATTAAAACCAATCGGGCTCGCTTGAAAACACTGTGACATTAGGTGTTTTCAATGACAGTCAATTTTGATTGGCCGTTTCTGACAAATTGAACAATTTTCATTGGTTCGTTCATTATAGCGTTGAATAATCACTTGAAGATATAAGCCGTTCACGATCTTTTTGGGTCAGGTGAGGCTATGACCATCTAGTAATTTTGTTGGCAGAACCTCCGTTGCAATTAAACTCCCTCATGGAAATTGACACTTTTTGTGTTAGGTTAGGTTGTTTTCAGTTTAAGGTTATATTTTCTGAATAGGTACATTGTTGCCAGATATTCTCTAGTCTCCACATTGACTCGCGTTCTTTTAAATTTGGTCTGTCCTTTTTAAATTAGAAGTAGCATCGTTTAATGGAAATTTTTTGTTGTAACAAATTTATTTGGGGCATTTTGACTTTTCCTTTGACGGAAATTTAAATTATTTTTACACATTTGATAAATCATTTATTTTCTTACGAATATTAAAATAATAAATCTGGCAATGTGGTGGCAAGAAAATGTCGAATTGACACTGACAGAAAAAAGAGTTGCATCCGTTACATAATCGAATCAGTTAGTCCAACATGAAAAGAAAAAATCATAGCCAACTCTGTCCCAAAACGGTCATGAACGGCTTATATATACACTGATATCTTTTTGATTGGCCAAGAAACGTAAAAATTCTGGATTTTTATTGGTCCCTTTTTGACAGATGACAGTTGAATTGAACAGTCATGAAAGTAATAATTGTTTTCTCAGCTATTCCTATGTACTTTCTTCAATAAATATGTTTAGTTCTTTAAATCGATTTTTACATAGTAGGAGTCAAGTTCCAACATCTAAAACTTTGTGTAATACTTGTTAAATCTTTTATAATTAAAAACGTGGAATACGATTGACTATTATAGTGAAAACCATAATCCATAAAAACTTGTGGAAACCGCCATTTAAGAGAAATATGATCAAAATCTGTAGGTATTTATGTATACAATTATTTCTAAAGTTGAGTAACTATACTGTAAGAAGAGCATTTCAAATGCGGATCTGTACAGGCAAAGCACATTTCAAACTTAGTTTCGACGTATTGAGGCCAACCCCTTCCCATAGAGTAAACCCGATAGCAATCTTTAATAGTTCTGTTCCGCTTAAGTTTCGAGCTATTCGAGACGTTTAACAGTTTGCTACTACCGTACTCCTTGCAAGAATAGCTAACGTTGTTACAACTTTCGCAGTTTTAGCTTCAGATGCAAATATGGCTATAAGCATTTCGGTTCCTAGCGAACTTTTTTCAATATCAATTTAAGCACTCATTCAATCTGTTCCTTAGCGCCTGTAAGCTTCACATCCTATTAAAAGTTCATGCTCTTTCTAACACGGTCGCTGCATACGCGAATAACTTCCTTGTCGTAGAGCATTCGCCCTTTTTATGGCACTCTGGGAGATATTTTGTACGAGGCAGGAGAAACAACGGTCTGGGGCACGCTCTCTACATGCTTCGGGTGCACCCGGCTGAAAATAAAGTGTCTGACTTAATTTCCTTTTTTGAAAATTTTATAAGAGCAATTCCTGGAGTACACTGAAGTTAGTGAATCTAAGTTGTCATTGTTTGCAAGCCATAGAAAATACAAAACTCAAAGAAACCGATGTTGTATACGATCTTGTTGAGATGCTAATTTTGTTGTCCAGTTCTAAACAAGATTCTCCTAAACATTATGTTGTATTAGCTATCGTTTGGGAAATAAAAGTAAACAGTAAACGGCAAGGACAGATGGATGGTATTCTGAATAATCAAGATCTGAATAATGCACTTTGGAGCTGTATACTACGTATACTATAGCTATTTACGACACTAGCCCGGTAGCTAAGCATTTATGGCCGAGCTAGTACATCACGGTTGAACCAGTCAGGGAGATACACTTGAACTAGAGAAGCCATGAATGCGAATACTGGCCGCTTGCGTGTATATTTCGAAAGAAAATAATTTAAGATAATTATTTAATAAACAAAATTATCGTAACTGCTTTGAACAATACCTAATCTATTAATAATTGTACGTTTTATTTGAACGGTAATAAATAATATTAGCAAAATTTATACACATTTTTTATTTAAACAGGTTTTAACAAGTTATGTTTAAAATACCTACTGAACGTCGTGAAGCGCGTCGTTCAGTGCTACCGACACAAATCATAAAGACGTACCTACGGGACTCTTTGCTAAGCTGGTAGATAGTTTCTACTAAACCAGTATACAAAACAAAATCTTATTGCTTCAACACCCTATAAGCCGTTCATGACCGTTTTGGGACAGAGTTGGCTATGATTTTTTCTTTTCATGTTGGACTAACTGATTCGATTATGTAACGGATGCAACTCTTTTTTCTGTCAGTGTCAATTCGACATTTTCTTGCCACCACATTGCCAGATTTATTATTTTAATATTCGTAAGAAAATAAATGATTTATCAAATGTGTAAAAATAATTTAAATTTCCGTCAAAGGAAAAGTCAAAATGCCCCAAATAAATTTGTTACAACAAAAAATTTCCATTAAACGATGCTACTTCTAATTTAAAAAGGACAGACCAAATTTAAAAGAACGCGAGTCGATGTGGAGACTAGAGAATATCTGGCAACAATGTACCTATTCAGAAAATATAACCTTAAACTGAAAACAACCTAACCTAACACAAAAAGTGTCAATTTCCATGAGGGAGTTTAATTGCAACGGAGGTTCTGCCAACAAAATTACTAGATGGTCATAGCCTCACCTGACCCAAAAAGATCGTGAACGGCTTATAGTTAAATTTAAAAATTTAATCCATCCCTGGATTTTATGATCTGTAGGATATGTTTTTTCTTTAATATCAAACACTCTTCTACCTGCTTTAATACACCTAATGGTACTAGCATTTATGGAAAAGGTCTTCTTCTAAAATACAAAAGTTGTGTCTTAGAATAGTAACGCTAACAAGAAAAAACTGATGTAGCAGTACAAATAAAGATACCAAAAAGCAGGAACAGGCACTAAATTTGATTGAAAAAGTAGAAAAATCTCCGATTAATATAATTTTCTGCATCTAGGCAACTGCTTTGGTTAGTAAGTTCAACCTGGTGAGGAAATCTGGATAAATAAAACTTTAGACCTACAGCCAGTGGTTTGCCCTTCCGCAAGTGTATAAATACTGTGATAGAAGGCGAGTAACGCCGATAGCCAGTATCCGGCCAATAAGTTATCATAGCAAAGACTTGCCTAGGGTTGAAGGCACTATTAGGGGTTGGAAATACATCGTGCTCATAGTAATGCGAGGAGCCAACTGCTGGATAAATCATGGACTGATATCAAAATAGCTATTTTTGTATTAAGGGCGTGAAGGAGGCGATTTTGGCCCGCGGCGGAATTATAAGCCAGAGGCCCGAAGGGCCGAAGGATTCTAAAACGCCAAAGGGCCAAAATCGCCGTTCACGCCCGAAATGCAAACAAGATTTTTTGTAAAATCCACCATAAAGCTTTGAAAAATAAATGGCACGATTCGTTCTCAAAAATCAAATTGTTGTTGGTTGCCAATGTGATGCTGGTTTTTAGGCCTTAGGGCGCAAAAGGCATTATTTACGCCCGCAAATTATTTTTAGGCCTTAGGGCGCAAACGGCACTATTTACGCCCGCAAATTAATGCATAAATGACCATATTTTAGTACGATTTTACAAAAACTAATTTTTCTTCTAATACAGTGAGAGGATCCGCAAAAATTGTGGAAAATGGTAATGTTAGAACATTGGAGTATTCCAAGGTGAAAGAGAAACTACAGTCAAGGATAAGTGAGTGTGGGACACTGTTAAATGGCCAAGAGACGATCTCTAACTAGTGAATCCAATTATTTTCCAATACGTATGAGTCATGCAAGCATCTTCTATGATTCTTGAAAAGGCTTACAGAATGGCTCCGCATGGATGGAAGAGAGACAGGTCAGCCTATTATCTTAAAGTATAAGTAGATAAAGCATTTATATGGGAAGGCTGACACGAATTCGGAAGGACTAGTGGTGGCATGAGAAAGCAGCTCAAAGTCAACGTTTAGCAAATACCCACACAACAGGATTGCTCTACAAAAAAAGTGGACCAATAGGAAAACGTGTCTCTTTGACTGTATAGAATGAAGGGCGAATTTCAAAAATGAGATCATGGTTACATGGCGTGACATATATGGATCCAGCTAAAAACTTAGACCAAGCTGCCACATTGAAAGAAGTCAGAAAGGTCGTGGAGGATATGAGAAATTGTAACACGCCAGGGTGTGACGGTGTACTTGCGCAAATACTTAATAGGGGCGGGTACGCACTGTTACTCTACCATCACCGGACGATACACAAAATTTAACAGGAAGAACTGCACCTTAGAGCTTAAGGGGTCATTCACTATCTACGATAGAAGGGTAGTCCCTCTGACTGCAACTCGTATTGGATCGTATCTCCCCTTGTTATACCTGGAAAGTTATGCCAAGAGCTTTATTAAACCGTTTATAACCCATGGCGGACAGAATGCTGCCTGAGTTACAATGTATTTTTTGATATGGTCGTGGTACGGTCAGCGCATTTTTAACGTACATGGGAAGAGCGTAAATCAGTATTTCTCTAAACACTTTGGAAGCAAAAGCATCACAATTAACGTCCTGGAGAATACCAGCAACGTAGACGTGAAGAAGTTGATACAAGAAGAAATAAGATACAAAATTGTTTTAGGACTGTCACCATATATTCACAATGAAATGGTTGAACTCTTCAGTGACCAATGTGGTAGAACCTTTAGGTTGGATTCTGCTCATTAAAAAGCTGATGAACCAATTCCATTATATTCGTGGTCGTATCGGTCACGATATCATTACCATCACACACTTAGTCAGGTAATATAGAAAAATGGCCCGTCTTGATACACATCACTTATTATAATTTTATTTGAAGAAGGTGTTTTACCTTTCAAATATTTACAGTAAATGCTCAATTAATTTAAAACCTAATTAATCAGTTTTTTTACAACAGAGCCAGGAACTGGTGAAAAGGTATGTTGCCGTACAAGGAGAGCATAGCCTTCCTTATTTATTAAAATTCAGTAATGTTTGTGTACACAATGGCGTTTTTTTCTTAGCAACCTTTATGTAAAACTTTTCCTTTGCTGACATCTGAACACGAAACTTCTTTGAGTGAGAGAAATCAGAGTGTTTTCATTTCTTTGCTCTGAATCTAAATTATCGATTACAATTTCGTTTACAGCTGTAGCGCGATGAAAAGTATATAACAAGATCATCTTCAACCCGATTACCAAGCAGCTATGATGTTGTCACTCTTAGTAGGTTTTGGTCAGTCCTCAAGCATCTGAAGAACCGTTTAACATATACTTTTTCGCAAGAGCCATGTTCACAGTGTTCAAAGTTTGCAGCCCAATGTTTTTAGAGTAACAGTTACAGGTGAAAACTCATTTACTGCCTGCAATAAAATTAATGAGTGCACGTGGCTGCCTCAGTGGGGTGGATATGGTCTTAAACTGATAGACCATGTTTTTAATTGCGGCAGTCAACTTAATACTTAGGTACAAGAAAAATCTGGGTTAGCCCTCCCCGTGTTGTTTTCGTTGGCCTGGATATAATAGGAAAACCCTCACGGAGTGGACCTACCTTGGCCTTATGTTCTTGAAATGAATTTCGCTTCAATCAAAAATAGGATGTAATATAATGCTGCAATATTATATATATTCAAGATAATAAATATTAATCCTAGGAACCTTAAATGTATAACTTCAGGTAGCTTGCGCCCTAAAGAAAGTATGGTTTGATGGCCTGACAGCAAGTCAGCCACTGTTCCAAATAGCGATTAGCGCACCCAGACGGGGATGACCTCAAAATTCAAGTCTATTAAAGGTACTCAAAAACATGTATCATGATACGCATGCAATTTAATTACACCAGACGTATACTTAGCTGGATGTATGGTTGAAGTAAATGGACAGGCAGCAGGACTCGAGCCCGAACGGTAGATTCGTGCAGCCGATGACGAGCGGACGCAGCTCCGTTTAGGGCGTGAAACATAGTTAATAGCGGTAGTTCCAATTGAGAGAAGCCTGATATGTTGACTGTCAACAAGCAACGACAACCACTGAGAATCTTGACCAAATTTCGGGCTCGGAAAAGCACGGTAGTAGCAATTAAAAGCGGCTATCGGTAATTTGGTGCAATGCTGGCAGTTTACGATATAAAGTCAATTTGAAGCTGTACGATATTTTAATGGAACGATTTTTTCAATTTTACATTATAAATACTCTTTTACACGAATAATAAAAAAACTGCAAGTGGCGTTAAACCACTATTGTGATTATCAAATTTTTCGCACATAAGTAATAAATTGTTATATTAACTTGTAGTAAATTTAGGGTGATAGTTCGAATTAAATCTGACCGACATAAGCCAACTTGTTCTTCGTGATCATAAAAAAATTAATCTACATCTGCGGAAGCACAAATAAGTTACTGCTAGTTGACCACATGAAGTGGTTGCAATTGGAGGCGTGCTTGGTACTTTGCAAGGAGCGTTTGACGATTAATGCATATTAGATATTTCAATAAAAAATAGTTTTTAGAGTTTTGTTAGCTGACAATAAGACAATTCATTAAGGAAAATATTTGTTGGCAGTGCAACACAAATGCACATGCTATAACAATATGTTACAGAAAAATGGATGGCTTACAAACTGGGTGCAAGTAGTATAATTGAATCTCCCTTGTACATCTGTAGTTGCTAAAGTTTAAAACGCTGTAAAAAGGCACTACGGAAACATGTCAGCAACTGATCCACAGCTGAAATTTTACGCTCAGTTCTAGCTAGAAATTTAACACAAAACAGGGGAAAAGGGGAAACTCAGAATTGCTTACAGGGGCCTGCACAGCGTAACTTCATATAGTGTTCAACATAATAGTATAGACTTAATATTGTGCAAATTTTGGTGAAATGGGGTGAACCGACATATTTGCGAACAAAGCCAAAATTGCGACGTGAGCAGAGAAATGCTAAATGAAGACAGACAAACAGCGAGGGTCATCTTGCATCATTAATCTCCCTAATATGGCGCAAAACATGTTAGTTATTGTGCAGGCATATGTTTTATGTATGAAACTTGATGATGTAATGGCTAAGATAACGGGACTAATATTCATTTCGTCGTTTATGTAGCCTGGACGAAAGGCCTTAATGTCGGGTTTTTCATTTGTTAAGCCTAATAATAAGTGCTTGCGATATTAGCTTTGGCGCAATGTGAATAATATTAAGTCGAACGTGAAGTTTCCATATTTACATATGCATAAGAAGACTTATAAATAGAAAGCTACTAAAATCCTGCTAAAGGCGATAATTGCGGCTTTGATTTTTAACACAATTTGATGAATTCGTGGCTTCCGCTATTAGAATAGGTTTAAACTTGAAAATGCGAAAAAGCAATAGATGTCAGAAATTTTAAACTTGTGTAGTTGGTTTTGTCCTAAACATGGATATTTTATGATACTATTACAGTTACTTAATTTTGCTGATGTTTTAAATCGTTGAAATCAACTCGAAGGCTGAATGCTGTGTCTAATTTGGTACTCTTAGATTCCGATCCAAATGTGACTTGAGGTTAGTTGGAAAGAGGATGATCGCTTATCGTACTGGCTATTTTTTGGATGTTCGCATAAACAGGGGAAAAGAAAAAAGTGTCGAATTTTGTTTTTGGCAGTATGTGGATGAATCTGTTGGTTTTTAGGAATTTAGCGGCCAAGGTAGATTTGGAGGTTGCAAAATTGGGAAAACGTTATAATTATCAAAATCAATATTTGTGTAAAATTCCCTGTTTGGAAAATTTCTACTGGTCGATTGTATTTTTGAAGAGAATTCGGGATGAGGTTGCGAGGGGGAGGGGTTGCCTTATCTTCTCAATTTTTAAATAAGGAAACTGTGCAATTTTGTTTGATTCTGGCCCTTTGCGAAATTGTAAATTTGCAAATACTTATTAAATAGCATGATACTATTGCTAACGGAATGTCAGAGTGATTTTTTTCTAACCTGAATAATGTTTCGCGGAAATAAAATCATTGGCGCGTTGCACTTGTTGGCAGACGGTGGTAGACTGTTAGACGGCTACTTAAAGGATTGGGATGTTAGTGTCAGCTGTTTGTACTAAAACTTAATGCGGGATTGAAAAAATTAGTGGGGCTTCAAAAATATAAATACATATACATATGTAAAATGTATTTATTGAACAATTAAGTCCGTGTGGAGAGCGGTTTGGATGCCGCTGCGACGATGAAAAGCCGCTGCAAATTGTTTGATACTTTAGTAGAATTTTCCTCTCGTCCTCTGACGCTGGAAATGATGCTGAAAACCCGAATACGTCGCAGAAAAAAGCAAATACGGCTGCCGTAGCGGTGTTTCCACGATTTCTACAGACGATTGGTAATTTCACTTGTTATTTTTATTTTTGTAGAAATGTTGAAAAAAGTATGTTCCTGTTATTTCTTGCATTGATTACCGTTCGTTTCTATCATTCTATATTATCTAGCCTTAAGTTTGTCGTCTAGTACTGCAATTATTAGAAGTTGTGTATTTCTTTACAGTACCTACCTATTCGAAAATTTATAACGTTTCGCGTGGCATATTTTGCAAATTTAATACTCGACTTAAAAATTAGCAAAGTTCATTTTCAATTCATTAACAAAGGTTGGTAAATTGCAAGTTCTGTAAATTTTTTTGCCTAGTTAACTCCGAAGATTTTTCCTAGTTTACACGCATCATCGTTTCATAATTTACTATTCCGATGTGACAGTGTTGGGAATCTAAATATCTGAAAACACAAGAAATCTTTTGTATGCTCTCTGGAGAACATCTTGTATCGGGGATTTAGTATTGTTTGATAACTCAAATTTAAATTAGACTGCCGAACCTTCAAGCTGTATGCTATTAAGACAGAGCTCTGCTCGTATTTTCTTCACATTTCCTTTGTTATTTTTTGTGAGATACGAGTGGTATTATACATACATCGTTTTTTAATAAAGGAGTTTCGATTTGAAAATAACTATCTTGGATATTATTAACTACAATGTTCCGGTACTACTAATTATACATTCCCACGTTTAGAAAGTTGTCAGAACTTGTATAGAAACCTTTCCCTATTGTGTAAGTAGGCCAATACTAAGAGCAAGAATTCTAGACTACTACTTATACGCTAAAACTTAATCTACAAAGTTCGTTAACATTCTTTTGAAAGAGGAATTCAAAAATCTTTTATTAGAAACTGAAGGTACTTCGCACATGCAGTACTTGACTAATAACACAGTTCACCAGGCTGAGCGAAGATATGTGGGATAGCAAGGCCGCTGCATTGGCTGGCATTTTTCCGAGTTTGCAGGGTGGAGGCACGGTGAACTAAACATTTGCATCTTCAGCACAAAGAATAATGACGAATGCATTTGCGTTAATCTACGCTCGATATAATAGGAGACCTATTAGGGCTGCGTCGGTTTGTCTAAAAAGAAGAGGCAACGAAAGTGCAAAGATTTCCTACGTACAATCGGCTTTAATTTACACACTTGTAACAAGAGGTTCTTCTAGGACGATATATTGTAGGATGATTCGGAGCTGCGAATAGAAGTCGAAATGAAATTCCACGGCACCACAACGATACCGGTCAATTTTTAACCTGTCTTGACATTCAGCATACTGTTTATGCATAGCGTTGTGACTCTGTAAGTTTTTACAAAAGTGTGCGTCATACATGATTGTACTTTACAAAATAGTAGAATCTTAATATTTTAATATATAATATTTAATGTTATTTTATCGTTACGTCTTGTTGCCTTATATATTTAAAATTGTAAAAAGTGTACTAGTTGTCAACCGTTGAGGTCAGCTTTAGAAGCATAGATAATATCATGTATTGTTTGTTCGATGTGATTTTAGAGGAAGATCTTATGCATCATAATAGTTTTATATTATTCAAAAGTGATAATATAAATGTCTATATATTGAAATGGTTTTAGGCCTTAGACTCAAGTCTGGTAGCGATTGCCAATTTAATGGAAATCTCAATAAGCACAGGGTTGATGTGTTTTATATAACTGCAAGGCTAAAACTTGAATTTCACAAAATAAATGCAATGGTAAAGAGATGCCACTAATAGAGTAGTAATTAAATATGGAACGCATAAGGCAAAGCTCATTTCTCACAGGGGTCTAAGTTGACTGTCGGATCAATTTAAATAATAGCTTTGTGCAAATGCAATAGCAGAACCAAAATAAATTATTAATTACAAAAAGGTTTGCTATGTGCAAGAAAATGAAGCGTAGAATTCAATTAATCGAAACAGTGAAATTGTGTGAGGGTTCTAAAAAAGGTATAAGAAACCAGAAAAATAATAATGTTGCAACGAGGAATCAAGAAGGCAAGCAAAAAGGCATAAGATAGCAATTGTGAAAAGCAGACAAAACATTATAAAGAAAGGGAAAAAGCAAACAGCAAGACAGTAGAAAAAACGAGTGAAAAGCAAACAGCTGGACATCGAAAAGCATTTCTGCAGGAAGTGAACTCGAAATAAATTAATCAGTGCAATTACGCGAGTAAACAAAGCAAAGCAAATAATAAAACGTGTGGTGGCGCAAAGAGACATTTTAATAATTAAAAAAGTAGACAATATTTTAGATATAAGAAATGTCTAAATATAATAATTTATGAGTAGATTTATTTCAAAATGTAATTGATTTGAACTTGGTTAATTTCCGATTGAATTAATATTGCATTAGCATTTGTTAATAACGGATAGAGAGAACAAATAAAAAAATTAGAAGAAATGACAATGTAAATTGTGCTCCACTGTAAATCATATTTTTATATAATAAATGGGCAATTTTCGTCATAAAAAATGTACCATTTTAATAAGCGCAGATCCTAGTTCGTGTGATATCGTTTGCAAGAGTTTCCGTCACAAAAATTTAGAAAGTTCAATGAAGGGGCCTTTCCAAGAAGTTAGCAGCCGTTCAGGTCAAATGTTCGATCACTGCATGTAGCCAAGGAAATCATCGCAGCCTAGAGGGGAAGATTCCAGGACGTAGAGCAGCCCTGTAACAACGTCTCCAAGAGGTTTCACATCAAGCGGGCCCGTAGCAGCTCCAGCATCACAACGGCGTCACTACAGCGACCGAGGAGTTCGGCGAAGTATCAGGTACCAAATTTGGCTAAAATTATCAACGTTAGGACCATGAAAATTACGTGCATGATAAAGGAGATATTACTTAAGAAGATCCAAGCATTTCCGCGGCTATATAGGAGGTGCAGCTCGCAAAACAAGCGGATTCCATTATTTGAGGTTATGCGAGGGTGATTCCGGGCGCGTCTAAAACAATTGCAAATTTCCGCCAGCAGCGTCCATTTGACCTCATCGACAATCAATTGCCTGAAAACAAAAGATAATTAATGCCGCCAAAGCGGAAAATTCAGATAAATACCTGTACGAACTTTGATATTTTCACCTTGTTTTAAACGTCATATAACGCAATCTTGCATACGGAATCCATTTTGTGTAACATTTGAACTACTTTCAAATATTTTGCTTCTGCTCAAATAATTTGTAAAATTACACAAACAACTAGAAACCCAACTGACTTAGACTGATTGCTTTACTTGAGAGCTAGCGGTTATTTACCATTATTTGCAGGTAGATAAAATACAAAAACGGGCATATAACCATTTATTTTGACAAGTAAAGTAATACGAGTACATTTTAATCAGCCTGAGAATTAATTTTATTCCAATCAAAATAAAGTGGGGAGGCTCTAACAATTTAATATTTAATTAATAATACAAACAATTAGGTAAGAGCTAGCATTCCATTGCAATATAGGGTGTTTTTCTTAAGTCAACCGTGTGACTTGTGGAGGTACGTTGCAGCATGAAAAGAAATATAGAACTCTTCTAAGGTTTTTGCCTCAGATCGGCAGTTTTCTTATTAAACAGCATTAAAGTTTAAGAAAAAATTTAAAAGCAGCTGAGTTTGTCGTAAAGCTGCATTTTATTAAAAGCAGGCTAGTAATACAAAACTTAAAATTAGGTAACACAATTTTATAAGGTGACATTTCTTTGACACTTGTGTTACCATTTTATAAAATCAGTTTAGATAATTTTAAGACTTTTGTTGTCCGCCAGCTTTTAGAAACATACCTCACATTCAGCAGCTCTCAACACTTTCCTTAGAGAGGTTTTAGACTTCTTTTTACGTTACAATGTATCTCCAGAAGTTCGATTTGATCTGTAGTAGTTATAGAAGACCAGGTTCCAAAATTCCTCAATCAAGAGATTCCTTCCCTGCACTTTTACTGGTAATGCGATTGCAGTATATGGAACTTGCGTTCCGGCCAAGGTACTTTCGTGTTTTAACTTTGGTCAACACTATTGTTTTTTTTTAACATTCTACGCAGACATATCGGCATTCGTGACCCGGTCTATCCATGACACCTTCAAAATTCTACGATAATGCTACATTTGAAACGCGTATTATTTTTTACTGCCTAAGTTCATGACTCCACCATAAAAGAGAACAAAGAACACACAGCAGCGCCAGAAAGATATGTGGTTATTTCGAATAGAGTTTTCCTTTTGTAGAATGCTTCACTGCGTTCCTTGACGGGTCTTTCTCTCTTGTAAGTGGTTTCATCGGTCATTGTTGATGACGTCGAGTGGTGTTGGTAATTGTTATCTCGTTCAATCGATTTCTATTGACCATAAGATGACAATATGGGTTGTTTATTTTGATAATAATCTTTAGCTAATATTTACGTTAATACAAAAAGCGTATCGCTATCTGTTATCAGCAAATATTACCGTGTCAGCCGCATATCTAATGTCATTCAGTTCCCCTCAATTCAAAAGTATCATTTCCTCTATATATTCTAAAGGTATTCTAAATATTTATTTGAATAGATATTAAAATATCAGTGGATAGCGTTTGCAGTTTTATCTTATATCTAGCATCTTTACATTTATTGAGTTCCTTCTCTTCTTCCAACTCGCAGAAGAAAATTGGGTTAATATTACGTTGCGATGATTCTCAGATGGATGCTTTTAAAACGTTTGCCATCTTCTGGAGTAAACTCTGTCAAAGGTTTTCTGGGAAAGAAACGATAGATAGAATCGTTACAATTTATATCTTACATCGTTGAAATAATGCCCGAATGCATATCTGAAGCCATAACTGCGTAGGTCATTTTGCTCTTCATAGATTAATCAGTACAGGTATCGTGGTTTTACGACGTAACTGGTATCGTGGGGAGTTATGGCACCCTAAATTCAATCATTTCAATGGTTTCAAGTACCTATAGTATATTTTATACATAAACTTATATATTAAAATTAGAGAACTAACAAGGAAAAATAAACTTGAATTTCTTTACATGTTAGAAAATCCTCACAAATGTACACCCTTGTAACAAAATCAAATAAACATATAAATTTTCAAAATGAACATAATATTCATTGCAGTTTTGATAGGGCTGAATTTTTGTAACAAACTAAACAACTTATATTTCAATGGCAAAATCTAACCTCTATCACTCAATTCGGTCTTACGAAAATGTCATCTACTTAGTACGAATTGCTATATTGGCGTTTTCGTATAATCGTATTATTTCTGTACAGTAAAGTCATTTAATACTACCGTAACTACAATATTATATCTATAAAAATCGTAATAGTATTAATAGAGAATTTAACTGTCAACTCAATAATAATAATACTAATAGTAATTACATTCACATTAAAACAGAAATAAATAGAATTCTTACAGCAGTAACAGAAAAACATGTGACTTGGCAGAGCTAGACTCATGATCAAGAAACCATGAAAGGTGAGAAGATATAACAATACAGTAACCAAAAATGATGATTCCAGTAATAATAATAATAATTGTAACATTTTAAATTAACTAATTTATCAATAAACTATCTCATGCCTTGCATACACAATCAGCAGCAAGCTGAGAGACAAAGAAAGTAAATTAGTAATAATGTAATTATCCCATGAATTGCTCCGGAAATTATAATTAAGATACTTACTTTAGCTTGGGTAAACACAGATTACCATGGGTTCGTACCACTCAAATGTACTAAAACAGGAATAAACAGTTTAGATTAAATCGTAAACTAAGTACAAACATGAAGTTTAGAAAAGTCTTGTATTCATAATATTTTGAAATTATACATCTAGATCTGCAAGTTATAGATACAGTGTAAATCTTAGACGAATAAAAACACAACCACCACTAATTTCTAACTAACTCTACAACCACAATTTTGAACACGACTGTACATAAATTATAACAGAATTTATCTCTGGTAACGGTTTGGACCGATGCTACTTGACGGTCGGCAACCCCACTATACACGCGGTTCTGCCCTGGATGCACCCTGGATCCACTAAAGTTTGGAAGAGGTAGAGCCTCGGTGTACAAGAACTAGAAACGATTTGGACCTGAAAAAGGTAGAGCTCCGGTGTACTTGAACTAGAAACGATTGGTCTGAAAAAAGCGCTATGAATGTCGCCGAAAATGGTGATCGCTTCCGTTTTTTTGTGGTCGGGACAATTCAATGGAACAACCAGTTTTACGGTGCTGGCGAAGTGTGTCTTTAGGAGGTTAAGCTACGCAGGCGGAGGAGCTTCCTTGGTGTAAAAATTTGGGTCTCCATGAATAACTTAAACAGGACATGTTCACCTGGAACGAAGTCCGCCTTTTCACTGCCGTAGTTTCCGGCGAGCGCTGGAAGATAACGTGTGCTCTCGTGCCTTGACTGACGAAGTACAATTCACTTTCGAAGCATTGTCAGGAAGGTGTCGTTGGATCAACTACGTTCTTGCTACAGCTATGTTAGTGCTTTATTGATGTTCTTGGTTATAACTTCGGCGAAGCGGTGGATTATGTTGAAATTGACTAAGTGGGCGCCGGATGCGGGATTTAGGTTAACAGAATATTCTACGAGACGGGTTATCATCACAAAGTAGAACTGCGTCAGGTTTAGGTTAGGAAGGTCACTTTACGAAACGACTTCCGTCACAAGGCAGAGCTAGATTAGGAAAGCATTAGGAGGAGAGAAGTCCAGGGACTCAAGTAGTCAGGTCTCCCGGAGGGGTCCTAGAGGTGGAAGACGGGATTAGGATCTGAAGTTTTAAATGCTTTTATACTTTTTGGTCCTCCTTATCGTTGCAGTCGCTCAAGGTACAATGGGTGGAAGCGGTGCTGTGCTCGCTTGTATGAGACTCTGCGCACCGCTGGTGGACGTCTTCTTATCTTCCGTTCGAGCGCTTGGGCGATGTAAATGCGGATTGTGAAGGAATAATGCGCCGTACAAAATTTTTGTCATGATATTGATGCTTTGCCATTGGCGCTAAAGTTATAATAATAATAATAATAATAATAATAATAACATTGTCACTGTTATCATCATCTTCAACAAAACTGCCTGTTCTAAATTTTCATCATCTGCGCTATTATCACCAAAGTTAGTAACAAGTCGCTCAAGTTTACTTTCGCTGAAATAACGAAGTGGAGTTGTTGGAAATCCCAAGTTAGAGTACCTGTAGATCTTATCTTAATAACAGGTACTCTGCCACAAATTACTTTAACAATGACAGTAAGCTTTTTTAAATCAATTTTTATACTGGTATCTAGACATTTTTATTTAGTAAACTACTTGCAGCAGGAATTTTGTATCTATATTATTAATACATATTTTTATAATAAATGTATAGGGGTGTCATAATATCCCACGATATCTGTATCGGGTTACAACTAAGTGTGACTCAGACAAAACCTACAAGCGGGATCCAAAATTCCTAAAACATCTATAGGATGTCTTGCCATATTGCAATTAATTATAAGATGAACTACGTATGAGAAGATCTTTAAATATTAAAATAAACATACCTAAAAAGCTTCTTCAAGAATACGTTGTTTTCAATATCAAAATAGATGCGTACGTTTTCACCAAACGCCATGAAACGGAGCGGAGATTACAACCGCTAGTAATCTTCAAGTTAGTAGAGTTTGACTGAAAACTAATTTTCAATTGCCGTTGATATTTTTTTGTCAATGGAGAATAACCAGTTTCATTTCAAAAGATGACCTATATTGATATGGAATGCTATTCCAAATATCGTTCATATTCATTCAAGCTTTCTATTGTTGCCTACAAGAAATAATTGCATTTGAATATTGGCAAATTGAGGTAAAGCGTCTTATTTTGGCCGCAGGAATGAATATATGGTTAAGTCACGTTTACATATTTTAGAGATTCCTGTACCTACTATGAAAGCAACAAAATTATTTAAATGTCGCAAGTAAAGCAGAGACATGCTGAATTAAACGATGTGCATATCAGCCGAGAAATTTAAAATAGTACGGTGTTTTCCAGTCGCCGCGCCGCGCGCCGGCCGGGAGAATAAAAATTTTCTTTGTGAAGCTCGACGAAGATTAGCCTCGCGCGAACCTTTATCTCGGCAATCGCGTATTCTCTGCAATCATCTGCTAACGAACCAACACAGCTGTTGAGCGCGGAGCAAAAACAGCTCGTTTGAAAGTATTCTCTTTTTAAAAGTTTCCACCGACCTAACTTACGACGTGGCCGTCCCTGTGCTGCGCGCGTTAAAAGTTGAAAAAGTCATAAAACCGGCGGGCTAATGCGCAAGTAAACCAATATAACACAAAGTGACTTTCATGGGTTTTATTGCGTGAATTATTCATGATCAAACAGGCCGAAAAATATTTTGTTTACCCGAATACGTGTGAAAAACCCAATTGATGCAAAAATATTCAGAGCGCACAAAGGGACCTGGACGCTTGAAGAGAGAGAGCGACATTCACACAAAACGTTTTTGTTGGGTTTTATGCCACGTCCTAAGTACTATCAATTTTTGTAATCTATTCTGGTGTAAACAATGGCGACAGTTGCCATACCGAAAAATGACAGGTTTGTACACAAAAAAGAACAAATGGCCCGGGCTCAAATGAAATGTGGCTCTGGGGTCAATAGGCGCTGTTTCTGCTCCCATAGGAGCTGTTTAGCGCTAAAATTTAGTGCTTCCTTAACAACCGCGGTTATACTTTCACTTCTATCTAAATCAGTTGCAACAGATCTGAGTTTTCGTTGAATCCCGTCCATTTTCCGGCAATGAAATAGCTCCCGTTTGATCTCACTAAACGGTTCTCTATGCAAAAGACTTTCAGTCTGCACTATTACAAGTTAAATTGTCGCCTGGGTTTCAACGCTGCTTTCTGTTCTTTTTTTATTGGAGACTAGCCTGGTGGCACCAGTTATGGCCAATTTAAGGCAGAATTTTGTACGCAATATTTTAATTGGACCGAAGATACAATCTAATTTTGTAAGTGAGTGCCCTTTATACGTAGGTAACACACGTGACAGTGGTAATGAAGTTGCTCAGTTATGAACGTTCCGTTAATTATGTTATGTGTTACATCCTGATCCTGGTGTTATTAATAAAAGATAATAATAATACAGTATGTTATACAAATGTTGGTTTATCGAGTTCTTTCGGCAGATCAATCTACCACCATCGTCAGCCTATAGATAATATTTACAGTTGTCGCCATTCACATACACATTTTCTAACTCCTCGTGAAGCATTGCCGATATCTAACACGAGGAGTACTAATGGTTGACTTATTTTGACACAGCGTATGCAGCTTTTTAATCCCCTTCGAAATGAATGTTCTTCATCTATGTGTTACGTGTAAATTATGCTCTAATTAATATTAATTTAACATCCAGTTTTATTGAGTTTATTTTCAATTATTATTTAATACGTATGATGTGAGTTAAGTTGCCACTTTTTTCGTTGGTGTGTGTGTGTATTTTTCTAATACCCTGGTTCATTTTTGTACGAATTTTGAAAGCTCTGGGAAAATTCTAACGATTTTTTGGGAAAACTACTTGTATAGGGAAAGCGATTTCCTGTAACCATCTTGGAGAAATTTATTTTATTCTCTTGGCAGAACTCAAATTATAATGCTACCTTCGCGTTGCTACATAAAGATTCATTATATTAAACAATATTTGACATGGCCAGTATCTATATACAAGCATCGCCAATGCAGCAAGTAAAAACTAAATCAACTATAGGAGCCAAGAGAGGGGACATACAATAATTGGGAAATATTATCAGCTGCAGACTGCAGACGAGTAACTATAAAAATCCGTCGGCTTGCTCAAAACCCATTTTTTAATTTTAATTTTAAAGGAACAACTTCTATAAAGTTTTGTTCAGGTAAGAATACTATTAAATAATTTATTGCTCAGTTAACTGGAATTTTTTTGAGAGCCAGATTAAACCTTTTAGGAATACCTACAGCTGAAACATCCTTACCTCTCGTCAAATAATAATGAGGAAATTTATCACGAGTCACTTGCAATTTAAACGAAAATGTAGCCTGTGCAAATATGTAGCTATCTTATAGAAAGGATAACGTTTTCAATTCTTTTAAGAACTCTAAAGGAATTAAGTAACAGTTTTGAGCTTCACTCTAACCAATTATGCCATACATAAAAATAGACTGCCTTAAGGCAAAATATATACTTTTAATTGTAACCTTTTTCATTATATTGCTAAGTAATTTAAATTTACAAATAGTTTTTCTAACTTTAGTGACAATGCCTTGGATATAATTCGTCCATTTCAGTTGTGAGTCTATTGAAATTCCCATCTACTTCATGTAGGGAACGGAAAAAATAAATTATTGCAACTACAATTGACTTTATTCAAAAGGTATGGGTGTTAATTACCTTAAAGAAAAATACAGGGTAATTTATAACGTATGGAGGAGATTTTTAGGGTAGATAGATGGGACTAAAGTAAACATTATTTATTAAAAAACATTTGATGAAAAACCAAGAATTAAAAAAGTTACAGTAGTTTAAAGGTCTTAAAAAAAGTTTCCCACTGATCGATTACTGCTGAAATTAAATTGTTTTCCAAGTGCTCACTCCAATGCTAACTTCTAAAACTAATTTCTATTTCAATGTCATTATTAATTTTGTATAATTACTTATTATTGTCTTATAATTAAAATAGAATGAATTTGAATTTTTTACCGTTTATTAAGAAAGCATATTTTTTTACAACTTATTTGAAAACTTGGTGTACATAATTTTAATTTTAAGTTATGTATTTCTTTATTTTCAATTTTAAATAATGCAAAAATATCTTTTTATTAACTTAAGCGCATTTTTTAAGACAACGTAAATTTAACAAAGACAAACAATTATGAAAAGAACATAGAAAAATAACTACATAAGTATACAAATTCACCAAGATCACAAACATTTTTTAAAATGCTGCCTCTGTGTTTCAACACACAGTAGTGTACAACAAATCCAATTTATAGACTGGCGGAAATTGTTCTCACAAATCCTCTGTAGCAAGGTTGATTCGATGGCGCAACTCTTCAATGGTATCTACTTCAGTGAGTTGAGATTAGGACTGCGTGGCGGCCATTGAATAAATCCACCTCGGCCGATCAACTATTGCGGAAATATATGGTGGAGATAATCTCTTACAGGACGACTAAAATATGATAGAGTTCTCGTAAAACTTATTGTAAAAAATGCAAGTAAGATTCGCCATTGAGACGCGCCGGCAATTCGAAAGGCTCTATTAAGGTGTCGTTCACAATTCCAGCAAATAAATTGAAATGTTGCTGAAAGTTACTTTGGCGGATCGCATGAGGATTTTCATCAGTCTATGTGTGAGCATTGTGGAAGATGAGCTTACCATTCCTTGTGAAACAGCATTCGTCAGTTACCAGTATGTTTGTTGAAAACCTGCTTGTGCTTCCGTACGATTGAGCAGCCACTCACAAAACTGCTGACCCAACGGATAATCGTTGGGAGTAAGTCCTTGTACCTTTTGGAAATGAAAAGGGTTTCAAATTATTTAAGAAGATAATTATGTCAATATTATTAAAAAACATTATAGGAAAAGCATGACTTTTTGTTGTAAGAATAAAAAAGTTATTTTGTGGCAATATATAATTTAATCAATAATTAAACGTTTTGCTAATAATATTAGCTTCTTCAGTAATAATTTGTTACATTATAAAAAGTGTTAAAGTTTGCAAAGTTGAAATAGGAAAAAACCAACATTATATAAGCGAACACATAAAATCATGCTTTACTTGCGTACTTACTTGTGATATAATGAAGGTCAGAAATGTATATTACGACATTTATAGTTATTTCATATTAAAAACAGAAAATAAAAGGAATATTTTCATATTCCATAATTAAAATTTTATGAATTGTACATGTACATATTGAAGGCATGCACGTAAATATGAGAATGCAAGGTTGTTTCTTATTTATTATCGGTACTGCGCAGAGTGTAAAATTTGAATCTGTTATTTGACATGTATAGGGTCGTATTTATTTAAAATGTGAAATTTCAAAATTAAACAAAGTTAGAATTTTTTAATAGCACAACATAAGTTATGAGAAACATAATACATTTGTAAATTTTTAATATTAATTAAATATGATAAATACAGCTTAACTTCAACTTCTGTTCTATAATTTATAGCCGTAGGGCTTCGTTATATTTCAATCATTTCCAAAACCAACCGTTTCTTTAAGTTATTCTCCTTATGTAAGATTTTTGGTGTATTGAAGTTAAATTTGTGGTAATTTTTAGTGGCGTGATCCGTTAAAGCAGTTTTTTTGTTTGAGGGGGATACATTAAGGATTTTAATTGAATATTTATGAATAGCTTCTTTCAGCTTCTTACGGAACCTAGTGTAACATCTGGGGGAAAAGAGAGTGATGTTATATTGCTATTCATGGTTATTCTTTATGTGATTTTCAATGTCCTCGTAACAACTTGCACATAAAACTATTTTTCTTCAAACGGCAGTAAAATATGGCATTATACTGCTGGATTGATGATGCTAAACTGTCACTTTATTGCCATGCGGCAGATAATATTATCTACCGCTGACGAGTGTCAGATAAAGTTATTATCTGCCGCTGACGACTTTATATGCCGCTGACAACTTTATCTGCCGCTCGTCAGCGGCAGATAATATTATCTGCCGCTGACGAGATCAAGTAATTTTCTTCGAATTTTATTCACAAAGTTGTAAATAATTTGTTATAAAAACGTTTAAAGAAAAAATACTATATGTTGTTCGGAGCAAAAGTATCTTTATGTGGCTCGGCTGTACTTATCTGCCTCGCAAACTCGGCAGATAACCCGTCCAGCCTCGCCACATAAAATATAACTTTTGCTCCTAATAACATAATATACTATTATGTTTTTGAATCGATAATAAAGGAAGCTATTCGATGGCTTTCACTTAAACATTTCAGTTTAACGCCATATTTCCAAAACAAAAGATTGTAAATCGATTATGACACGTAAAATCTTAAATATTGCTCAGATGGGAGTGGGTCGTATTTGAAAATAGAAAGGTGCACTATACGGGAATGTATTCACATTATTTTACACACATTATGATGGAGTGGGGGTTATCCCCGACAAGCCCCCTGAGCGATGGTTGTTCAGCACGAAGGTTTGACACCTACTTTCTTTGATGGTTTCTGAATTGGTTATTTAACTTCAAACTACTTTTTTTTAAATAAAACAGCATTAAGATATCATTAACAAAAAAATCACGGCCAGACTTTCAGCTGTGACCGCAACAAAGGGTAACCAAAATAATAGCTAACATTTTGCCTGCTTGTCGTGACATCTTGTTGCGAGATAAGCAAAACTTGTGCATGAAAACACATTTCATAGGGAAAAACAGTATTGGTACAATGGTGTAGAGCAGCCTAAGGTTCTATAACTTATAAACACATACAAAAATGGGCGGTATATGTGCATGCAAAACTTAGCTTAAGTAATGTACATAAAACATATTTTAAATTGACATGCAATATTAGCTAATGACCGCATACAAGCTAGCTGGAGTGCAGTTTATGCGTGACGACGCGACGAACAGACGTGGAAAGCGAAGGCGGCGATTTCCAGGAGTAAGCGCATATCCTGACAGCTGTTATTTGCTCGAAAGCTGCCAAAAGTTGAGCGGTAAAGGCGGGTTTCAAAGATATAAGCCGCCTCCGGCCGAAACAAAGAGCTCCAAGTGTATGAACGGGCAACGTTTGCGTGGTTCTACACGTTATGTGACGTAAAACCTTTCAGGGCTGTATCGGCTGGACGACAAAGAATGGAAGATAGCAGTGCAAATATTTTCTTCAGGGCTTCGTCGACGATGAGCGCTACTATGAAAATGGTTACGAAACAGTATATAGTGCAACGATACAACGCTTCTCTGAAATGTATCCGACCCGATGTGCATGTGAAATTCCTCGAAACTAGAGAACGAGACGGGATTTCAAAAACCGCATTTTCTATACCGCGGTAGAAAAATATTCTCTTTCGACTGCCTTCGCCCATCTTTACCTAGGAAGAAAACGGGTATTTCTATTTTGTCATGCTGGGTTTTCTATCTACATATATATATGTTTTTATCGTAATTTCGTCTAAAGTGTCGCAACCATACAGTCTACGGGCCTTGGCTGCTGCATCTAACTGTATTCATACTTGCATATAAATCCTTTCAGTTAAACATTTTACTAGATTATTAGATGTATTAGTAATTATTACATACAAGCAAACTGCGCGCTACGCGCACGTGAAATAGGATACGCGAAAGGTCAAGCTCCGATCCGAGCGCTAAGATAAGAAAAACAAAACCTAAACAAATATGAACATCTGTGAAGCCGGAACGTGAGATTTTATTTTGTGCCACAGACAAACACACATTAAGGAAAATTATATTATAGATGACTAGAACATTTTTGAATGACTGATTGTAAGGAGGACACTGCTTAGTGGCGGTGCTTCTACTCGTATAACTCCACTTAATGTAACTCACGTTCACGGCTCACTTAATTTATTCCCCCACAATTTAACTTTTCATTGGATTTTTGATAAATCGAGCATATGATCTTTTTTATTCTGTAGTATGATAAAAAATTATTTGTATTTAGTACGGCTATGGAATAGTTCCTAATTTATGAATGCAACTATAACTCATTTAAAAATCAAATGTCAAGTTTGACATTTAAATGTAAACGTAGTTTTGAATTCACAACTTAGGAAGTATTCCATAGCCATGCTAGATGGAAATAATTTTTGATTATACTTTATAGGCGGTACAGCTGCAAGAATGTTGGAGGAGCCTGTTCTGGTATTTGACATTTAATGTAGGGATGACTGGCTATTTTGATATTGTGACGTAATTTATAGTTTGTAAGATACCAAGGAGACTTCGTGATCATGCGAAGTGTTGTGGAGTGAAAGTGTTGGAAGATAGTAGAGCTGTTTGCTGTACCCCACACTTGAAATCCTCTCACAACGAGTCAGCAAAGTTTTTGCCTTTTGAGGCCAAGCTGTTTGTGCTTGGTCCAAATTTTTTTCGTCCATGTACGTTTTCTATCAAGGTGTGAACTATGATATTTGGCTTTCTGAGATTGTGGCAATTTTAATAAACATAGAAGTTGTGAGTTTATTGCAGGTAGGCAGGTCAGCCGTATAGATGGGGCACAGTAGTGGGCCCAGGACGCTTCTCTGAGGAACTTCTGATTTTATTGGCTATAGGTTTGTTATTTCATCTTGAAGCTTGAGCCGGAAATTCGTGTTTAGTATGTTGTATATTTGAAATGGTAACACGTTTTGAATTTTATAGACTACGTCGTTATGTCACATCTTGTCAAACGCTTGACTGACATTCAGGAAGGCTGCAGAACAATAGGCTTTTTGTTCCAGGCAATTTTAACTTTGTTAGTAGTTTTTTAGACAGTGACCCGTTATTAAATCGTATTTCGATGCTTTTTGCATTTAGGTTGTTGTTGATGGTTGTCAGAATTTCATTTGGAGATATAGTTTTAATGGCTATAGTTGTAGTGGGCGATTCAAGGAATTTAAGTATTTCAGCATTTTACAGGGTTTGGTGGATGTGAATAGTTGAATCTTTTCTATAAATGTTTTGAGAAAGTTTTAGCTTTTCTTGTAAGACTACTTATCCAGTTGCCATAAGGGTTATTTTGTCAATGGTGTTGTCACGTGAGCTCCGTTGAGCCTCCCCCAGCTTTCCAATGATAATAGTCGGTATTCTGGGTGGATGAGAGATCTTTTATGTACTTCTCAAAATAAGTATTTATAAGTTCATTAATAACCTCTGTAAGTTCTCTGGCTGTAGAATTAAAGTTAGTGGACTAGAAGTTTTCTATTTTTGATGTATTGATGTATTATTGTAATCACGAAAAAATCACCTTCTCAGATTTCTTCAGATCTTCACGTTTCAGGGTCCCTAGATGACGAAAAACAGGTTTTCTCAATTCTGTCTGCCTGCCTGTCTGCCTGTCTGTCTGTCTGTCTGTCTGTCTGTCTGTCTGTCTGTCTGTCTGTCTGTTTGTCTGTTGGCGGTATAACTCAAAAACTATTTCTTGTAGGAAGACGATATTTGGCATACATATTATGTATCTACCTGGCATGAAACCGTGAAAATTTGAGTTAATTTTTACTTGAACTGAAAAATACATGAAAGTAGTAATTTGCACCTAGCACAGGCTTTATCTTTGACAAAGCTGGGGCCCAACAGATACAAAATAACTGTTGTACGAGGTAAAAAGGAGCAAAGAATAACTTTTCGCGAGGCTGTGAGGCTGAAAATAGAGGAATTTTATGCATATATCGCATTTATAAGCTTAGTTTTGAATATTTTTAGATGATTCTTCAACTATTGGAAGGCTTATTCTTTCTACATTCAGATAATATCAAATTACTCTCAAAATTACTTTTAACAACTACTGCAGAAATTGTTTAAATAAAGCGTACGGGGAATGTGCAGGATAAACTTTAGCATCGACGTATTTTGGAAACGATTACAAATGTCTAAGAAAGAATCAATAAATTTTTGGTTGAAGAATTATCTGCATTGGTTCATTGATGTAACAAATATAATTCATTTTCCATTGCCTGATCTACTTGAAACGCACCTCGTTTTGACACGAAACTGCCCGGCGTGAAGGTTAAGCCAGCTGAAACGAAACGATATGAACGGGGCTCCATAGCGCTGCTAGAAACTGGTCAACGCGATTTTTTTTTAATTTGAAAATTTATTTAATTTATTAGAAACGTGAAGATATTTTTACTCCTAACTTAATTTTATTTTTAAAATTATTTAGTGTCATAATGTCGACGAGGGAAGTTCTGGGTAAAGCATTTTACAGATTTTTCTTTTGACTGCTCTAAGTTCTGTGATGTGCATATACTGACTTTCGAATTCGTAAACTGGCGGTTTATTTTCTGGTGTTGCGTCATGTAATTCTTCAACAGCTTTTTGTAGTAGATTGATCGAGACGTTGTGTTCTATTATTTTAAGAAATATATTGTAGTTGGTCTTGTGATTGTCGAGGGTGGGTTGTTTATGGATGGAGTTAATGGTCGCGATAATGGGTGAGTGCTCAGATGTAAGGTTTAGGGTTGATGCAATTTACAGATACACATCTGCAACACCCTTTATTACCAAAAAGTCCATAAGATCAGGTATCCACTGCTCTGTTAAGAGTTCTTCTTTTGGTGTAAATTAACTTGGAGCCCCAGTGTGCTGATTCCTGGATTTATATCGGTTTGGTATTTGGGCAACGAGTAATATTTTAAATTGTTTTTAAATAAAACTGCTGTGCCGCCAGTAGTGGTACTGTCTGGACGGTTCGTTGCTTAAATTGTGTAAGCAGGTATTTTTAAGAACCTGTACTTAGTAAAATGCTTTCTGATATCAGTATAATGCCCAATTTTACAATTAACTTCCATGGCTACGATTACCTAGGTCGCTAGCGTTTCCAGTTGCGATTTTGAGGGCATTCTCCATTATTCGATTTTGTTTAGGACGGTGTATAGCAAAATAATCAATGTGGTGTGGACATTTGATTGGCTTGTTGTTTTATAAACGATCGCATTTCTGAGATTAGATTCGTCATCATGTTATTTAGATCTATAATTATTTAGATTTCAAGAATTGTAAAATCGATACATAATTTTTCCCGAGTTCTAAGAAATAAACATTTTGTGTGTGTCCATAACATTGGCAGCTATAACATTGTGGGGTACTGCGCGATATCTTTTATGGTTCTACGGTGTAAAACATTTCTTTGATTTCATCTGATCGCGTTTGATCTCACTAAACGGTTCTCTGTGCTAAAGCCTTCTAGCCTGCACTTTTGCAAGTTAAATTGTCGCCAGCCCTCAACTTTGCTTCGCATTCTTCGCACTAATTCAATTTTGATCGAAATGAAACGCTGAAACGCGAAGGGAGCCAAAGCCCGCGTATATTTAATTGATCTTGGCCTTCCACGCCCGATGGAGCTACACGAAATTACACAACTTGATCAACTCAATTTAAACTTTGGAATTTTCTTAGAGGAATAATGAATCTATTTAATTGGAAACGTCTCCTAGTCGGTGACATTGTCTCGGCGCGATTTACGCATCCTTTGGATTTAAAAAGATTTATGGGCGAAGTTATATTTTCCGTTCTTCAAGAGTCCCGTCCTTATCGCAGTTTGTAATTCTGCACTTACAAATGACTTATTATGACTTAAAACCGCGAGCTGTCCGCGTTTTAATTCCTCTGATCCATAACCTGATAGGGCTGATTTATGGTCTCGCGGAAAGTTTTTGAATTAGTTCCGGGCTGTACTTAATTTAAACAGATACGGCGAGAGGGAGGCCACCCCCGATTTAAATTTGCGGTTGACACGAAGTGCGCACTGGCAATCACTAAATTCAGATTAAAAGCAGGCATAAATCTTCGGGAGATATGGGGCTTTAAATAAAGCTTTGTATGGTAATGCGAGTGTATTCCCTGATATTGTAAGCCAGTCTATGTACAACTACGTGCAAATTATGTAGAGACTCTTAATATGAAGAAGTTTAAGCTTCATCCCCTCGCAAGCTCGACCCCGTGTAGCATTCATAAATTTTTCTTAGTTGTTTGAACCTCACACGTAGGCGCAAATTTATGTCTACTATAAATTTCAATAATGCTGATCTACACTTCTGGGTAAATATTTAGTTTTTGGGGCAATCATTACACCCATCTGCAAAAAGAATGTGGACCACGCCCTCTGTATTTCTGTTTTGATTAAACTTGAGTTAATTTTGAAAAAATTTCAAATAGAAAATTTGTTCAGCAACATTTGCGATACTTTTCGCGACCCTTTGACACTTCCCCAAGTTGAGAAACCCGGCATGGCCTGAATTATACACTTATATTTATTGTTATAATGCGACTCACAATGCTTAACTAAATTCAATTATACACAATGTATACACAAAAATTAAGAAACTAAAGCTGCAATTGGGTCTGCGAATGCCTTCCGAGCGCCTGCTAATTTGTACAGCCAACACGTCGTCTTCCGGAAACGCCGGCCCCTGTGATAATACGCGTCCCGGATGACGCTGCGCACGTGGTGGTGATTTCTGGTGTGTTAACAAGACGGGGTGCGAGCTTCAGCGGTTTTAAACAATCTTTTGACGAGTGTTTAACACCTCGCAAGTGTTCCTACTGGTGTCCGGGCCTTGCTATGCATTTTCCAATTTACGCGGCCGGATAGAACTTATTCAAGACGGCTGTTACCTTAAATATTGTCCAGCCAACGACGCGGACGCGAGTCGGCTTGCGATACCTTGAAGCTTGCGGAACTCATAAGGTACTGGAGAGGTCCTAGAACCTCTCCTGAGAGGTGTCAGTAAGTAACTTAATCTTTTGTTTATTGGTATTGTGATTACAGCCTCAAATACTCTGCATTCGAAGAATGAGGGCTGCTATCTGGTGGGCGGCTTCAGGTTGACAGAGTTTCGGGTTGTTCTGTAGTAGTCAGGGCTTAAGCCTCCCTTGGGGGGTAGGGATGATGATTGTGTAGCGCTGTACTTAACTACCTTTTACGGGCTAAGCATCTCGCTTAGATGTTCTTTTGGGGCGGCTATCAGTTTGGTTATCTTCTAGTGGGATTTGAGGGTCTACGTAATTCGCGCGATCGAGGTCGAACAGCAAATTGTGACTGAAGTTGGCGGGGTTCAGAAACACAGTAATTATAGTCTAGGTTTAATTTGGGCCGACATTAACGTCACCATGGTAAGAGTTTAACGAAAATTCAACACGTCGATATAGCAGATACAGCTTGATGTCCCCATAACAGTATTGATGAAGATGAAGGATTCAATATCGTTCTGGTTTATGAAGTCGTCCAAAAGTCATTATGCAATATTCTAAGACCCAAAGATATCATACAAAAATTAATAATGCAAATGAAATTATATAATAAACCTTTGTACTTTGAGGAACATTCTGCGTTGGAACCTATAGTTTTATTGAAATTGTATCATTGCACAAACTATTTCTTTCTTAATTTGTTATGTAATAGAGTGCTCATAATACAGCCCGCTTACACAAAGCTTGTTGAAAAGACAAATGCATCCATTAAAAAAAGTTGTTTACGTGACTAACCAAAGGAAAATTAGTTTTGAAACATATATAAGTTAGGAAGATATATTTATAATTAGCAGTTGATCTGTAAAGGTACGTCGTGGGGAGAGCGCTTAAGTTGAAACAAGCGTTCAAAGGTTGAAGCAATGCTGGCGAAAATCACATATGCAAATGGCGCAAGATGTGTTCACGGTTCGCAGCTCAAACGAGGCCAGAAGTTCCGCTGCACAATGCTTTGCTGATTCCCGTTTGCTTGTTTGAAAGTTTATTGGTGAAGCGGATTACCACAGGTTTTAGTTTTCGTGCTCCACAAGCGGTTTGACGACTCCACGTCGGAGGATCAGGGAATTTGTCGCCGAATGGGATAACTCTCAGAAAGCGCAATTGGGAGCTAATATGTCTCGACTTCGGACGTGTAGAAATGGAAGGACGGAGAGCCTTTTGCAAACAATACCAAATAAAAGCAAGCTTGCCAGGATTTCTTTGTTTAAGTGGTGTTCAAGTTTCATTGCCGCTACGCTGCTGTGCTGGCGTTGCTAATTTCAATCAACGCGTAGTTATTATTTGCACATAGTTAATCTTTTGCTAGAAGACATCAATAAATATAGGATCTGTATAAGAATTCCTCTTGCAAGTCTTGAATGTTTATTTATGTTAATAAAAATAATGTTTTCTCTGATATAGTAAACTGATAGTAATAACATGTATCCAAAACCAGGATGTTGTTATGATTTAGATTAAAAATGTACTCAATGAATGTGGATATAATTCATAGTAACATCACTTGTATCGCCTAATCTTACAAACAGCAAACAAACCCAATAAAAATATAGTAGCTTATGCAACGAGAGTGGATATGATGTCGATATCGCACGAGAATGAATCATCCGAAAGCGATATGGACATTCTACTTAATTGGTAAACACAGTTGACGTAGCCCCTCAATGAAATCTTTTATTTCTTCTTGAGTATTATTTACACCCAACTGTGGAGTTGTAAATACCTGCGCAAGATGTTCAGCGAATACGGTTGCATTGTCAGTATCACACCTGGCCCATGTTTTATCAATTCTTCTAATTGGTGAAGTTGTAATGTTTGGTTTTTTAAACTGTTTTGTGGCTCTCCATAGTGAGTGATCGCTAGTTGGTAAGTTGGTAATATAGTAGTTGAAGGTTTCGTTTCGTGCTTTTTTAGTGCGGCTTGTAAGCAGTGGGTAAGTCTGTTGTATATTGTTTTATCTTGTATATTTCTAGGTCGCTGCCATTTGTGAACTAAACTTCAAGAACTGAACGTCCTGTAAAACGTTCAGTAAGAATTCGTATCTCTGAACACCAGTCCTGTCTCAAGTCGGGTCTCATTCCGTCATCAGCCATCGCCGAACATCAACGCGATACCGGCCGTTAGATCCTTTTTGATGAAACTTTTTCAACGTTTTCAAATCTCCATTCTTTTTTAGCAGAAAGATTTGCGAAGCCATTGATATTTACTAATAATCTCAATCGCTACGAAGGCTTACCCTTCCTTCTATGTGAAAAATGTTAATTTCTAAACCCCAACCGCGACGGCACTTGCCTGTAAATCCTCGCTTTGCTGTTTCTGATTCTTAGAAGAGTTTCGCCTCTGGCGTGGTTTACACGTTAAGTTACCGTATTCTTCTATTCCTTCCCTAGCAAAAGAGTTTTTTACATGTTAAGTTACCTCGCCTTTTTGCTTTTCCTTCTGATAAATCTCGTTACGAAATTGGGAAAACGTTGAGTTCTTCAACCTCAATAATGACACGGTCCAATCCCGGAAGTCGTTCGTTACGTAATGACAATGGCTGTGAAAGCCTTCGAAATCAGCTTGTGAGATAATTCACGTTTAAGGTTTTTAATGGTACGTAGTAGGTTGCGTCCTTTCGGAGGAATTAATCGTGATCCCCACGTAGTATTTTTAGTATTCCAGTCGCCACTAATTATGAATTTATTACCAAATTGTTATAAATACTCTTCGTACCCTTCGATGCGGTGTTGACAACAAATTGCACCAGCGTTAACCGACTTCTCTCCTCTAACAAATCAACCAACATTGTAAACCGTGACACCACCAACATTACCACGGAATAGAATACCCTATGCGCAAGTAGCTGCTGGTAGAAACAACATGAATACTAACAGCGAACAACAAATACACATTGGAGAACAGCTGTCACATTTCCTTGCAGAATTCAAAAATATGTTTGCACAACTAATTAATCAAAACAGCATGGTGTTAAACATGCTGTCAACCGTTATATCTAAATTAGCCTAACAATCACTACACATAGCATTGTGGAACGTAAATGGGATAAATATTCGGATCCTAAAAATAACAGTATTTTTACAATTACATAAAATTGACTAATTTCTTATTTCCGAAACCCATGCTACCTACCTATAGAACTGTAATTAAAATACCACACTACAAATGAGGAGCAAGCAAGCAAAACCAGATAAATCCACTTTTGGGCAAAAATGAGTTAAATATCGATTCTTATTTCTTTTGGTCAGATAAATCCAATGGTAAACTCAGATTTAACCTAAATGTATTACATCCCCTTTAAAATCGACCTCAAAGTCAGTCAATTCAAGCAAAACTAGATAAATCCACAAAATAAAATTGCATAGGCATTTTTCAAGCAAAAAGGGATAAATCCGTCTGCTAATGTATTATTTTTATATTCCTATCCGTGATATTTTGCACGCATTCTTACTAGTCAATCTATTTTCGGCTTTCACTGTCCAAGGTTAACAAGACGTTAGCATGTCATTTGTTGTTCGGATATCTCTTTCTGATTCAAGGAAGGCAGCGTGGGTTAGAAGAGAACACTAGTGGGAGGCAGGCTGCCCCCCTCCTGCATCGTTCTTCAAACAATACTGCTTTCGGTTTTAGTTTAGTTTGTTATTCCAGTCATTGTGGTCGATGTGCGAGAAACCAGTGCACGTTTTCTAACAAGTTTATACGTTATTATTATTGTTTTCGGATATTAGTGGCAGATGATGGACGAGCATGATGATGGTCTTGGCGTATCTGTTAGAGAAGGTAATTCAATTTGTATTGAGTTTTGTATTTTATTTGTAAGAGTGTGATTTTTTAGGCAATACTGGGACCGCACCAGAAAGTCGAAATCACCCGAGAATCAAAGATTGCGCAAGCAACAAAAATATATTGATAAGGATCCTGAACTACTAAGATTTACGAGATCGTGCAATCATAACACTACTAGCTATAAATGCAATACTGTTACCTTGCGTGATATCAAACTCATTGGAAAAAAGTTTTATGCTGTTCCGGATAAAGTTTCTCAGGACATTAAGTTATGTCATATGCTGGGTGTTTGTGGAAAAGCAAGGAATTGGCCCAAGAAAGGGAATCCAAAAAATTGCCTTCTTAATATTACTTATTATCTTCAATCACATCAAAAGAAATCAATAAGAGTGTGTCAGGAATTTTTTACTAGAAGTTTGGGTATAGCAAAAAATCGAGTCAATATAGTTGCAAAAACTATGCACGAAGGAAGAGTGCCAAAGGAATCTCGTGGTGGCGATCGTATGTCCAGAAAAACAGAAGATAAAAAAAATAAAATAAGAGAATTTATTGGAGATTTAAGGGGGACCGAAAGTCATTACATTAGAAAAAAATCTGTGAGATTATACTTGCCAGCTAATTTGAGTATTGCAAAATTGCATAAGATTTATAATAATTCAGAGCAGGCTGCAAAATATAAATCAAGTTTATCAATGTTTTCAAGGATTTTTTGTGGAGAGTTTAATATCGGGTTTTCATCACCCGCGTCAGACTGTTGTGTTCTATGCATACGTCTTAAGGAAAATATAAGAAAAGAAAAAGATCAAAAGAAAAAATCCGACTTGATGATCGAACGTCGACTACATAGAAAAAGGTCAGAAGCATTCTACAAACTTGCAAAGGAAGATCCTCCAAATTCAATAAGTTTTTGCTTCGATCTACAGCAAGTACAGCCATTGCCTCGCACTCCAATTTCGGATGCCTTTTACTCTCACCAAGTTAGCCTCTACGTATTTTGCTGCGTGAGAATGGATTCAAGGCGTCCTACATTCTACAGCTGGACTGAGGTACAAGCTGGACGTGGCTTAAGAGCCATTTACACGAACAAGAATTTCTGGTACAGTGACGTTACCAGTCCAGTTAAAAGTAAATTGTAAGACCGTTTACACGAACAAGTTTTTCTTGTAAATTTACTTGCAGCTGGCTGTCATGCAGTCATACCAATCTATTTAAAATTAAATAGAAACATAACCTCAAAAATAGTTCTATCCTGTGGGCTAGCATAGTTTTTTTTTTGTATATTTCATACAATTGTATCAGTAATTGAATTTCTTTTATTTTCCACTGCCGCATTTTTAACATAAATATGTCTTTGAGACAGGAACAAAACTTAAAATCACGTAACAAAGTTGTGTTTACTTACGCAACGAAGAGGTTATGTTTACGAATTGGCGCAGGTTGGTATTACGGATTTGCGAAAAATGCGCTTGCGCGAAGGTGGAACTTTTAAGGAAAACTTGTAGAAAGTAGTGCATGTTCCAGTTTGCCGGTAAAAGTTTTCTTGTAGGAACGGACTTGTAAGACATTGTTTGTCTCTTTCTAATACGTGTGAATGTTAGACAGAGAAAACTTGTAACGTCACTGTACAGAAATTCTTGTTCATGTAAATGGCTCTTTAATTCAGATAGGTTCTGCTCTCTTAAATTATCTGAATTCACTGGAACTCGAAGATATTGAAGTATTGAGACTATTCTGTGATGGCGGCGGGGGCCAAAACAAGAACTCTCATATTGTACATGCTCTTTATTTTTGGCTCCAAAATAGGCCCCCTGGTGTTTTAAAAGAAATCCAGCTGACATTTCCAGTTCGAGGTCATAGCTTCCTCCCAGCGGACAGGGTTTTTAGTCGTGTGGAAAAATGTTTACGAAAAAACACAACAATAATAAGCAAGGAAGAATACTTCGAAATATATTCTCAGTTTGGAACAGTGAAACAACTTGGCGTTGACTGGAAACTGTACAACATTAAAAACCTGCAAAATTGTTTTAAGAAAATTACAGGTATCTCCGACATTAAGCGAATTCGTATCAAGAAATCTCATAATAAAAAAGGAGAAGATATCGTAAAAGTACAGTGTCATCAGAATTTCAGAATTGAGTTGTTAAATGAGATACCCCAACAGATTCTTAAAGCACGAAGAGAAGTTCCAAAGGTATTAGAAGAAATTCCTTTAATGCGATTTTTGCCTGAGAAAAAGAAAAAATCTCTAGTTCATTTTCTGGCTCAACAGTTTGGTCCAACCTGGAAAAATGATGACAGGCTAGACTGGTACAAAAATATATTGAGCGAAACTTCGCTTGAAACTATTGCTGAAGAAGTCGAAACCGAAATCGAAGGACAAGATCAAAACGAACTTTGCGATTGCCTCGAGGATGACATAGGAATGTATCTTTGAATCGTTCCAATTTGTTACTTTCTTTGAATTTGTGAATTTAAAGATGAACGTTTTTTTCCTTTTTTTCAAAACTTGTGAATTTAGAAATAATAAATGTGTGAAAACTAAAAAATTAATCGTTGTTTTATTTGAAAATGTATTAAAAAGTTTATACATATCTACAGTGAAATAAGCAATTTTACATCATAAAATAATTTTTTTAATTCTCAACTCAAGCAAAAACAGTTAAATAATTTTTGTAATGGTTAATATTTTTGTTGTTAATTATGAAATTGAAACGTGAATAGTGTGTAACAGATCTACAATATCATATCGTTCACTTACGGTATATTTTTTTTTGGTTACATTTAAAAACCTGCTAATGGCACGTTTTCTGCGATTATCTCGAAACTTTATAAATAGTAGTTTATTATACAAGACGATAAAGTTAAATTTTATCCACGAGTGAATCGTTTAACGTCGAGACGTTAATGATTCAAGAGTGGATAGAAATAACTTTATCGTCGTGTATAATACAATATTTTTTTCTATAGCAAGAGCTTTAACAATTTCAAAAGAAAATAATGACAGTCAATCACATTTCAAAACGTCAGTAGCTAGATCGGGTTGCTACGATAATACGAAGCTGTCATATTTAATTTAAACAAAAGTTAGAAAATTAAATTACTTAATTATCCTTGAAGTTAAAGTGCTACTTTATCTACCCTTGCTGTTAAAGTAAAACTTGACCTTTTGTTTTGAGTTGATAAAAGCACACTTTAACATGTGCTATAGAAAAAATGGATTTATCTGGTTTTGCTTGCTTGCTCCTCAAATCATCCAGATGGAACAGCCTTCGGGGATTCAGCTGTGCTTATTCGGACTATTTTACCACAGTATGAATTGCCATCTTCTCAAACCTATTGTTACGTTTTTACGTTCGGGCTATTTAAAAATTATACGACGCTTCTTGTATTAAACATTTATTTACAACTATTAATTATTATTATTTACAAACACACGAATTAACAAGGTAGAACACAAATTACTTAAACTAACGAACTACAGGCACTATTTCTAACAACGATACATTTATTTATTTATATATGCTGGATTAAACATCAATTATTTATTTGGCTATTTATGACTTAAACACTAACGATTTATATGGTTATTTATCTGTTATTTATTTCACTAGGGTTATATACACAAGGTTCATTTATATGGGAGCTCTACGCGCTTCGCTGCCGAATTCGAACTGATGAGAACTGACTTCTTATTCCTGCGGCGCGTATTTATATATCCGAATAATTTCCGTCTAGAGCATTCTAGATTTCGCTCGTACATTCCGGCAAATGCATGACGCATATTCGCGAGTGTTTGACCTCGAGCGCGTTCCCGAAAGCTCCGAAACAATGACTCATTCGTCCGCAGCTGGCCCCAAGGCTGTCTGTCGGCGGCGGTGGCTCACGCGTTTGCAGCTGCCTAAGCACAAGGTCGTTACACTATAAAATTCAGAGCACAATTGTACACATAGAAATTAGCATTTATTCTTTAACCATAGCAGCTATTTACGGCTCTCCTCGGCATCGCATTTCTATCGCAGAGTATTTCCATATGAGATTTGCCCGTCCCTCTTGTTTTCATTTTGTTTTTTATTTTTAGTTAGTTTTACGTAGTGGGCACAAAGGTAAATTATCACTTGGCACAGTTACATGCATCATGCATTATTTAAAGGTAGTGTCTATATGACGTTGGTATACTATTATGTTGAATGCATCATGCAATTATTTATGTGCAAACAAATGTCTTATGCGTAATTTGGTGTTTATAATGGTTTCATCCACATGTCCACATCTTAACATGGCACTCATAACTTTAATTTGCAATTTTCTGTGACCTTATTATGTTTTGTTAGCACGCTACTTTTATGTTCTATGAAAAAACATGAAGTGCGCAGTTGAAATTTTAGAATTTTTCATACAGCGATGTGATTAAAAAAGTTTTGAGAGCTTCGCAAACGACAACAGCAGAGCTTATTTTAAACTGAAAGGTAAACGAGAAAAGTTATCTGTGGAAAAGCATGAGCTATATTTTTTATTGGGATTAGTTACCTTGCGTTTGATATCGGCTTCTATAGCTAAATATTGATTTTTATTTTGGAGTTAAATAACTGTAATAAAGTGAAATTGGGAAATTTTATAAAATGCTACACATGTTCTGCTGAGCGCCTCCACTGAAAATGTGAGGAAACGAAAGAGTGTATTACAAGATTATGTTGCCTATAATAATAGCAAACTGTAACAAAATGAAAGAGGGTTTCTTTCAAAGAGTGGCATTTGTTCTACTCGGCGCTTCCACCAAAAGTAAAACAAATTGAAAGAATTTATACCAGAATTAGTGTAGAAGTGAAATTGGGTTTCTTTGAAAATCGTTTCGCTGGTTAAAAGGTAAGTAAAGACTAAAACGGATCAAGAGTGCTTTGACACAAAGGATTCTTGACCCGATTTTAGACACCCGTTAGTTATTCTAAAATCGTGATTACTAAAATAATATACTGTAAAGCGAACCTGGGTTTCTTTGCTACTTTTCTTCTGCTCAGCGCCCCCTCCAAAAATATAACGAAATCAAATGTTTTTTCGAATAGAACGTATGTGATAAATTATTGTTATTGAACTAAATTCCTTTGAAGAATTTGTTTAGTGCTTGCCGCCTCCACTAAAAATGCAACGAAGTGAAAAGCGTTTATTGCATGACGCTACGAGTGCACCTGTACTGACATGAAGGCAGGTAACAAAGTTTACAAACTGGCGTGGAACTAATGTAACGCCTACTGCTGTGGCATAAATCACATATACAAGGTGTTTCGTAATGGCACAGCACTAGTTTAGGGATGTGTTTTCCAGCACGAAATAAACAAAAAAGTTCATGCAAACATATGGCTCAAAATAATTTATTACCGAGATATTGAACGTTAAAGATATTTCTTTAAAAATAAAACATTCAGAGTAACTGTTCAAAGTAGTCTCCATTTTGTTGAATTGCAGCATTCAGCACGACGAATCCATGCTTCTCTGGCACGCCTTATAACATCAGGACGACCCTTGATAGTTGCTGCTGCTTCCACGATGCGATTTCTTAGCCTTCCTCTGTGTCAATAGACGTAGAATGAACCATAGACTTCATCCAACCCCATACAAAGTAATATAATGGCGTTATATCAGGAGATCGCGGTGGTCATTTAACAGGTGCGTTTCGACCAACCCATCGATTACCATATGTTATGTTTAAATAATCAGTGACAATATAAGAAAAATGAGCAGGGGCACCGTCATGCATAAACCACATCCCCTGCCTATTGGCTATCGATACGTCTTCTAGAAGGTCATACAGATCATTTTGCCCAAAATGCAAGTAAGATATTCCTGAAAGACTTGTTGGTAAAAAGAAGAGGCCGATGAGATTGTCACGAAAAAGACCACACCAGACATTTAATGAGAAGGTATGTTGGTAATGCATAGTAGCAGTCGTATGAGGGTTTTCTTCGTTCCAAGTATGGGTGTTTCGAAAATTAGTAATACCATTCCTTGTAAACCAAGATTCATCGGTAACCAGCAGGCAGGTCAGAAAGTTAGGATCTCGTGTGCATTGTCGAATTAACCATTGGCAGAAATTTCTGAGTTTGATATGACCTTCTCGTAACAGATTTTGCACAGGTGTAACGTGAAATGGATACAATTGTTGCTCACGCAATATTCGCCATATGCTTGTACATGATACATTGAAACGAAGTGAGAATCTTCTGGTGCTAGTACTAGGAGTAACTGAACAGCATTGAACATTTCTTCTTCAACGTTTGCAGTTTGTCGAAATATTTGCCGACCAGCGTTTATTCGTTCAGGCTTTAGCGTGCCAGTGTCTCTAAAACATCTTTCAATGGCTTCAAACGTTTTACGATTTGGTATCCTTCTAGTGGAAAATGTTTCATGGTATCTTCGAACAGCAGCAGCGCCATTTTTACGTACCTCGTCATAAATTAAAAGCATGTCTGTTTGTTCTGCAAAACTGAACAAATTTGTATTGTCTTCCATGAAAATAACAAATTGAAGAGTCTTCAAAGTACGATTAACTCACACGATAACGAGCAGGAACTAGTAAAGCAGGTTACTTAATACTAATCAACGTATTTAATGGCAGATGTTTAATCAACTGTAATAGTAATTTACGATGCAAGTAACGTTATCAAGCTTTTTACATTACGAGAGGATAGTTTGAATGAACGAGCGACGTTATGAGCGAGTTCTTTAAAATTCTCGAGTAATGTAGAAAGCAGATAACATTACGTATATCGTAACACGGTTTATTTTATCCTAAAATACTAATCTGTTTAAAAAATAGGAAAAATGGTTATTAATGACACTTACAACAGCGAGTGGTGGTATCACTAGTAAGATAAAAACTCAATACTGTATTGTTGGTAGCACTGTCAGGTTATGTTAAATTTGAGATTTTCAGGTTAAGTTTTGCGTCAGTATGTGTCAAATAACAAACAAAACCTAACCTACTAACATCGAATTTGACATAGACTGACAATACACTTCGGTGCTGTCAACATGTGATTAGATGCTAATAAAGTATCGTTATGTTATTTTTATTTACAACACTAGTGCTGTTAAATGCATCTTAACGCAACTTGTCACTAAGGAGTTATTGTCATAATAACATAATAGGATAAAATAAAAAAAATAAACGATATGCAATTGACGACTATTTGATCAACTTCGGTCTTTTAGCTATTTATCTTTAAGGCACAGTTCCATGCAGAACAATACAACACCGTTACTGTTGTGCACTACTGCGAAAGAAGACTACAACAATTTGAAGTAGTGAACACGTTGGTGTAAGAGCCGTGCTTAAATACAAATCATTTCACTCTCTGAAGATAGAGTTGTAAGCAACCATAAAAAACCTTTTAAATGCAACAAATACGTACATAAGAATATCGATATGAATTTGGGCGAGCTGCTGTGATGCCCGCTGATGTTTGATATGTTCTTTCCGTAAATTTATTTGCGCAAGAGACTTAGGAATAGAAACACGTAGGTATAGCAGTAAAGGAAGATAAGCTATACGAAAATACGTTTTGATGGCTTGATGGCAAGTAAGTTAAGGTTTCAAATGGCGATTAGCGCACCCAGATGGATACAATCCTAAAATTTAGATTCATTAAGAGGGCGGTGCGTAGAATTCTATACGTACATGTAGCTCAAAACATAGGCGGTAATATATTTCAAAACAGGTAATGTTCAATCTATAAATAGGATAAAATAAAATGCGAGGCTGCGCGACACGTACTCGGACAGTGAATCCTTAGCGGGGGCTGAGGAGTGAAGCTAGCGAAGTTTCGAGCAAATAAATGGATTAATCATGGTCACTTCAAACTTGCGGCCGTTAACAAATAAAAACACCCAGCGGGAACCTTGACCCAACTTCGGACTCGGAAAAACAATGAACGTCAGTTGAATTTCAATGCGGCCATGGAAAATTTTCGACATAATCGAATTTTGAGGTTCTACAATATCTCAGGAAATGTGACCAGAACTTCGAGAGAAGCTTGTATTTTCCCGGTTACAAAACCTAACACGCCAATAAGGCCTAAAAAAGAAGTGCTTCCACCCGGCTAATACATCGCACTAACCAGAACTAACCATAAAGCTTAAACGGGTGTGTTGATTAAAGGACTGTTATATCTCCGCCCGCGTAAGACACTCAACTCCTGAACTCCGTAGTAACCTCTTGGTAACTCCATTATTGTTGCCGCTTCATCTGTGTTAGATGGTCCTTGAACTATTAAGTGTTTATGTATATAAAATAATACATACCTAAAGTATATATTCAAACATGCAATAATAATAATACTAATGAAAGTAATAATAATATTAATAATAATGATTACGTTTCAAGACAAAAAAATCAGATAACATACATTATAGACATAGCAATACCGCTAGATACAAACATAACATCCAAATATAACAAAAAAATAAAAAAATACAAACCCCTAGCACTTGAAATAGAACATATATGGAAACAAAAAGAAGCAAGTGTCATCCCATTCATTATATCAACAGATCAGATATTCTAAAAACATGTAACATAGTCCGGTGTTTCCTTCATAACACTCAATAGCACTTCTTTTCTAACTTGGCACTAGCTCGTTGGAAAAGAAAATTTTACTATCAACTGATGAGAAAATAAGAAGAGATAATAATAATAATAATAAACAGCTTTATTTTGACCTCATCGTTTTTTCCAAAGCGCATGAGTGACCGCACGACGAAACATTCTATCAAATACTCGAACATCTACAACTCCTTTCTCGCCTATGGCTCCCTGATGAAGTTGTCATCGGTGCCTGCCCTGGAGTTGCTGGAGGTTTTAGCTAATTCGTCGGAGAAAGTTTTCTCCGGAGATCCGGTTTAGCTAAAGGTCTTAAAAATGCCGTGACCATTTATGGGAAGTTCAATAAAAAGATATCCCGACGTTAGTCGTAGGAGTCGCGGACTAGATGTTACAAGGGAAAACCGCGTACTACGTATAATAAACTAAAAAAGTTGCTCACAATTAGCTGCAGTGAGAAATAGAAGAGGTGTTACTCTAAAAATGGGGGTGCTTGCTTATACTTCTAAAAGGCAAGACCTGGTTCTGGGTTTCGGGAGAACGACGTCTTTTCTATTCGAAGCTTCATATATTGGGAGCCCTTATCAGAGAAAACGAGACTGTGTTTTTGCTTTACTGTGAAAATAGACCGTGGGTGCGCTATATTTGATAGACAGTATTACAGGAAAGTTTGCAGCTTGCCTGGAAGGTTGTGAATAATGACCCAACGTTTTGGCGACAGAATTGGTCCGTTCCTCGAGCGCGAAAAGTTAGGGCAAGCGTTACAGGTCAGTCAGTTTTGAGAAAAAACAAACGTGCCTGATCTTTAAGGTGATGCGTGGTATAATCAGATGTAGTTAGATTTTTGAAGTCTCATGATGGTATGACGAAACGAGAGCTGAACTTCAAAGATTTAAAGCACCGTGGCCCCTAAGACCGATAATTGATTCTTTGGTTGCCTGTCCAAGTCGTTCGAGTTGGCATCGCAGCCAGCATTACGCTGCTTCACTGTCCCACAACCAGTGGCGTGCACCCGGAAATTGCAGGCGGAACAAAATGAACATAAGACCAGGTGTACTGCTACAAAACCAACAATTACGACCACGCGCCAGGCTGTAGCGGTACGACACGGTATTTACGATAAGTCAAAACAATGCTAAACGACTAACGCTTAAGCTAACTCACAATCAGGAATGTAACTCACAGGACCGCTGCCCTACGTCCGCTACAAAAGGGTTTGTCAACTAACTGCAGCGGAGCGAAAGGGGGGTTTAACACGAGACAACACAACGGCCTAATAAACGGTAAGCAGATCTAAAATGATAAGGCGCCACCACATTTCCTACACTAGAAAAATGCCTAAGTGAACCTGCTGAGAAAAAGTGGAAGCATAACAAGTTTACCTTTCAACTTTAAGCTTCGCAGTATTCTGCTCAGCGAGCCGGTTCAACACGATCGGACCTACCTTTCGAAAACATACTTGATCAGCTAGCCAAACTACTCTTACAACTGTAAAATACAATACGCAAAAATCGCAAGCACAATAACAAATAAAACCACAGTTGAAGTAAACATGAAATGTATTAGCAAAATATTTTAATATATATAAATGTACATAAAAATATGAAATGGGTTAGTAAACGCCTTAATCTATTAAAATATTCGGTAAACTTGAAATTTATTATTGAAGTTACTGATAAATACTATGAACATAAAAGTATCGACATACTGAATCAAATAGCAGTAATAAAAGGTAGTATTTAACTAAACAAGTTGGAGTTGTGACACATTACAAATTCTACTACATAACAGAATCATATAAACTGACGGTAAATGAATTGTACTGACAGGTAAACAACTATAATGGTTTGACAAATACAAAAAGACACACAATAAAAGTTAAACGACCGCGACGTTACGTCAACTGTCCGATGCTTCGGGGAAACACACTGTATACGTTAAATTCGCACTGCAAAATTTAATACAACGTACGGTACCTTTACAGAAGCGTGGCTAGCGGCACTTCGTTGTCCCATGCTACTGCACTCGCTTTCCAAACTCTGCAGCAGATACGTGAGGAAGGCTGCACTAACTCAACGAACTGCGGGCCGACGGAACCATGAGGTATTATCCACTACTGAAGGTAACATCGAAGCATCGCACGGTAAATTGGCAGAACGACAGAGACGATAAGCGATTGCTTCGCGAAACACTGATAAGCCGTTAATGAGTTTTCACAGGTAGTCCGTTAAACGACGTAATAGGAGCGCCACTCCACGATACGAAAGACTCAAGGCTTACATTAAACAACTGCTCGATCGCCGACCGCAACCACGTGCAGTAAAATGAGTTCAAAAACAAGGCGGAACACTCCACCTGCGTTGGCCCATAAAATACGACACTTGCATTGAAACGACAATAGTCCAAATAATAACTAAACAGCGGTACACACACATACTCAAATAACAGACCGTTAGACGATACTTGGCACACATTGAAAAAATGCAACACCTCGCGTGGCCAAGGCCACGTGGGACTCAAAAACAGCTTTTTGCGATCTGTTACTTCTTACAACGCAGGATCGAATCTGTCTGCAAAACTGCGCCAAGACGGCGCCAAGTGATGGGAGCAAGACCTCCGACCCAAACACAAGGCATCCGTCTCCTAAATTCACGCCAAAAACATGCAGGAAAGCAAGTCGTAGACGGATCGATATTTCTAACAAGCGGATAATCTTAGCACACCAACAAATCGAAACAGGGATACACAGAATGAGTGCTTTCAACAACCGTTGGCTGTAAGCGAATAACACAGCTGTGTGCTCTAAAAAGCCACTGAATTCCTGCACAAAACTCGATATGCTCAGATTCAGGCGGAATAATTCGAAAAACCCATATACAAGTAGAAATAACGCGAAGTAGCCGTACGTTTATGCAATCTAAAAATGTCCTTACACAGGAATATTGAATAGACGTTGCCTGAACCAGCACCATATTTAATTTCTCAAAATTAATATGCCTTATACTATATCTTCTGTTTCAAACGGGAAGGATTATTTAATATTCTCGAACAAAAGAATTTTGTTGTTAATCAGATCAAATTAATTTATCTCGAAAAGAAACGAATAGCGTACATTTATCCTACGATTTATGACTTATGTTTTATTTTTATTTCTGGGGCAGCTTATAGACACTTATATTTTGACCATAACTTGCAGAAAATTTTAAGGCAGCAATTCAGATCAATCGCACTCTGTATTTATTATTTCAATAGATTGTATTAAAGCTCCAATCGCTCCAATCGCATTGCTGTAATGGTGAAAGTTATGGGAGCATCGATAAATTCGCGGTTATCCTGAGAAGGTCGATGGTAACGCTGATGATGCGATGGCTAGAAGTGGACTAAGAGCCGAGATCTTGCACGCCACACTTGGCTTACTCCGTTGAAGTTATTGCTATTGCACCTCCTTAATAGTCCAATAAGACCAAGTTTGCGCGAGAAGCCCAGGATTTTGCGCCCTCAAATCGTTAGCAAGAAGCACGGGTGCTTATATTCTAATTCTAGTTCAACCTAGAGCAGGAATTTTCGTGAATTACGGCTGTTCGGGCGGCCTCTTCCACAACAGCAGCACGAAGGGTCTTTTAATGGCGATACTATTGCTCCTTAAAATTATAATTTATTGAATTATATGCACGGTTTCATAGCTGCGCATAACACCTAATCTCTTACAACACGATTTTGCACTACCTAATGTGGTGGGTTGCAAGTATGAATGTAATAAGGGCATTTATTGTAATGCAAAGGCAATTTTGTTGCTCGTTAGGCAGATAACGAGAATCAACAACCTCGACTGACGAGTGGTTATAGCTGTTTATGAATGCTGTTCGTTTAATATTCTATTCTAGGGAAGTAAAGACTATGGTCCGTAATCACCTTTTTGTTCATATTTCATATGAAAACACATGACGCAAATAATGTTCAGTTGCAAATTAATTGTCTATTGCTTATGTAACACTAGAAACGCTTACTTTTTCCAAGGTTTCAATCGAGATTGTTTAGTTTTAGAAGAAGAAATTATTTTAAACGATTTAGTTAATCTTCTGGTAGAAAAAATAGTATACGCAACACGTACGTAAAGAACCTCTACTTTTTTGCTCCCAACCACTCGTACTGAAATTTGCTACTCTAGCAAACGCATTACTATCTGCACACGTTACGTAAATTACTACTATACCTTAGTGTTCAGTAGTGCATCATTCTTGAAAGTTGACAAAACATTAGCAATTGCTACTGGGAAGCATCGGGGTAGGTCGAAGTGTTAAAGAGGAAAAAATTAAATACCTCGGTGGGGAGTGTCTGGTGTGGACACCTTTTAACGTGTTAGCGTCAATATCGCTCATCTTTTTTGTGGATTTTGTTACGGTTCGTTTTTGAAGTAACAGTAGCGCACCCTATGGAGGCGAAGTTCTAACGTTGCATTTCAACTGTTTATGTTTAATGTTGCTTTTAATATGTAATACATTTAATTAACATTATGTATTTTATTTGAGTTATATTTTATACTTCGTTTAGCCGTGTGCCATATGCATTGTTAAGGCAAAACTGATGTGAATAAAATTATTAGACTCATAACTCAGTACCGTCTCGTTAGAATTTCAAAGGATTATATTTCAAATCTGGGGCCCTTGTCTCATCTAAACATAATTTGGAGTTCACACTAATTAGTTAATTTAAATAACCTATTTCTACTCCACAAAGGTTTAAAGCTAGCCATTTATAACTTTTCGTTTGCAAAAGTTTTGTTCTTGGAAAATATCATAGTGACTGTGACTTGCTTTTAGTTCATTACAAAGAAGTGTTATAACTTCAGAAGCTATTCAGCAATTTTGAGCTTGAACTCAAACAGTTGGATGATATATTTGTTGATATTTTGCGGTAGATGATCCAAGAGTTCTCAATTGTTGGGTCAAAAAAATTGAAAAATAGTTTCCATCATCCTTGCACGGAAAGGACAGTAAACGATTTTTAAGATTATTAAGATCTATTCTACTCACTGAATCTTTGTATTTGTTAAACACGTTTAGCCTCTTTATCACTAACTTTTTTTTCTAGTTTTGATCCCCTTTCTTCCGATCGAAGACCAAGATATCCGTAATGTTGGTCTATAGTTAGACCCAAATCTCAGAGACATGTATTTGGGGATACTTCTGTACTGATTTTAACAACTTTCATTGTCGCATTTCTTGCCATCGCATTTACAGGTCTTTGTTATTATATTAATGAGGCAAGACCAATGAAATTCTCAATAATCTCTAAACCAGATACTTCTCGTCTTAAAGGTGGGGTGTTTTCTTCGACAATGATCGTGAATTGAGTTTTACTTCGTTTTATACCTAAGCCTTAATCTATACCTTTCCATATCACAGCCAAAGCAGCTTCATTTGTGGTTGAAATCGTCGTATCATCCGCTTACTAATGTGCATTGCAGATGTTAAATTAAAGAGGAGGCACGATACAGCAGCGTCGAATTTCTATTTATGTCAAGAAGCTAGCAGAGAATGTGTTGCTCACAAAGGCTTTTAATCAAGTTGATAAGGTGGTGAGGTGTTCCTATTTATTCGATTACGAGCTAGAATTTATGACAGATTATCTTATCAAAAGCTTTAGTAATATCAACATTGGTGTGCCTTGATGTTACAGTCTCTTATTTTTTTTTCAAGGATTTGTCTGACAATGAGGATTTGTTATCGAGTTCCTTTACCAGTAATGAAGTTTCGCTGTTGCTCGAATAGTTTTGGTCAGAAGAACATCTTCAGACTCTCATGTATTATACTTTGCATTATTTTGTTTGCATGGCATATCAACGCTACTGCTTCATGGTCCATGCAGTCTTTAGAAGATCGTCTCCTATGAAATGGGATAAATATGGATTTTCACCGCAAATTTTCGGGGTTGCAGTATTTTTTGACACTTACTTTGTTAGTCCGCCTCTTGAACACCTGTCTGATTTCTGATCTTAAGGTAAGTGGTTCTCTTTCATGAGTAATAACTATGCCGTTATTATCATAGTGTTGACTATTCAGCGTGCCCGTGTGTTGTTCATGATAGTATTTATTCCACCGTTTGAATATTTCTTCCAGATTTGGTATAATCTCGGTTATCATTTGAGATCATTGAGTGCGTGGTTTGATCTCTCTCGTTAAGTACTGCACTTTATTAAACATTTGTTAGATTCGGTTCTGGTCATTTTTATTTACGGAATATAGTTCTCCAATGTGCTTGTTTTATCTCTATAAGCTTTTTTGATATCTTTGCTAATTCCATTCGGCATTAGAACCTTTTGTTTATCTACCATCACCAAACACAAGTTTTGGTTACCATTTCAGCTAACTGTAGTGCTAACCAAAAGCTGTCATATCTGTCAGCTACAACTGACCTATTTTTTCTCAATCGATCTCAGACATGTCCAATACTGCTGTCATATTCTTACTCGAGATACTCTAATTAAAGTTTTTTTTTAAATCATCCAAACATTTGTTGGATATGCTCTGTATTTCGTTTATCAGTTCTTGTTCATCTGCTTTTGCTGCTTCCCTTGTTATTCCATGTTCACTTGGTGAGTGATTGTTTTTCATCTCATTTAAAGCTTTAACTATTCCATATTTTGTAATATACCTAACTTCTACTCTTTGATTAATTAATCCTCAGTTGTTCCAATCTTTGTTCGTTCTGCGGCTCTTTATTGCTTTTGTATAAATTCTGGCAATATCCTTCTCTTATTTTCAGAACTTCTTTTTATTTGTTTTTATTATCCGATTTTTATAGATTAGCGTAAGTACCTTTCTTCTTCCATTAATAAATTTCGGTTTTAAAATCTTCATATTTTTATTTTCTTCTATAGTTTCCATTATTTCCTTGGTGTTGTAATTTCTTATATCTTTTCTTGTATATCTTTTGATCTTCTTCTGTTTAGCGCTTGCTATGCAAGTAAGTTAGTATCGTTTTATTTTTATTTTTTTTCTTTGTTCCCTAAGCTTCTTTGTGTTTTGCCCCTATTTTCCCATTTTTCGAAGCGTTTTGTTTTGTGCTACGTGTTTTCATAACCCTCGTCACAGTAGTTATTGTTCATTTAAGTCGTTTGGATAGATAAATAGATAGACAGATAAATAGATATTTATATCAGAAGCCGCGTAGCGCAGTTGGGTAGGCGCTATGCTTGTATTAAGCAAGTCCTCGGTTCTAATCCCGCTGCGGCCGGAATTTTTCGGCAGCCTTGGCGATTGGAATCGGGCTCGGTGAGACCATTCACAGTTGGGCACCAAATTAACTGTGCTCTACTCAGAACCACAGACCTAAGAGATAGAGTAACAAGATTAACACATCACCGAGACACACACCTCACACAATGGTTGCTGCGCAAGCACCTAAGGCGCGCTACAACTTCCGGGGGCAAGTTGAACATTGTACCGCCAGATGCAACTGCATAAAGACCAGTCCCTGCACCGCAAGATAAAATGAGGTTATCGATAATACAGAGATAGTTATTGAATATAACCTACATACACAAAGAACCAGAAACTGAATATAAATCTGTACGGCTATTTCTAATTTGAAGTTATATACAAAAGAGAAAGATCGACATGCCGTTTATCGCATTCATCTTAACATAAAACAATTAATATATCAATTATACAGTGTAATGTGCTACGACGATTACTGTCTTGCATGTCGAGCAGTTAAGTTTTAAAGTCATTTTGAAACTAAATAACAGAAAAAATTGTCTCATAAAGAAATTAATTAGTTTTGGCGCTACATATCCAAACCTACTCTCAAATTTACTTTATCTACGACAGTGTGTAAAATTGCCTTTTAGTTTGCAGTTTTAAGTTTGTAAAACGACTATTTAATAAAATGTTTTCATTAGTTTACGTCGTCAGTAGTTACGTGTTTAAAAGATTTCATTAGGCACGTTGTGAGTAGCAACGTGTTTTAAAATTTTTAAAACACGCAAAATTACGACCGGTTGCTGGTAATCCTAATTTACATTAATTTTTCTTTTAATATTTATCGTGTTTTCTAGATTCTACCGTAGATAAAATATTGTACGAGACACATGCGTAGAGCATCTTTAGTCACTCGCGGGGCTTAAAACGCTCGCTCACTCGCGTTTTAATTCTACCCCACTCGTGCCTAAGAGTAGTTTTACGCACTTGTATCGTAAATTACTATTGTTGTGCTGTGGAATTGTAAATAGTCTGTATCTTGAACTAATAGTGCTTTTTTAGTACGCTTGTATTGTAAATGACCATCAAAATATACTGGAGTGTGCGTAGATCGACAATTATAGCACGGCGTGTTTTTGATTTATAGGTTGCTTACCAAGAAACAGTAATATTAATCTGACATTAATAAACTTCACAATTTTGTTCATATTTTGCAACTTGTTGAACAATATTAATTATTGAAATGGAAATGAAAGGTTCACTTCGAATTATTGAACACTTTAAATCCATCTGTAGAGTTTGTGGAATGACCTGTCGTTGCATGAAAAATTGCTGGAAGGTTTTGAGTTTCATCCGGCGTAACACTTTCAGCAATACGTTTAGAAACTGCAACTTTATTTACACTGGAGTCTTCAATATACGCTGACGCAACACTAGAAGACTTCCACCCAACTTGACGTTTTAGTTCGTCAATACTCATGCCACTGTTCGCCATAATCGTGGCCGATGTATGCCTAAATGCGTGGCCAGTATATTTTTGAGGTTCAGAAAGATTCAAGTAGGGCGCTATACGAGAAGGAATTGCACCAATAGTATTAACTAGTAGTCCAGTGAGACAAATGTCTCATTTAAAAAAAAACAAAAAAGACCGTTTTTCAAATAGAACGCGTATTAAATAAAAACTGTACCCAGACCTGGAAGGTGTCAAAGTGGTTGCCTAACCGATCGAGGTTTTAAGGCGCAGAGGGTCGCAGCTCCGTTTGGCTGCTGAAACAGCGTCCCGGACAAGTCTATTATATATATAGATGCCAACTACTTGTCTCCAGGACTTGCCATCTGCATACTTTAAAAATAATCTATCCGTTGCAAATATTTGTTAAAATTTTTTGCATATGGTATTTCAGGACAATCAACAATGGCAAATTTCCTCCCCTTTTCAGTTTTGGATGGTCGTATATTAATCAAGAAAAGGGCACCCTCGTTTTTTATGTCAGTCAACCGCAAATCGCACATTTCACACCTTCTACAGGGTCCATAAACATTACAAATAGTAACAGCCTGGAAAATAAACTTATTACTTACATAAATTTGTCAAACTTGTCAATGTACCTTCACAAACAAAAAAGTATTGTCAGGGGCCTCTGTAAAGAATTTTCGCAGTTGTTCTTCCGTAAATGCGTATGATTTTTTCGCTTCGTAACATTTGTTGGTTGCTTTCATGAAAGCGTGAAGTTTATGATAACTCGCCAAATCTACACCCTCTTTCAGCCTTAACATTGTTTGAAGTTTTGAGTGTATACACCACAAAGAGGAAGATTTGTATACACTCGACTGGCATAAAACAGAAAAGCAAACAATTAATTATTATACGTTCATATTACAATAGTACTAAATTTTACCATTTTCATCATTTATACTAGCATCAGTGGTTTAGTTACAGCCGTAGAGTCTTTTCCACTCATCCAAGTTTTCAACTTTTCGTACTCCTTAATGTACGTATCTCTTGATTTAGCAGGAATTAGTTTTTGTTCAGCCTGTTCTGTTAATAGCTCTATTTCGGTAGGAACTTAGTCAGAATTAATTTTTTTGTCAAACACGAAAAACCACAACTGACAGTAAACAAACATTTATAAAAAATCTCCATGCTAACGACACAAACTTTTCATGTGACTACTTGAAAAAAAAATCAAGACATAAAATCGAAATGGTAAAATCATTTTGAGAAAGGATTCTTTCATGCGTACTGACAAATAGTGTATAAAACTCTTGTATAAGCGTCTTTAAAGCACTTACAACATTAAAGAAAACTCGTTTCACTCGTTTTCTTCAAACTTATTGTGCGTTCTTAAAAGGTTTGCTTATACACTCGCATTATAATATACTATTATTTATTATATAACGTTTTATAAGAAAAATAAATAAGTAGTGTTGTCGCACAAAAAATTGGATACATCTATTTCTTCCCAATGTAAACTCAACGTTTAGAATAATGCTTTAGTCACCACACTATCACGTATTTCGCTGTAATTTAACGCCGCAAATTAGTTATTTAAAAACATGACCCCTCTTTCGAATGATTTCGAAGAAGGAAGAATTGCAGATAACCTACCGAGAGAAGTGCAAATAAGAGCAATTGCCGCACAGATTAATGTAAGTAAAAATACTTATCTCCTGAATAGATTAGAAATTTGCTAACTTTTATGACAGATAGATTGAACGCTATAAATTGCAGTGGCGACATTACAAAATATTAATCTAATTTCTGTTATTATACATTCCTTATTTGTAAATTTTATTATTTATATTTTGGGATACCTTACATTAGAAAAAGCCCCCCACAAGGTCTAGGAAAAATTGACCTGCCTCTCTTTGAAAAGTTGTATTTAATTTGGCCGTAGCCTATTTTTTGAGAGCAGTAATGATACTAAACAAATGTAAATGCAAATGAGCAATCGGTATATATGTAAATATCTACCAATATACTGCCTTTAGCAACTAGATTTGCTGGTTTTTCAACATCTTTCTTAACAAAATATAAACATCTCTGTCACAAAACAGCATTTCTTATATTACTAAGGAAAATGTTACAAAAGCTGAAAGGATTTGCAAAAGACGTAATCTCGTCTGGTAGATTTCTTGGTCTTGGAATTTGAAACTCTCTTCTGGTGTGTTCAAATTTTACGTTTCACTAACTTCTTTGTCGCAATAAATTGCGTAGGCTTCTTTGTAATCTTCTTATTATTACTGATTGAAGAGGAAGCTGGACTTTAGGTGCAATTGCTTGAACCACTATTTACAGCTTACAAAAATCAAACAAGTAGATACACTCACTGTCGGTTCCTTTGATGTCAAAGTACCTATTTGAATGACCTAGAACGACCCCTCGGGGCTACTTTCCGATATTACCAACAGATGGCGCAACTACTTTTCCACATCAAGATTTGGATAGAGGCCCCCTATAATATTAAAATTATCCTATTACTAACATGCAGGAACTCTAGGTTGGATAAAGTTACTAGATCACGTTAGCTAACGTGATTTAGTGACTTTAGGTTGGGACTTGTTGTTTTGCCATCTGGTGGTCAAGATTAGAAATACCCCCCGAGTTGCTGTCCATGGTACTAGACATGTTTCAACATTTAGAACGAGTGTCTCTACTTGTTTGATTTTTGTACGCTGCTATTTACCTGTACTGTTTTAACGGCATCATCTACTATTTGGTACAGTGCAACTATACCATATTCATCGAAAACGATCGGTAAATCCTCATTTCTGAAATCAAAATCATTGCAATATTTTAATCTTCGTTCAGACCACTCTTCTTATTTTTCAAACGCCCCCATGTGTGAGCAGATTGTCACGTTGGTCACATGGCAACTGCAAAGGAACATCAAGTTTACAATAATTTCATATCGCAGATGCACCGCTAACAGTTTTTACTTCTAAAAATTGTTCAAACAAGTAAATATATGAAAGCGTACCTAGCTTTACTTACACGTTGGTTATTATTGATAAACTAATAATTTCTTGATCTATACCATTAAATTGCGGATCAATGCACCACGTAGGTCATCATAGTGTGCCCTGTCCAAAAGTCAAACAAGAATTCGTATCTTACTTAATAACCAATAAGAAACTTAAAGCGAACAACGGTCAAGGATTATTTAGCACGTAGAAATATCTTTGCGCCTTTTTATAGTATATTTGCGACAAATTAGGGTTAGATTTAAATGTGTATTATAGGAAGGTTTCCCGATTGCGATACTGTGGAGTTTGATTTATATTTCGGCTTAGGGCGCGTCGTTTTTGCAGATAAACCCTAGACATTTTATGCTTTGTGCGACCTGTACTTTTGAATCCAAGCCAACATGAGTGGGAAATTTACAGTTGACCATAGAAGCACTCATTTTATCTAAAGTTATAATTACCAGACTGTTTCGACAAATGATGTAAATTTTAATAGATTTGTTTTGGTTTGCACTAAAAAGACTAAAACATTATCCGGTATTAGAGAAAACCCGCTTTTAATTTGTCAGTAGCGCCTCTAAATCATCCAAAACAAACACATCAGAACTGCTCGTCAGGTAGAAAGTTCTACGGCGCTTAATGTTCTTAGTGTAATCACCTGTATCAGAAATCAAAGCTGTTTACGTAAAGTTACCAGAACTCGGCAACTAAGTTTCATGCAAACGCGTATTAACACATTTAATTAATAACACCAAATTACGAACTCGCAGGCAGCGCCAGTTCGGCCAAGGTGGAATTAAACATGGGATACAAGTTCCCTAAGCTTGACGGTAAACTATACGGAAAAACTGTAGGTAAATAAGTTAAATCTAATTAATTAGATTGAGGTACATAAAGGCACTTGAAAACGAAGATTACTAAATGTTAGTTGCACAGCTAATTAATTAGTTAGTTTCGCGTGCCTGTAGCTCGTCTATACAGTTCTCACACCTAAACTCATTTGCGAATGTAACAAAATAAAAGATACCCACGGCTGGCTTCAGTGAGACGTGGGCGGAGTTTTACTCTGAAAGCGTAAGCGTTACGTATACAAGTCAATTCGGTGGAGACGTAGAAGGTGATTATTATTAAGTGGTAGTTTCTAATCAGTTGTTTACTTTAGCTTGAAGATGGTGGTGATGCTCACTACTCGCAGGAAGACGTCCGAGGCGTCGTGAGAAGTCCCATTTGCCCTAAGAGTTCACTTATTTTCATCGGCTTGATGCTTATATCGCCTGTAAATGCGCCTGTATACTTGCCTTACAATGAATAAAATATATAAGGCGTAAGATGATCCGTTATATTCAACACAGTATATGGCAGGGAAATTCTCAGCAGGCATCCGGGTGTGGTCCGTTATCAAGCTATTGCTAAGGGAGGAATCCCATAAGGTGAGGTCACGACAGTACTTTCTATGGTAAAGTAATTTTACTAGACCAGCTGCAACTCAGCCGATATGTTCATATGGAGTTTATTCTTCCCGGAAGGGGAAAGCTCAAACCTGGTGTTTGTTAGGCGAACAATTTCGAATAACATCTATTTAAACTGCATATATGTCAATTACATAACAAAAGAAGCATACTTGTTATCTACAATAAAAGATAATATACACGCAAGAATTACATATACATTAACAGGGCGATTATAGCGTGATATAGTAATTTACCATACCCAGATTCTGAAAGCTACGCTGATCTCTAGATCGATGTCAATGGGTGGCAATGGTCAAAACCCTAGCTGCCGGAATATAACTAGGAACGAACGGAATAGTAGACCACGTTGTTCGTCAGCAAATCTAGAGCACTTAGCTGAACTTGGGAAGCTTGGTCGCGGCGCGAAAAAAATCGAACTTAACGAAAATACTCGGGGCCATGCGTAAATCTGGTGGGATGAAAATCGTTTGGTCCGACGGTAACTCAATTAACAAAAACCATAATCGCAAGGGTTTAAGAACTGTAGAAGGACAACTAAGCTGCCTTTACAGCCATAAAGTTATACATTCGGTCAGCTTAATGTCCCTCAACCTTTTCTTTAACTGAAACATAATTATACCACGATTTATGCCAACGGCAGCCGAGCGCAAAATTGCCCGATTCGGACAGGCAGACGTCTCGGGACGAGTACAGACGCCGGTTGCCTGCCTTGCGTTCACCGCAAAGGTATTTATTCCAACAGTGGCGTATAATTGAAATTGTACTCGAGAGTAAATGAATAACACACAGGGCGTTTCTAGAATATGTGGACATCTCGTAACCATAAATTCAGAGGTTCAAAATACAACAATTTAGATTCACTACATACATCGAAATGTAACGTTATGTCAATGTTTTGTATTAAAGTTCTCTTTATAAAAATAATGTGGGTTATACTAATTGAACGTGGACTAGTAGATGAAACATGGGTGTCAAATTCCAGATCAGACAGTAATTCTTCAATGGTAAGGCTCATAACTTTTAATATTTTTCCCTAGAAAGAGACATTCACTAGTAATTTGTTTGTGAATGCGCGAGATTTAGTTCTTGTGACTTCAACTAGGTAGTGAAAAGTATAATTCAAAAGCATATGGCTATAAATTCCTGCTGTACCTGGTTCTTATGGACTACGAAAAGCCTTTGACTCTATGAACACTCCAGCGGTATTGAAATCTCTAGAAAATATCAGAATTTATCACAGGCATTCTAAACTGATGCAATAAGTATACCATATAAATATGTACGTACATAGGACTTTATAAACGACAAACATCAATCGAGAAGTCATACAGAGGGATACGACATCCACATAATTATTTATACAAAGCCTGGAAGATGTATTCAAAAGGATCGACTGTAATGACTTAAGATTCGCGGATGACATCTTTATAATTAGTTCAGAACTGTAAGATATGGTGGGAGATCTAAATGATAAGTTAAAAATGGGTCTGAAACACCTCTAAGACAAAAAAGAAACGCTGACTAAGGTTTGGTAGCAGCAAAATGAAAAACAAAACTGTCGAATTAGTAGCCCAATACTAATACTTTGGCTAAACTGTAATGAGGGAAGAAAGCGTATAGGTTTCTATAAACTAAAGTCTACTACGTCACTGTCACTAATCTGATTTCATATTATATTAGTTAGGCTAGAACAAGTAAGCCCGATACCCTTGAAAAATATAATTTCAAGGTACTATCGATTTGCTTGCGAATCCGAGTCTCCAAATTCCGCAGTTGTCTAAAATTTGTTTAGAAGCTCAGTCTAACGGCGCGGCGATAATGGAAACATAGTTGTTGGAAGATAGAAATTAACTTTCTCATCAAGCTTCCCAAATTACAATTTAGGTCGGGTTAATCTAACAGCAGCTTTAGTGAATTTGGGATAATTTATAACATGTAAGATATTGCCAGCAGGGCAAATTGATAGGAAACTCGAGAGTATCGGCTGAAGCATCTATTTTTGTAATTAATTTTGCAGCTAAATATGGCTAAACAAACCGTAAAACTAAACCAAATCGTGTTTCGTAAACACAGAAACCAGATATGATTGAAATGATTGTGCGCCTGATTCTGGCATTGAAGCATGCCTCGGCGAAAAAGAAGATGCGCCTCGAAAGTATCAACTGTCAAGTATCTGTTGCAATAAGATTGATACCTATAATCGAAGGTTAAGCAGGCAAATGATTAATTCAACTCAAGAAGATTTTTGAAGTTGTACAGAATTGGTTAACCTTAAAGTGTAGGTTATACTTCTGCTCTGATATTATTTTTGTGGAATCTCTTTTACTATCTTCAACAGGCTTGAAGGGTTGCACGTGGCTAGCTAGTGTGATGAACTGACAGAGCAGTTGTTTTGCGCTTAATTACAAACTACAATTATATGCCAAGTAGGCGATAATATTTTCAACAATTTGCGATCATGCACAGGCAATATAATTTTACACATTGATGTATATGTACTTAGCTGTACTTGCCAGACCATGCTTGAAGAAATTGATACTCTTACTCAACTAGTTTAGAACCAGTGGCGGCGTTTGTAAATTTAGAGAGGATATAGCAATAAGTTTCGTGATTGTTTATAAGTAGTCACTAATATATTTTCTTTGTTTCAGGTACGAATATTCGATTTTACTAACTTAGTTTAGCACGGTGAGTTACTGCTACCTATCCATACTGGATTTTGGATAAATGTATATTAGGTTGGATGGATTACGTACAACTTTTTTTGACACAGGTGTGCTTCTCAATTCTACCTTTTTAAATCTAGAGATATTTGTAGTTGATTTTCTTAGTAACAACGGTCTACAAATATTTCAAATCAATCAAAACAATTTTCCGGATTAGTTCTGCAGTGAAAAAAATCCGGACTAGCCCTGTAACCAGATACTTTCCAGCTTACAAATTGCAGTGCATTAATGTATGATTTTCAGGACGGGTTCATAAAAAATACGTTACTGTGTACGAGACTGCTGTCTGAATTGCAGTCAGTTCAATGCGAACTCAAGCAGAACCTTGAGACCAGATTCAGAATTCTAACATTTGCATCTACTAAATACCTTGCCAATGTGGAAGAAATTCCATATCCGAAAGATAGCGACTTCTGCAATAAGAATTTTTTTTGTAAAAACAAAACCATCTGAGAACCAATTACTTTAATGTATTACTTGAATCTTTAAACGTTCGTCAAATAACTAATAGTACACCTAAAATGAGCAGAAGAAATTTCTTTAGCTTTAATAATAGCTTCTGATATAAATATAAAATTAGTCAGGGGTGGGTGAAATAAAGTTTTTTAACCATGTCGCAATCTACTAAAATCTCATACTTGAGAAAATTGTGATACTCGCCCAATAAGAAGTTCTGAAAGTATAAATTTGGACTAGTGTAAATGAGAAAATCCAGTTAGCAACCAGGATATCTGCCCCAAAACCCAACACATAGCCACAGTAAAGTGAAGATGGATGGGACACACAATGAGACAAACGGGCGGAAGGTGCAAAAAGAAATGCAATGGGGATCCCGGATGGAAAAAGAGGTAGAGTGGAAAGTAATAATGGAGGCCTGTATTCAATACTGGATAGGTGATCGCTAAATAAAAAAGGTGGCCATTTCCCCAATCAATGGAAGCATGCTCAAATTCTACTTTTTCACAAACCTGGTAAAAATAAGAAAGTTATTTCTAGTTACCGGTTTATTAATCTTTTAACAACACTGTCAAAATTACTCGAATAGGTTATCTACATCCGGCTCTATGATAAACTCGAGAGACTAGAGCTAATACCAAAGCTGCAATTCGGATTCAAAAGGGGATATTCTACATGCCATCAGCTCCAAAGAATCGTCGAGACCGTTGAAACAGGATATGAAAACAAACAATTCACCGTGACGCTTTTCTTGGATTTAGTACAAGCTTTTGACCTATGTGGACAGAAGGTCTTAAATACAAGCTCTCTAAACTGCAATTCCCAGAATATCTAAAAGCAATTTTGTTTTAATATCTTGACAACAGAGCCTTGGCAATTAAAATTCACGCTACAGTATCGACAACTCGAAACATTAGAACTGTAGTGCCTCAGGGGAGCATCCTGGGTCCAATAGTCTTAAATATCCCAATATTCCCAACATGACTGCGGATCTGGCATTATATGCAGATGACACCGCATTGCTAGTAAGAAACGAAAATCTACTTGTAGCGATCAACCAGCTACAAATCGCCACAAACACTCTAGGCATATGGATGAAATAATGGAACTTACAATCAATTATGATAAATGCGTCGCAAAGATTTTCACACTTAAACGCATCGTTAACCCACCACCAGTCTCAATCCATAACACTTCTATTATCTGGAATCCAAAAACGGAAGCAGTGAAATACCTAGGCCTGTACTTGGACTCCCGCCTGAGTTGGAGATTTCATGTAATTAAAAAACTCAATGAGGGTCATACGAGACTAGCAGAGTTATACCCGCTCATTAACAGAAAATCTTCACTCAAAATTGAATGTGCCACTCTACTATGCAAATCTTTAATTCGGTCACTAGTTCTCTATGGCTGCCTCGTCTGGAGGAACACTTCAAAAATGAACTTGAATAAAATCCAAGCTTTGCAAAACAAAATTCTCAAGATCTCTGTCAGTGCCCCATGGTACATTACCAACTATCAACTTCACACTGAGCTCGGCATATCTACAATTCATGAATATATTAAAAAGTTAACTCAAAAATTCCACCACAATATTAACAATGGCAATGGTGCAGTGTATTATAATCTTGGACAAAAACAAATCCACACTCAATTGAAGCACAAATTACCTCAAGAAATTGATCTAATATCAAGTGATTCTGGTGGTGCCTGACATTCTCTTAATATATAAGATTAAGAAAAACGCGGTCATAGTCGACATAGTTGTACCTCTGGCGTATAATGTCACAAAAACTGAAGGGGAAAAAGTGACACAATACGAAAACTTCGCATTAGAAATTAAGCGAATCTGGGAACTCGTTACAGTCACAATAGTATTCATTGTGGTGTCAGTGGAAGGAGTAGTATCTAACCACTTTATCAAAAATTTAAATAAATTAAATCTACCTGACAATTTAAAGCATAATATCCTAAAGGCTACTATTCTGCAAAATGTGCCGTATTGTCAGAAAATTATTCACCCCTCTGGGCTAGACTGAATTGTCTTTTCAGAAGGAGGAGTGTCCGATAGTGTAAACTATCGTGGAATAATAATTAAATAAACCCGAAGAGTGTATGCTAAAGCATACTTTGGGGAGTTTCGACCATACGCACCTAGCATTCTACGATGGGACAGGGGACCATTGGTTGTATATCCCCTTGTCTTAGCACTACCATGAAACCAGTAGTGGTACGGCAGGGCTTTGCTGAGATAAAAATGTTCTTCTACCACGTAGGCTGACAGTAGCCGAAAAATATGTCTTATACCAATTCTAGTTATACCTTATCCTATACTTAACAGTTCTTTCTAGCTTTATCCTATGTTTAAAAATCTGACAGTAAGTATAAAATGCACACTAATAATCAATATGGAGCATGATGTGAATCATTCAGCCTCGAATGCGTCAGGAAGTAGGGCTGTACCTGATGTGGATCAACAGCCCAATGTTGACAATAACCAACGTATCCGAAACTTACTTGAAGTGTTTTGCCGGGTCAACCAGCTACCACTAAGTCAGGTCTTGCTTGACAACGCATAGTATGGACAGAAAAAATGTTATGCGTTGTTACTACAGAACAATCAGATTAGAAACAATCGCAAAAAATATAGATCTCAAATGCACAAACAATTCCTTGAAAAATATCCAGGACGGCACCAGTAATATCAGAACAAAGACTAGCAGATAAAAAAACGTGTCATAATAAAGAACGATATACTAACAGCTTTACAACTTCAGAACTTAAAAGAAGAAACAGCAAATGAAAATAGAGTAAACAACAACTCAGACCCATTAATGCTAACAACACCAGATAAACAAGATGAAGCAGAACAAGTTACACCATACAACGCAGATTAACAACACGCAACGTACACACTATATAGAAATCACCCAAACAAATCAGATACGAACAGACCAAGAAAATAAGAAAACAAAGTTTTAGGAACAAATCACATTTGAGATCGAAACCGCCATTACAAAATGGAAAGGAAGCCATCCAGCAAGCAGGCCAATTATACCAAAACTAAAATATAATAAAGACACACAACAAATTCGAGACACAATAAATATAAATATGCTAAAGCAATACGTGGACCATAATAGTAACTTAGAAGACATACACCTGCAGCAGCTACTGAAGCAATCATAATCAATAATCAAAAAATAATCCCAAGGCATACACAGAAAAGTAGACGAGATTACAAACCACAATGGCAAATTAGATTAGAAAATAGAATTAATAAGCTACGAAAAAACATATGGAGAACAACAAAATATGTTAAAGGCAACAAATAAAAAACTACTATAAAACATGTAAAGAATGTTACAAAGAAACATTTATAGCAACCAAATAATCATTGAAATACTAGATACACTCAAACAAAAACTAGCTGTCTACGCCGCTCGGCTTGGAAAATACAAAGAATATAATGATAGATAGAAGGAGAACAGAAACATTCATTATAACGAAAAACTCCAAAAATTAACATCAAAAGAGAAAATAAAGATAATACCACCTAGTCAAGAGAAACTAACAAATTTTTGGGAAAACCTTTGGTCAAAACCGGTCACATACAGTGTGACCAGTAAAGTCCGCATCATATGGGATTTTTTTTTATTAATAGCTTTTTTCGAAATTTGACTTTGGCATCAATTTGTGCTTTGATCGAGATGAAAATTAACCAAAAAAATAGTAGTCACGTCATTCGCATTATCTGTCAAATTTTATTTTTTTTCAGAAAAATTCAAAAGTGGGGTTATTTCTCAAAATATCGAAAAAAGTTATTAGAAAAAGTTTTTCTAAATGCAATTTTTAGCCCATATGCAAAATTTCAGCTGTATAAGATAATTTAGATTTTTTGCCCATTTTTTTTAAATTGCACCACTGTTGCAAAGTAAGACTCAACGCAACCTACATAAAACTTCTTAGTTTTGACAATGCTTTATTTCACACACATTTTCTTTAAAGTAGCGCCATATTAAATGTGTGTTTTTCTACAAAATCCAAACAGGGCTATTAAAATATGGTCACATGTGAAGCAAAGTTTATTTGTTTTTGACCCTGTATAATGTAACTTCATAAAATAATGTGTATTACTTTTAGACACAAACAGCGGTTTCAAAAATATTTATTTTATGGAGTTACATTATACAGGGTCAAAAACAAATAAACTTTGCATCACATGTGACCAAATTTTAATAGCCCTATTTGGATTTTGTAGAAAAACACATATTTAATATGGCGCTACTTTAAAGAAAATGTGTGAAATAAAGCATTGTCAAAACTAAGAAGTTTTATGTAGGTTGCGTTGAGTCTTTGCAACAGTGGTGCAATTTAAAAAAAATGGGCAAAAAATCTAAATTATCTTATACAGCTAAAATTTCGCATATGGGCTAAAAATTGCATTTAGAAAAACTTTTTCTAATAACTTTTTTCGATATTTTGAGAAATAACCCCACTTTTGATTTTTTTTTGAAAAAAAAATAAAATTTGACAGATAATGCGAATGACGTGACTACTATTTTTTTGGTTAATTTTCATCTCGATCAAAGCACAAATTGATGCCAAAGTCAAATTTAGAAAAAAACTATTAATAAAAAAAATCCCATATGATGCGGACTTTACTGGTCACACTGTATAAAGACAACGAGCAATTGATAAGAGAAGAAGAACAAAGGTTTGAAGCGTTACGAGAACCACTAGAATACATAATAACAGAATAAGAATGAACAAAAACACATATAACTGGAAATGTAGCAGTCTACATAATTTTTTGGTACAAACAGTTTACATCCTTACACAAATACTTAACCAAACAAATAAATAGAATAATACAAGAACCTAACCTTGTCCCTCAAAACAGAGGGCAAAACATTTATCCAACCAAAAAGCGATGAAACACAAAATCCAGTAAACTATAGACCGATAACCTTCTTATCAACTCTTTCCAAAATTATAACACATCTACAAAAATAGACAAACACCTTTAACGACCACAGTGTATTAACTGAATAAATAAAAATAAATAAATAAATAAATCTTTATTGTGTAAAAAAACACAAATTACACAAAAGGTATGAACTCGGCTACGCCGTTCTTCCGTCCTACCTAATAATATCATATATGGTGCGCATACGTTCACTTAAAAGTAATACAAAATTAAGATTAATAACAAAAAAAAATATATAGAATCCCTATTTTTGATCATAATGTTTTGTGATCAGTTTAGCATATTTAACAAACTCGTAAGAATTTAGACGGAGCTGATTCGCTACCATATTTAACAATAAAGGGGCATTATATGAGAAGGAGCCCTCATATTTACTAGTAACATGCTGTGGGATGGTAAAATCATTAATATTTCTAATGTTGACATCATGGATGTCTGCTCGTCTTAACAACAAGTTATATAAATATGCGGGCGTCTTATAAATTAAAAGTTTGTATAAGAAAATAAGAAATAAATATTTTACTCTATCTATTATTTTTGGTTCCGATATAATTTCGAAATATGGGGTAACATGTGTGCCATAGGGAATATTGCAAACAAATCGGATACAAGCATTTTGAATGCGTTGTATTTTTTGTTTGTTATAATTAGGCAGAAAATTATAATATACAATACTACAATAGTCGATGTGCGGATAAATGAGTGTTTTAACAAGTTTTAACTTTATATCTCCATTAAGTTGATATTTCAGATGATACAACGATTTTAACTTAAAAAATGTAGTTGTATATACATTGCTAACATGTTCATTAAAACATAACTTATTGTCTATATACAGGCCAAGATTTTTTGCCGAAGAGACCCATTCAATCGGGCTCCCGTCGACTAACAGCACTTGAGTACAAATAACTTGTTTTTGTCGCTCGGGGCCGATGCACATGGCTACAGTTTTATAAGGATTAACTTTTAGTCCATTGCAACTACACCAGCGGTACACATTTTCTAAATCGATATTTATTAAATTAACTGTATCTGTGGCGTTGATATTATTGCACATTTTATATAGCTGCATATCATCTGCATATAAGTGTAATTGACAAGTTTTTACAGCTGTAGGCAAGTCAAAGCAAAAAATAGAAAATAAGATAGACCCACGGATGCTGCCCTGAGGAACGCCACTTTTAGTTACTCCTAACTCAGAGCATACTTGGTTACTTATTTTAACTCTTTGCATTCGCTGTTGCAAATAATCTTCAAACCATGTCCTGGCACCATTATCAAAACCAATATACGACAGTTTAGCAATTAACAGCTCGAAATCGACTAAATCGAAAGCTTTACTTTGATCCAATAACACTAAAATCGTAGAAGATGCTTTTTCAAAAGCGGTGGCAAAATCATCAACTACTTTTAATAGTGCTGAAGAAGTGCTATGTTTTTGACGAAAGCCCGATTGCATTTTAGGCAAGATTTGAGAGTTTTCTGAAGAGAAAAAAGGAAAAAAATCTCAAAGCTGCAAACGACAACTTATAATCGATAGCGTTATTATGAAACAAGCTGAGAAAGACCAAAGAAATATTCACACTTGCTTTTGCTATGGTGCCCTATACGTGATTAAAGAAGATCTTACAGCTTTATAAAATACACCCAAGCAGGGACGGATGGGCTGAGGATCACCGGCCCGGGAAATAATCCCAGGCCGGCCCAACGTATATATGGGCAAAATATATTTTTATGTCAGCCGGAAAAGTTTAATAGTTTTGAAATAATTAGAGTTATACACCAAGCATTTGAAAACTTATGTTATTTTTATGTAATTGGACATAGATAAAATGGGTAGGCAGTAGTAGAAAACAAGTAAAAAATATGATATACGTTGTATGCTAAAAGTATTTTAAAGCTGAACAATATTAATATTTATTAAAACAAAATACTCAATTACATAATATTATTAAATATCTTGAACAAACAAACATAATTTTTCCCTTTCATGGCTTTCATAATGAGGTTAAGTTTATGAAACCTTATAGTTGTTTATTTATAATTTACCTAGTATAGAATCAACACTATCAACAGTAACATGGTTATTGTCACCAGCAAACACGTTATATTGACGTTATGTAACACAAAAGTAACAATGTTAACTAACATTTGTTATGCTTTTGTGATATCGTACATAACTGTAACATAACAAATATGGAATTAATGTTATGTAATTTTTGTTATATTGCTGTTATATAACTTGTTTTATAACAAAAATATAACATTGCTATATAACATCGTTACATATTTCCTACGTAACAGATTTGTAACTTACGAGATTACATATACAGGGTGTCACCAAAAGAATGGGACACTGATTAGTCATCGATTCCTTACGTTATAATTAAACGATTAAAGCTAATATACCTTAGTACAAAGTCCCTTCAGTAAGAAGTTATAGGGACTTGAAGTTCATTTTTTTATTTGAATCTTCTTGTTAATTTCCAGAAATGTAGAGATATCGATTTAAATTTTGGTATACAGGCTTAGTATTATGTACTGCACTAATAAAAAAATTCATAAACTAGACTTGACTGTAAGGGACACTTTACCTATCTTTCAAAACCTTTTTTAGCTCTAACTTCGTTATTTGTAACATATTTAAAATTTTAGGTTATTATCTAAAAGATAATTCAAATACACAAAAGTAATTTACTCTTAGTTCATAAGGGTAAGAGCAACTGTTTACGTTAAAATGTCCATCAAAGGTTTTTGGTTGTCAATAAGAGGTGCAATTATCAAGTAGCCATGATCACAAAAACAATGGTTAATGATTGTGATCTAGTAAACAACAACAAGAAATCAGTTAATTAAGTTGGTGACATCAGTGTTTTGTCTTTTGTGCTTACGAAAATGTGCGACAACGAACATTTCAGCATTGGAGAATTCGTTATGTATAGGGCATTCAGTAAACACAAAAACATTTAAAGTTTTTTGAAGTTGGCATGTGCATATAAGTTTTGTACTAGAGATTCTCTATTTTGTTTTGCAAAAGTTTCCGCGCCTGTATACAGGCAGATTTGATTTTAAAAATGACAATTAATATTTCTCATTGTCAGTGTCAAAGTAGATATTTTTCTAGAAATTCTCACCTGAAGTTTAATAAAATGTAATAAAACTGCCTATTAGTAAACGCTACGTCAATTGTATTCAACACAGAATTTGTATAATATCTTAAAAGTTGTTATTTACAACATTTATGACAGATGGGAAGTAAATGTCAAACCCTTAACCTATTTGTTTTAGTAAGTTTTTGTAAGTACATTCCTAGACAAATATACATTCTGAAAGTACACTCATGAAATTTTGGAAATCAGAGGCCACTTTGTGTTTTTATGTTTACTGAACAGACTATAGGCCCTATAACTTCTTATTGAAGGGACTTTGTACTGAGGTATATTAGGTTTAATCGATTTATTATAACGCAAGGAATCTATGACTAATCGGTGTCCCATTCTTTTTGGGACACCTTGTAGTAACCTCAAAAAACTCAATCTCTGAAGCATCTTGCTCACGTTCATATGATTTGGGTGTAGTATTATTATTTACAGCAGCTATAACCTCAATTTCGCAGAATTCGTCCATAGTTTTTTTTTTCTGAGGATCGATATGCGTCGCTGCTTCTTGTATAGTTAGAAGTGAATGCACTACAGAAACACGATCCGCAGTTTTCGGAATAGGTTTCAAAAACATTGTGTCTAGAGATATGCACTTCCTTGCTTCTTCGTTCATTTTGCGTCTTTTTGTCTCGCGTATTGTTTCCGCTCCTCCTTTGACATTTTTAATACTAACGTTCCAACTAATCGAAAAACTACAATCACTCCGTTAGAAAATAAGTTTGGTCTAACTTGCCCGACGGTTACTCACTAATTGTTGTCGTAAAAGAAAATAATTTCTTTTGCGATTTTGATAAGCGATGCCCATTAAACTCCGTAACCAAAAGGTGAAGCCCCGTGATACAGCAAACCGGTTTGAATAGCTTGGCCAAGGTACACCTCTCACCTCACTGATTTAGCCAATCCAAAGGGTTGTTTACCGGCAATAGAAATACAATTAAGTATAATTAATTTTCCGATAAATCCAGATTTTCAAAAATGGTTGCTTAAATCTAATTGTATAAAGTAAATGAAAATTATACTAGGTGAGTTATTTAAAGTGTTACAAGGCGATATCTTGAAAACGGTTTAAAACATTTTGATGAAATTTTGGTGAGGTGATAGGGAGATGGGAGGACATATTTATAGATATTTTTGACATTTATACCCCTTCTCTGTTTTGTGGAGCGGGAGGTAACTTTGGAATTTTAAATTGGATGACGTACTTTTGTTTATAAAATTCTACGTAAAAAACTACGTATATATTTTTTTATTTGCTCTTGAGCGAATCCGCTTTGCTTGCTTATTAGTGGCGCCTGAGATGTTACAGCGGGTACAAAATTCACTTAGAAAAAATGTGAGAAAGTGATTGGAAGGGGGACATTTCGAACAAATCCTCAAGCATGACAGACGATAAATAAGTTGAAATTAAATGGTAAGTATTTTTTTATTTTATAATATCATAGTAAATCCGTAACCATAACCAAATCAAAGCAAAATTTGTACCCATACATAATTTTTTACGTAGATTCGAATTTTACAAACAAACGTATATCATCATATTTACAATTTCAAAGTTACCCCCTACCCCTCAAAACAAAGAGAGGGGGTAAATGTCAAAAATATGTTTAAATATGTTCCCCCCATCTTCCTATCAGCCCACCAACATTTCATCAAAATATTTTAAACCGTTTTTTTCAAGATATCGCCTTGTAACACTTTAAAAAACTCAACGAGTATAATGAAGCAAAAGTTTCAGTCACATTTTGTAAAGGCCGCGGCCCAAATTGGACCAATTAGACCGGCCTTTCGGGAAATGTCCCGAGCTCCCGATGGTCCCAACCGTGCCTGCACCCAAGTATACATCATATCCTTTAAACTCTTAATGACAAATTGGTTAATAAGAATACAATTAACAATTGACACAATTAATATCGAAACTTATCAAGTACACATAAAAAGAGGATTATTCCAGGGAGACGCTCTTAGTGCGCCATTGGTCTGTATGTGCATAAACCCGCCATCAAATACATTAAATAACACACCGTATGGATTCACTATCAGATATGAAAAAACATCACAGCATAAAATTAATCATTTAATGTACATGGACGATATCAAAATTTATGCCTCAACTTTAATGCAGATGAAAGTCTACTAAAAATTACAGATCAGATCTCAATAGACATTGGCATGGAATTTGGTGCCAGTAAAGACAAAACTCTTCAGATAGAACGAGGTAAATGGCATGACGAGATAGCAAGAATTGTTAAACGACAATATCCTCAATAAAAAAGAACAAAACGAAACCTATGTCTCTTGGCTTTCAACAATATATTAAAATGAACCGCACTGAAATAAAACAACAATATAAAAAATCTGGTGTGATACACTCACACAACTTCCTTTTACAGTGATCTTATAATTAGTCCAAAATTTCATTTTTAATTTTTAACCATTTGTCAATAATTTTCAAATTTTACAAATTCTACAAAAACGGTACAAAATAGAGCGTTAGTTGAAGAGACAAATTTTCTCTATAATTTTAAGGTGAATTAAAAAAGGAATAATATACCGGGTGTTTTATTTAAAATAGGAGTTAATAAAAAAATAGAAAAAAAAAACAAAAGAAACCCACTTTAGAAGTATTCAACTAGAAAATCACCTATTTCACATCAATACACATTCAAAATGTAGTAAAAATGTAAAGTTTTAAAAAAATCGTTTGAGCCGTTTTTGAAAAAATCGAAAAAAACTGAAAAATTACAAGAGTAAACACCTACTTCCGGTTATGCGATTTTCTTCAAAAGCTTGTTGTCTCATCTACATAGTACACAAAACTTATATATAAAGTTTCAACGCCGTACCTCTCTTCGTTTTTGAGATATTCTGTTCACACACACACACACACACAGACAGACAGACGGACCAATGAAAAAAATATGTTTTTTGGGTTCAGGGGACTCTAAAACGTGAAGATCTGTTGAAAACTCAATTTCGAATTTTTGGGGTGAATCCAATACTTCCTTTATTGTAAAAGTAAGTAAAAACAGGTATCACACCAAATTAATTTACAAAACGCCTAATAGAATTAAACCTAAATCCCAACATGCATGCACAAACTCAAAAAATATGTAAAGGCTTTAGGCAGAACTTTCCTCGTCGACATTGTGACACTAAATAATTTTAAAAATAAAATTAAGTTAAGACTTCAAATATCTTCACGTTTCTAATAAATTAAATACATTTTCAAATAAAAAAAAAATCCCGCTGGGGTTTGAACCCGCCGCGCCGCATCTGCAGCTCTGCAGAATGCTCGATCTTAGCAGGTTTCGCAGAGGATGTAAGTCCGCCGGAATTCCACCTGCGCTACCGCGTCTCTTCGATAAAAGACCGGCGCGTGTCATGAAGAGCGCGGTGTAATGGTTGAAACATTTTTACTCTTTTGTGACATTATCCTTCATCGGTTCAGTCTTATTTTCGGCAAATGTAAAGCCTGACCTATGTGAAAGTTACTGCTTCCTTTTATTTCCAAATTAACACAAAAATAAACAAAATTTTATTTTTTTACGGTTTTCACTCTGTATATATTTGTATGAAATTCTACCGGTTTCATGCGAGGTAGATATATAATGTGTATGCAAAATATCGTCTTCCTCCGACAAACAGTTTTTGAGCTATACTGCCAACAGACAGACAGATAGACAGACAGACGGAATTGAGAAAACCTCTTTTTCGTCATCTAGTGACCTTGAACGTAAAGATCTGAAAAAATATCGGAAGGTGATTTTTCGTGATTACGTCTGAAAGACGAAGGAAGTAGAAAGCAATTATATTACATACCTGCAATATCGTAAGGAAATTCTTGAATAAAAAATTAGAACAGAATCTAATTAGACCTGACCGAAAGCCCGTCTAGTTAGAAACAAAAAACCGAAGATTTCGAGAAAAATAATAATAATAATGATTTATTGTACGAATTACAGAATAGTAATTCCATTTACAATTGCACTGAAATATTTGTGTCATTCAAAAGTGCCAAGTTTCAATGTAATTAAAAACATTTATTAATTCTCCTATTCACTGTATTATTTGATCACACCTCGTACATACATAGTCCAATAATAGTTATTTATGTTACAAGTACGAAATTAAGGCGAGTCTAAAAGTCAGCTTTCATGCGAGTTACATAGGTACATAATTTTTTATTTTACTACTTTGGAAGCGCAAAATGAGAGCGTCTATGTTGATTTCGACCAATGGAAATTGTTGTTAGTTTTTGTTGCTAGGGTTATTAGAAAAAATTATATAATCATTTTACAATATCTACATTTAGTTATATAAATAACTTTTAAAATTTAATAAATAATTTTATATAAATAATCATATTACCTGTTTTTGTACTACTTACCATAGTAGTATTTATTTTGTTAGTTGCTATAGATTGTATAGATTATAATAGTATATTATACATCAAGGTAGCGAAGCGCAGTATTATAACCTGAGCGCATATTAGATACTGAGCGCGCAGCGCGAAGTATCTAAAGCGCGAAGATTATAAGACGATTCGCTACCGTGGTGTATATACTATTTTTTGCACTACCAAACGGCTTAATACCTAAATTCCCAACAAATTTCGAAAATATTTTAACTGTCAACCTGACAATACAGCTCTTTAAAACGTCAAAATTAAAATAGTCATATTTGGTAACTTAGCAATTTATTAGTTACCACGGTGAAAATTGTTTATTTTACTTTCTCTCCCTTGGTGGAGAAAATCAACTTCACGACCTAGAGATAGACCAATAACGGTGCGTTCTGAGACTAGTAGTGCAAAAACTATTTTATTCACTAGCGAGAATGCAGTAACATTTGATCCACCCTCATCATTAAAATGTTACTTTACCATGGAGATTTTCACAAATAAAATTCAGCTTTACAACTAGATATTGGGGGAAAAAAATTGTTGCTTAATAGCATTTTATCGATTGAAAGTAAATAATTTAACCTTTTACACATTAGGTGGAATTTATAATCATTTACGTTTATTTGTTTTTTATATTTCTCTAGCAAGTTAACTAGCTAATCTAAAAATTATTGTCATTTTCAAAGTAGAACCCCTAAAATCGTCCATTCACTTTTAGTCCATCACAAATTCAACCCGTCGAGAACATTTAGAAAAAAAAACGTGATTTATTAGAGCCCCCTGTTATTGCATTAATAAAGAAGTCCTGTCGGGTATTCAGTTGTCGGGGCTAATCCGATTTATAAATCCCAATTTTCGCAATCCTTCCTACTGGGCGTTGGTCAATGAGCAGATTTGAAGGGTGAAGGACGTAAGCCCGGAGAGCTTTCGGCGAAGTCGTAAATCTTAGAAATATTGATGGCAGCTCTTAAATTTTCACTTCAAGATCGGTGAAGACGTGATGGCATAATAAACCAGATAATGGCCTTGTCTGCTAACAAACCCTGCAGGAAGAGAACGGCAGTGGCCCCGATTCATAACTATTTCAAAAGCACTAGCATAAGCGGCGCTTTGAGGGTCGTTATAAGGCAAGCCTTCTCGGTTTTTGCGTGGAAAAACTCCACGCTGCGAAATTACACCCGGTTAGGCGATCTCCGGCTACCCCAACAATTATCAGCAAGCATAGTGTGAAGTTTAATAACTTCATAACCGAGCGTTATCTCATAATGAAATCTTGTTACGGATCAAGGAGCTTCTAAGGATATTGATACTGAAATTGTGGAGGGCGGCGAAGACCAGACTTAATCAATCAACCTGCTAAAAGTTCAGGCAAAGTAAATTCATTCTATATCAGCCTCTGGGAAACTTCGCAAGTTAGTGGGTCATTTCGGTAATGATCAAAGCATGTATCACGGCCGATATGAAAATCATGTGCTTGATCTTGGGCCTTTAAATAAGAATTTGTAAAAAAGGTACCCAATACCTTCACCAAGAGCATAAAGTGTTTCTTGTAGGTATACTAACATCATTATTTCCTATTATTCACACTGACAGTTTGATGTAGCAATCAAATACAAACGCGGAGTGCAGGTCAAGCAAGAAAGGCATTTTATTTAAGAACATCATTCAGAAACTTATTAAATGTTGTTGACTGAAGCGTATTGCCATTAGAGGTAATTATGTAGAAGTAGAAGGTATATTTTATTTCGATATCTTTCTTACTTGAATTTTTACACAGATGGAGGCAAAACTTTCTAATCCACCCTTATATAATGCGAAATTTATGCTAAGCGAGAATGCGCTAAAACAAATTTAATAGTGCCTATATCATTCATCAAGTTATAAGCCAATAAGAATGCGTTATTTTCCTTAGTTACCCTGTATTACAACAATTATTGCAGTAACTATAGCGATATTGAATATACGAGCCTGTGTATAGCCGGCTATACGAGCTTGTCTATATTCCAAGCATTCAAATACGATATTAAATCCACATAGCCATGAATTAGACAAGTAAAAATAACAATTTATTATTCCAGTTATTAATTTTATAAAGTGTAAAATGGATCGTTTCGGGAATAATTCCTTTAAATTAATGGACGAAATGATAGAAAACCATAAACCGGCCAATACAGTCAAAACTGAGCAATACGTTTCGCGGCAGTTTCAAAAATTTTGTGAAGTGCGAAATTATCAACTAGATGAAAACACATGGAATGAAGAACTCGCCCAAATTCTTAAAGATTGGGCGTTCAACATGCGGAAAACTGACGGCACAGAATAAAAGGAAAGTTATATTAAAACTATTTGGAACCTTACCGCAAAAATAGTGCAGCTAAAGTATTTCCAAATGTTTAATCGAACCATTGATCCATTTAAAGATATTGTTTTTCAAACTGCAGTAAACGCAAAAAACACGAAACGTAAACAGCTTCAAGCTATTCCGACAAAACGGAAGAGTAGCGCTGTGACATTAAAAACTGAAGATATTCAGAAAATAGTGGACACATTAGATGAAAACACTCCCACCAGTCTGCCGCGTAAATTTTATCACATTGCAGCTGTGGAACTTCCTTGGCGTGGTGGTGGAGCTGTGTCATGTCTTGTAGATCATCTTGAAGAGGAAATAAATAAGTACGGTATAAAAACAGGGCGAATTGAATATAATACTCTTTTCTCCAAAACCGCTCAAGGAGGAAATCAGCGAACCACTGAAAGTAAATGGTTGACTACAAATACAGAAAATGCCGATCACTGTCCTGTTAGATTATGGAGAAAGATGATGTCGAAACGGACCAAAAATATAAAAACTAGACGCTTATTTCTAGCAGTGAATAGGGACTGGAATAAATATCCAAACAGTTGCTGGTATAAAAATATGCCGCTTGGGATAAATGAAATAAGTAAATGGACAAAATTAAGTGCAGAAGCCATCGGGATAGATACAAAAAAAGTTAAGATAACCAACCACTCTAATAGATCAACCACTGTGAGCCAATTATCAAGTGCGGGCGTCAGTGTTCAAGAGATAATTAAAATTACGGGTCATACCTCAACCAATTCTATTCAACCATACCTCCAATTAAACGAAAAGCATCACAGCAACATCATTTCCAATTTAAGAAAAGATAATTCTTCGGTTAATAAAGAATCCTCGTCTTCGTCTTTGAACAAATGTGATGCTACTGATGTGTGTAACAAAGATAATTCTTCGGTTAATAAAGATTACTCTTCTTCATCTTTGAACAAATGCGATGCTACAAATGTGTATAACAATTGTACATTCAATATTAATAATTATTAAATTAATTTTCTGTTTACTCTTTTACTTTATTTATTTTCTTTATTCATGATATAGTGTAGCCGTATACAACTCGACAATCGAAAATTATCTATTCTCGACGTGTTGCTCTTCAGGCAACACGTTTCGTATAACCGATAATTTTCGATCGTCTAGTTGTATAATATGTGAAAATAGTTGATTCGCACTGAATATATCCTGCGTTTATACGTATAGTAGGGAGGCCAAGAGAATTAATAATTATTTTCGTGGGACTGAGTAGGTTTATACCGACAAGTGATACCATCGTAATTAGCGGTATTTTCTCAGTAGTAAAACTCCTGTTGTCGCTTTCTTAGCCTGTGGAGTGAGGAGCTATGACGTTACAAAGGTGGTAAAATGGTAGGTTTCAACAGTTTTTTGCAAATATCTCGTTACCTGTAAAGTTTACTGTGAACTTTACCTTATATAAAATTAATCTACATTTAATTTACAATGAAAATGGTCTTATGCATTTTTGCAGTCCAGTAAAGCATTACGGAGATATGGATGGGGTAAAAATATAACTTTTTCTGTTTGGCAAAAATTCAAAAATTACGCCTATGAACTCGTAATATTCGCTCAAAGTGTATTATATAAAGGGGAGGCGAGATGGTTATGGTGAAGCACCCAGCACCAAAGACGACATACTCGTACATTTGCGCAGATCATCCACTACTACACATGTTGAAGTGAAAGTGGAAGATGGAATTAATGTCACTCTTGGACTAGCAAAATTTCTAACTAATACTAAAAACAAGATGCAACTGATTGCTCTAATTACTGTACACAACAGCAAGCGGGCTGCAAAGTAATTCAGGCAGAAGGTGGTGCGGACATCAAGATCGTTTTTACAGCAATTGACGAATCAAAGAAGGAAACACAGGCTATCGTTAATTGGAATGACACCGATTTATCGGTCTTGTTGGTTGTTCATGCTCCAGCCAACAAATAGTTGGAGATGATTGTACCGAAGAAAAGTAACCAAGAAGAAAAAGTTTACTGCACTGGTGCATACAGCGTGGTATCGGGGAAATGAAAGATGTTGTCTTGACACGTTCACTATCGCCGGATGTGATACCGTTTCTTAAATTTATCGAAAGGGAAAAATAACGCCTTCTGAAAAAGTGAAAAGTGACAAGGAGCTTTACACAAAGCTTCTAACAACCCAAATGCAGACCCAGATGCGCTAGCTGATGCTGGAACCATTTCTTCCTTTCGATTTTTGCATCAACAAATGTACATAATTTGGATACTCTGCGCCTTCAATGTTACTTGCAGCCCATCGCAAAGGAGCCTGTACACACAAATTTGAGGTTGGCTGTACTTTCCCCCATTTTAGCAGTTGGACAACAACACTCTTATAGAGTTTATCATCAAGTGCAGCAATGGCTCAATGTCAATAGATTCACTAAAATGGGATTGCAAAAGGATTGGTGGTTATTTGCGTCCAGTTGCAACCACAAAGGCAGCTGATTCTGAAAAATTGCTCTCCCTCATTGTTTGCACTTGTAATACGGGGTGTGTCAGAAACTGTGACTGTCGTCAGAGTGGCTAGAAATGCTCAAATATTTGCAAGAATTGCTCCGGACAATGGTGCACCAACAGAGATGCGCTAATTATTGACGACGGCATCGATGAAGATAATCTTCGACATGAAAAAGAGTTTAACGATTTTTAGGTTACCGATTGCTGTAACTATTATTATGTAACTACCATGTACGTTGACATACCACTTTCTATTGAAGAACATTGAATTTACTGAAAAACATGTATTGTGAAGAAAAATTAATTCCATTATTTTTTGTATTAAAGCTTATTAGATAAAGTTTGTAGTCAACCTTGTTTCAATGCTATCCACTTGAGGTGGAGGTAATTTAAGTAGCTTTAATTATAAAAGCTCAAATGGGAAAGAGAAAACGATATGATGAATTACCTAAAAGGAAAAATAGGCGAAATGAAGATAAAAACGACAAAAGAGGGGAGCAATGTAGATATATTGTGAGATTCATACACATAGGCGTACATACATACATACATACACACATACAAATGTTCCTATGTTAATGATGCATTACTAAGTACTTTTTATTTATAACGAAACATACTCTTTATAACGAAACATACTCATTTTCAAGTGATTACGATGAATCCCAAGCTAACTAGAAAATAATGACATCATTGCCCCCTCAATATCTCCGTAACTCTTGTCTAGAAGTCAAAAATTCATAAGACCATTTTTATTGTAAATTAAATATAGATTAATTTCGTATAAGATAAAGTTTGCGCTAAACCTCATAGTTAACGAGGTATTCGCGAAAAACTGTTGAAACCTACCATTTTATCACATTTCTAGCGTTCCACCCCCCTCCCGCCTAAGCCCGACGAGCAATGTTGTGCAACTTTCTACCACTTACTAAGAGGAGGGTACTAAACAGTTTGCTGCTGGATAGAACTTTCTTTTTGGATGTTTGGGTTAAACCCTGGTTTTCTGTACTAAAACCTGGAACTAAGAATGGCCATCTTTGTGAAGTCATAGCTCCTCACTCCACAGGCTGAGAAAGCGACAACATGATTTTTCATACCCAGGAAACACCACCGAATAAGAAGATCACTTGTCGGTATAAGCCTACTCAGTCCCACGAAAATCGTTATTTGACGAGTTAATTTAGTTTGGCCTCTCTACTAGTAGTTTGATTTCTGTCAAATGTGTGTGCGTTAACAAAACATGGGTGGCAGTAATTTATATGCAATGGGAATAGTGTGTATAAATTTATTAATAGCGGAGGTTTGCTAAGAAATATTTTTATGGTGAGGGTGAGGATATACTGTAGACAATGGAAGTAGGTTATATTTATGGTTAGGGAGAGTTACGTAAAGTGGTAGTGATTCACTAAAACATATTTGAGTGCTTAAAGTAATTTACATATAGCAAGGTTTATACACTGTGAGAATTTACTAATAAATACTGAAATAGTGGCGATGAGGTATGCGCAATGGGGATAGCGTGCGCAAACTGTCTCGAGGGCGAGAATGGGGTAAAGATCACTTTAGCTTGTTTATTTTCTATGTGATTTTAGTTGCTTTTCGATTTTATATACTTTTAGAGTGCACACGTATGTTTAACAAATATCTATAAAATGCTCTTTATAAATTACAGCATTACTAAATAATAATTTAGTAGTTGTAGCACAGTATATATTGTGAAATAATATAATAAGGTATTCTGGGAGTTACTTGAAGTTGGTTATCTTATAATCCTTGAAATTTAACTGCTCAACCAGTAGGTACTTCACGTTATTCCTCTAATGTCAAAAATTGAGTGATTGAAACTACGGGTATATTTATTGACACATATTGTAGTGATAGCTCAAATGATATCTTGTAAATTGATTTATTTAATTGAAACTTTAAAATTCTATTTTAATAATAATGCCGGTATCGCTTTGAGACTCTTATCAGGGGTAGTTCATTAATCTAGTTGCTTATTAGTTGCTATTTTATTTTTGATTATTAATTAAAATTGATTAATGACTTGCGCGTCAGCTTTTACTTCAAATAGTGCTCTACGACACTTTCAATCAAATATGACAAATATAAATTCTTTCCAACTCTTTGTGACTGAATATTATATAAGTATTTAATTATAGTTCAATATACTTCTCTAATTGTATTTTATTTCAGATTGCCTTAATATAACTAATTATAAACCCACCTGGATTCTTTTCTCTCTTAACAACTCCAAATCACCTTAAAACGATACTCTTCCTTACATCTCCTACTCGCACTCCCACACAGTTTAGCCACGACTCACTGTCCACGAACAATCAGCCACCAACTTGCAAAACCTTAGGATGATTGTAGAAATGGTTCCTTTCCTACACCTACGCCTCTGTCACTCCTGCAACTTCCCCTTTTGCAAACGTCTTCACGGTAAGTATGATTCCACATATGAATTAATCTTCTCCTTCCTTAGCTCCTACTCCATCCATTCGCGTCGTCAGCAACCAACAGCCTCTCCGACATCCAGTAGTTGCTCCGTCAATGTCTGTCAATTGGTCCTTACGTCCTCAGCAATCCCACAAGAACTCCAGCAATCAGTGACCCTCCAATTAACGTAACTTCTTGTAGTATTAAAATTAACTTAAAAACATCCAATTCTTATTATTCTTGCTTCTTATTCTTGTTAGCATCTAGTTAAACCATATTCCAACTTCTCTTGAGTAACTATTATATTCTTCTTTTAATATTTCATTTGCTTTCACCTCGTAGATTTAAGTATAACCCTTTTATCTATTTACAATACATTTTCAATAAACAGGGCTAAATTTCTATTTATTAAAAAAACAAATTACATGTTGTTTTTAAATCTGTTATTTTTTCAATAATCAACAAAATTTTATTTCTATGCTAAGTTACAATTATTTCTGCCATCTATAACTTTAGCTTGTCTGAATGATACCTACTTTATAATTTTCTTTCAATAGAACTTATATTTGTCACATGCTACATGAGCTTGTATTTATCTTATTCCTTATAAAACCATCTAAGAATACTCAAATACTATACCTTTCATCTTAGTTTGCATCTTATTTAAATTCTATTAATGACTTTCAATTAAACAGGCAATTCTTTTATAAATTTTTCCAATTTGATTATATTGATCTACCGACTTCATTTAAATTAATCTTTAACATTGACTTACATAATTATCAGCCTTTATGTACCATTGCAATATATACACTGTTCTACAAATGTTAAGAATGATACCCGTCTACTCTGAATATAAAAGAAAATGAGCCGAGTGTAGCTGCAGTATCACAAGGTTTGATTTGAAGGGTAACTTAATTAACGACACTTTTTGCGAGATTCGCCCTCTTTATTAGTAATTATTAAGGAGCCTCTAAATTGATCCGGTTTGTAGCCGCACTTGCAGCTTTGCTTCACGATAAAGGAACCCTCAATTTTTACGCAACTCACGAAAGCTGCTCCCCGCGCAACCCAATAAAACTTACTCATCAAATATTTCGGACTCAATGTCTAGAGTCTAGATCATGCTGCTAAGGATGCATTTCCCCAACCGTGCAGAGCATAAGAAGGAAAAATCCTGATGCACCATTAGCATAATAGCTCACATTGTTTCGGCGTGAAGTCCTTTTCGTTGAATTTGCGGTCTGCAAGGCGAGGCGGTACAATCCTGCGATAAACTGGTTTTATGCTGTTAAAACTTGCATAAACAAGTGGGATTGCCCGGGATTGCCTCAAGAAATCGACAAATAGCCGAATTATGGCAGATAACTATAGGAAATAAAAACTAATATGACATAAAATAAATAAATGTATGTTTATACAAAGTGAAAATTTGATAGAAAATATTTTAGGAGTGGGGGTTATCTATCCACAGTGGGCATAAATTTATCAGAGGTAAGGATTTGTCGAGAAATTATTTGATGGGGAAATAAATTACATGCAATTCAAATAGGGTGTGTTTATTGGTAGAGATATATATGGAAAGTGGTAGAAAGTTGCTAAAATATTTTAGCAGTAGGGTTATCATATATTTGTATGTACTGAAATTTGTGGGAATTTGATGGTATGAATTTTTGTTGGTTAGTTTTACGTAAAGGGAATTATATGGAGCGTAATTTATGCGACATTATGTTTATTCACAGCACCAAGACTACTCTGTAGAGACAAACATTTGTACTTTTAATCAGTTTGAGGTTGCATTAGTTGTTAACCTATGGATGTAACAATGATTGATATCATTTAAACTCTTTGTCATAGTTTGCTGGATTTAGTCCGTCTACTACGTTTATTCTAATTAGCTCGGTGCATCTTGCATCTGTTTGTTATTATTATTGGCGCCTTAAAAGTTCTAGTCTAAAACCGTTCACCTGCAAACGCTACTGTACATGTTAAACTTTTTAAGTGTTATTAAATTTTGTAGTATGCGAAAGTAGGACAATATTATTTTCATTTAACATTAGCATAAGAAAAATAAATAATTTTCGAAGTCGCTGAGATAATGGTTGAAATAGCTTTAACACACAAGCTTTGCGTTATTCTACAATTCAATAAAATCCATTAATGACAGTTCCTTCAAATCACGTCTCGATGCTTTGCTTTACTGGGCAGGACAAGGCAACATCATTGTTTCCTTCGAAAAACGCGAATTTCAGCAACAATTGTCGGGCTTCGCACTGCTCGAATTTAGCGACAATTGTATGTTGCGAATTCAGTTAGTTCGAAATGAATCGAGTTCTGCGAGGCATTGTAACAATGAAAACTTGGTCTTTTCTCATAAACTTGGCCGCCGTTAAATCTATTTATTCATTGCCATTTCCGAGCGCTTTCAGGTAGTAACTGTTTGAAACTGTTATAATGAAGTTTGATGTAAATTTGTTCAGTAAACCGAATTTTCTATCTGCACCTTTACTTGACGAGAAATAAATTGCCGAGTCTAGAAAGTTCCGAAGAAGTTTTATAATATTGCATCTGGCGGCCTCTTCCGCCCCCGTCATGGTGGTGTGAGAATTTCGCGCCTGTGCTTCTAAAATAACATTTGCTGCAAACTTGTAGTTTGATACGTATTTTAGCCGATGCAAGCAATTCTTATACTGTGATTATTGCTCACGTTGGTTTTCTCGCTCCGGCGCTCTTTTGCACTAGTTGACTTTGTTTGGAAGCTGTGCTTTCATTAACGCTGGCTGCAACTTCTCTAAGTTTAATTGCCTGTTGAAGCTGTTTATTAATTATAATTAATCTTAGCACCGCCTTTGTGTAATATTCATTACATGTGAATTTATATTTTTATATTAAAAAATACATTTGTTAAAAATGTAATGGAATAACTACTCAGGATTGCATTCAGTTGCCTACTTCTTAGAAAATGTTTTTTACATCTCTTAAACTGAAAACATCTCTATATTATTTTAAAATTTCAAAAAATACTTACTCAACGAAGTTACACTATCTATTTGGTAACTTCGTAATCACTCTAAAATAGAATCCTGTTGAGTTAGTGTTCAGCCAGTTTTGTACAAAATTATTCGCTTGGTCATCGTTTGCAATTCTCGCTTATGCCAATGTTCTTCTAAAAAGTGGCAATGACTTGGGAAGAAATGCAGCCTATAGAAAGAGTATGGAAGTGTATCCCATTTCAATTCGGCGTGTATGGTTCAAAATGGCGTTATGAGGTCTGACATTGTTATGGAGAAGTCTAACAACACTCATTCAAATGAAACAATGTTTTTTTTATTTAACTGGTTAATGGCGCATCAGCAGCTAGGCTATTAGCGCCCTATAGACATAGGGCCAGTAGTGTAAAACATTTTATTATTACTTTAGGTAAAATCGAAAGCATCTCAAGCTTCGTTTCTGTGAGATAAAACTTTATCTTGTGTGATGAACGAAATTTTTATAGGTTGATAACATCACATAGTACTCGATTTTGTTTAGAACAAGAAATAAAGTAACTTGATTAATTAAGAGTAACATTTAATTTATAACATATTATCATCAGCTAGCATAAATCTACAGATGTTCAAGATGAAACATGTAGGCAAAAACGTATTTTTCCAGGTTTTGTAGATTATATCTCTCGGTGATATTCTCGCAGAATTTCTGAAGAAATATTTCTGCAGGATGCATTATCCGACTTTGTAGTTTCCAAAGTAACGGGCTCCGTGTCATACACCAGTGATCTCCAAAGTGGGATAGGCGTACCCCAGGGGGTACCGAGTCGATACGTGTGTGTACGACAGATAAGAGGAAAAATAAAATAAACCAGTTAAATATTAACGAATATTAACTTGCATTTTTAAATTACACTAGCTAGACGAGGATTTGACAGAGTGACATTGTCTCTTAAAACTACAACCTACGATAGTTATACGTATATATAGGGCATTTCAAGAATATGATGCAAGACTTAGGGAGGTTATAGCGGATCGTGTTACGAACATTTAGTTACGTCAAATTGGGTGTTATTTTGTTCGTTGTGGTCTTGACAATGGTCTCGCATGTAATACGTGTGTAAATATACGTTTTATGGCTTTCCTTCGGTTTTTCGAATTCAAGCCGTAGAAGAATGTATTAGGCAACAAGTTGCGCATGGCCGTAACGCTAGTACTCAAACCAGCCTAATTTTTCAGTAAAACATCACTTTTCTAACGTGTTGCGTATACTATTTTATCGCATTTTGTAAGAAATGTGAAATATTAATTTTTTACATAAAAGTGACATTAAATGTCAAAATATAACCAAGTTGAGCAGAACTCGTTTCTATGTACTAAAGCACAATAGCAGCTCCAGTTGATGTTATGTATTTTGCAGTACTGAAGTGTATTGTTGGTGCCACTGTAAGTCTACGTCAAATTCGAGGTTAGCAGGTTGGGTTTTGCATCAGTTTTAATAACCTCGAATTTAACATAGGCTTACAGTGTCACCAATAATACACCTCAGTACTGCCAAACGTAAAACAAATCACTGTTGCTATGCAGAAAAGTGTTGCATATTGGAAATACGGATAAAGTCCAGGCCGCGACGCATTTTGAAAAAAAGGTCATACAAATTGTCTCGGTTTTTTGGCCGCGGCTGTACATTACCAAATAAAATATGATAAATAATTGTTTCACACTAAATACATAAATAACTATTAAATATAGTAAGGTTCTCGGTACATATTTAGAAGGGTAGCTATTTTCAACTCCTTAAGGTCAGGTAAAAATTAAAAAATACATAGTAAATAAGTCTGCTATTGGTAGAATATATCTGTCAATTTTCACTGGCCCTTTTCTAGTTTTTTTGTTTTATTAACACAAAAAATGCATATTTTTGGCACGAATAAGAATAGAGACCGGTAATCTTATAATATATCAACTACATAAATTACTTTCTTTTGTTACTCTACAGAAGTATTCTATATTAAAAGAAAATAAAAGTGCATATCCTTATGTTCGCACTAGCCTCCATGAATCTGTATAGTGAAAAGTGACAATTTTGTGTATAGTTAAGTGTAGCTGAGTCGGACACAAACTATATTAAAAAAAAAAAAATCTGTCGGACATGATTTGAAAGTAAATAATTTATTAGTAATACACTACAAAATTATTAATTACTACGAAAACTAGCATAAAGACTTGATGATTACTTATTCACTTTTTGCTAAATATTTTACAGACTTGACACATAGAAACTGCATACAGGCGACGCCGAAGCCACGGTTCTTCGCCATATCAGACCGACAATATGCATTAATTAGTATTGTTGCAATACAATATATGTTGTTAAAATAAATGATTTAATACGCTACTCCAATAAATTATTGTTAACTTCTATTAACAGGCATATCAAATTATTGGAGCTTTTATTATTTAGTACATTTACAATAAATCGAAGCCTTCCATAAGGAAAAGTTTGCAGGGTAATCTTATAAAAATTTAGCCTGAGGTTGTGTGCGTGGTATCGACCCTGCAATATTGTAAGGAGTATAGTGTTTACGTCTTATTTGCATATACAGGGTGTCCAGAATAAGTGCTTCATGCATGGGGATCTCGTAAAGGTCCAATAAAGAGTCTAGTGGATGATAGTAGCACCTGGAGTGCTGCACATTTTGCTTCTGCTTTTTCTGTCTGTTACTGTTTACGAGGTCTTCATAATAAGCCCCTCATATTCTGGATATCCTGTATCTATAGCAAATCTAACCGCTCGTATAGGGCAAAGCCCCGGCAGCAATTGGGAAGCGCGCTCAATGTCGTACCAAAATTCTCCCAGATACTTATTAGCAGCTTTGCATAAGTAACTCTCCTGCAGCCTGAAGAGCTTTACGAACGAATCGTTTCCAAAAGGTGCGTATTCTAGTAAACAAGTTACCTGAAAAATGTATATGTAGCTGATACATTGCAATTTTTAGTTCACTTACTCCAACTTTTTCATCTAGAGGTACAATAGGCTCTGCGGAATAGCTGAGGTACTGAGCGTTGTCTTCCTCCGTAATATTTCCATAAAACGTTATCGCCCCTTGTGTTCCATTACACAGTTCGAATCGTTTAACCACGAAGTTCGTTCTCAGCTGTGCGCTAGTTTTCTGAAAATTTTAAATTAAGTTTTGGCTCAACTCCTTTGGTTAGTTTCTTACATATAGTAAACCTGTCGATGCACAAATTAGCAAACACATTTGTAAGCTCTTCATTTTTCAACTGCTATGAGCACGCAACCGCGAATTGTCAACAGGTTTTTGTAACTAATTGTTGCAGTGAGGAGCATAACAAATAAAAGAGCGGAAACAATTAACTAATAACTATAAAGTTGTTTCATAACTATTGTGGACGACCATCGCGTCGGTGACTTTTAACATATAATTATATACTATTAAAGGAATAGAAAAAACGGGCAAACGCTAAATAATTGAAATCTTTATTACAGGAAAGAGTTATATTTAGAGAGAACGGTACGCAATTCCCAAAGCTACATTTATATTGCGGACAGAGGTGAGGGGTATGGGCTGACGTTTTTGTATAAAACCTAATCGAGGTAAGACTAACAAAATAATTACGGTTCGATGTGTTCTTCCTCTAACTCAAAGCTATACCATCTACCTCATAGCCAATTTTGTTCACATTCCTCACTTGGTCCCCTTCAAATTTGACTCACGTTAATGCATCTTCGTATCGTTCAGAAAGTGGAAAAAGCACAATTACAAGGATCCATGGGCTCTTCTTTCGGTAACGACTGATGGAGTCTAAATAAGCCTAAAAGGGCGAAAGAGAAGCTGGAGGGTGGCAAACGGAAAAGAAAAGCAAGAAGAAAATGACGGTAAGCCTGGGAACAAATTTTATTGATCATTAGCCCACGGGAAAATAAGAAGGAATGAATCTTGGGTGACCAGTGAATATTTTGCTTCGAAAAGAAAACTACCGTATTTGGAAGTAATCAGACGGCTGTAGCGATCCAACAACAGAACCAAGAGAAATCCTGATATTTAAAGAAAGTTTCATATAAACGCATCGTGTAGCTTTACAAGCAAAGAATGCAGATTTCGGCAAAAGAAAATTGGCTTCCTCTTGGTTGTAGTTACATTCAAACAATGCTAAACTAGTTAGGTGCTCCAAAACGCATGCCGGTGCTGCTCACGATATTGTCAAATCTGCGGCACAGTAGACTGAAAATAAACGGCGACCTATTTCGAACCGCAATATGGCTTACCCAATAATTTTCGTACGTGATTCCAAAAATATATGGGATTTGAAAGATAATTGTTGTCGACCTACGTTTCAGCTTTAGGTCTTCAAGTTTTGCTATGAGTTTATCACTAAGTAGTTGTTTCAGTCTTTTCACTAACACTTGCTTTGTTCCTCTAATTTTTGTTAGAGTCTAAGACCTCTTTCTTCTTCTTAAAGTGTTTTATGCTTTTTATTTACATTTTTACATTGTTTTACATACTATGTTATTATATTATATAGTATATAGCGCCAGTAGAGCCCTAAACCATTGGTTTGGCTTGGTGCTGCTACTCCATGGAAGGTGGCGCTGGTGGGAAATGTAAATATAGCACGTTGAAGATTTCCACCCTTGGATGGGGCTAAACATCCTGGGGATAGACTCGGCAGCATCGTGGTGGTATCCCGTTGCCTTCCACGACTGTTTTCAGGCTCGAAAAACGCTAAAGTGCACGGCCCCAGCGAGATTCGAACCTGGCCACCTAGAGGAACGTGAATCAGTATCTCAGCGCGCTAAGCCACTGAGCCACGCTACCTCTTTAGGATACCTTAAAAAGCTAAACGGAGGTGGAAGAAGGGAAATTTATTTCAATTTTATATGCTCAACGTCAAATAGGGTCGTACTAAAGGGGTACAGAACAATCCGATAAATTATTAAGAGTTGTTTCCAGAATTAGACGCAGTAAATTAAAGGTCAAATAAAGAACAACTAAAAGCATCTATTAGCTTTAACTGAGCGTTGTTAGCCCACGGAATGCGCAATGAATAAATCTATGCAGAAAAAGCCCGATCTATTAGCCGAAGGCGATCACAACTAATCGACTTCGTAATAATCTACTAATAATCATTTGGTCATGCACAATTCAAATGGCGGCAATTACATATATCGTATCACTTACGGAGAACAGCAGATCTGTATTGTTCAGAAAACCATGTTTAGTAAAAAAGCTAGTGAAATTCGTTCGTTCGAAATGACGCGAGGACGGGCTGTTAGAAAGGGGGGAAAGACCAACACGGATTGAAAAAGAATAAAACCTATTGTACTTAAAACCACAGAAAAAGTGATTTTTCCTAAATAAATATTTAAACAAAATGCAATGTTTGATGAACATATAAAACGGAAGGGACACCAAAAACCTAAGCCCTAACTTAAAATTTAAATAAATGTTATAAGTAACAAAGTTATAGCTAAAAAAGTTTTCAGATGTAGGTAAAGTGCCTTTTACAGTAAAGTCAAGTGTATCAAACATTTTTTACTCGTGTATCATATAATAGTGCTCATTGATACCAAAATTAAAATCGGTATCTTTACATTTGTGGAAATTAACATAAAAAGAAAAAAGAAAAAATTGAACTTCAAGGCCCTATAACTTCTTACTGGAGGGACTTTGTACTAAGGTATATTAGGTTTAATGGATTCATTATAAACTAAGGAATCTATAACTAATCGTTGAGAGGCAGTTCTGGGACTCCCTGTCCCTGCAAGGTTTTAAAAAAAATTATCATCGCTGACCGTTTAGAAACCAAAACAAGATTTTAGTAATTTCAATTTTTGTAATTACTTGTAAGGTGATGTTTGTTTCGTAAACAACGGTTACAGATAGAAATACATTGACAATCATTACAAGCAGTCAGTACTTCTAAACTGACCTAGTAAATAAACTGCAATTAAGCCGAATTGGCTGATGCTAATATTACAATCTTTTATGAAATGTAACACATTAGGTAGAATTGCAATTCAAACTGAATCAATGTGCTCAACCTTTGAAGTTTACGTCATATGTTTAAGTGTATATATAGGAAATTTTCTAGTCAATACTACTACCCACCCTTATGTCAGACTGCATAAAGCCGTTTGGGCACACCATCATCTAGCAACGGGAGCAAGTCTTTACTACTGTCCTTATGTGAGACTACATAAGACCGTTGGATTTGTTTCCTTTTACATTCCTGCACCCCAAAGAATTATTCTCTAACTGTCTAAGCCACCCAGAATTGAAATATGTAGTCCACTACAAGCTCCACCATGAACACTGACACATTTCTTATGCGGTTTTCATAATGATGTCTAATGAATATTGCAGACTTCAGTAGCGCTATCAATACCTTAAGCGATTGAAAAAACATTTTACCACAATTTTATTGGTTGAACAAATATAAAACGGGACTGGCACCACTGCATACGCTATAAGAAACTGCGTGTTTTCGAATGACATGCAAATTGTAAGTAGAACTTTCGACTACACTCAATTAAAGAGGCATCATGTCAGAGCGTGTGCAGTAGGCTGTGGATGCGGGTAAAGAAGTTAGTGCAGGTGTAAAATTTGGCACAAGGCAGACATAGAGCAGACAGCCACACCAAATTTTGCTTAAAACTAGGAAAAACGGCCACACAGATATTCGAAATGTTAAAAACTACATACGGCGACGAGACCTGATACTTCCCCGTTGTTTTGAACGATTTCTCTAATTTTGTAAAGATATAAAGAACTTTTCGATTATGCGATTCATGGTCGTCCAATCTCAGCCAGAAACTTCGAAACGATTGAAAAAGTTCAACAAATTGTTACCATTGATCGACGAATAAAATTGCGAATGATGGAACTGGAACTACAAATTGGCCATGAAGCCATTAGACCATTTTGGAGAACGGTGTGTCAAACTTGACCCCTGAACAGAAAGCGTATTGAGTGGACACTGGACAATGGCCCACATTTTTTAAATTTAATTGTTATTGCTGACAAGTCCTCGTATTGTAGGTACTATTTAGAATAAAAGAGACAAAGCATGGCATGGCGATCGAAGACGTCTTCCAGACCAGAGACATTCAGCTTCCAAAAATCGAAGGTCTAGATCACGCTCATTACCTTCTTCGATAGTCAAGGTATCATTCACAACGAATTTGTAGAACTGGGTGTCACCCTCACTAGCCTGTACTACAAGGGTGTCATAATGCCTGCATTGAAGGTAATTTGTCGTGGTAGCCGGGAGCCAAGCGACCTGTACTATGTGATAATGCCACTGTGCATTTTCCGTTACTTATAAAGTCCCATTTGATGAAACAAAAAATTCACAGTTTTGGCATATTGTAAAATTCCTTTTACTTGCCCTAACTGTTCTCAAATAACTTCATGTCGTGCCCTCACCTGAAATTCACCTTAAGGGGAAAGCACTTTGACGACGTGGAACACATTCAACGCATTGTTAGTGCCGAACTGAACACACTTCATTGCAGCAAGTTGAAGCAGGCTTTTCAGAACTTATTTTGTTCATGTCAAGGGTGCATAGAAGTTCGGGCACTTCATTCCATGTAGGAACATGGCTTGAGACAAGGCGTGTCAGGGTTGCCGAAATATCTCTTTCCAAAAACCAGTCATCTGGCACACCGTTAACGGCGTACTGGGTGACGTGGTTAGCATCACGCCTTCGACAACTGCCTTACTTTCACTACTTTCACAACTATAGTTTCGGTACCCAATTTTTAAAGCGACTGGGTGGGCCGCCCGCCAGTTACCAGATGTTGGGATTGAACCCCGTACCGTGGCACCGGAGTCTGACGCCCTAACCGCTCGGCCACGCTGGCGACGGGTGCATAGAAGTCGTGAGAGATTACTTCGAAGGACGGTATGATACGTTACATGCTCAATTCGTGGAAACGTCCATTTGTATAAATCTCTGGTCAATTATTGAACCCAGTTTTTCCGTACGTATTAACCATCTTAACTGGATTTAATCAAGCTACTTAATACTGAATTATTTTGAATATTTTATGATGTATTTTTGTTTATGGGACACTATGGTCGTCTCCGATTTATCACCAATACTGCAGATAAACACAATAAAAATAGCAGCTTAGTATTGACAGAAGTAAAAAGCTTACCAATTAAAAATCTGCATTATGCAGATGAGGTTGTCATTTTCTATACAGTGTAATATCATGCGAGGAACCTTTGCTATATAATTTACCTAAAGCTAAAGCTCTTAATAATTTTATTATACGGCATAGTCTGAAAATGCAACTTCATGTCTCCAAAACTGCGCCATGGCTATGCTGTTGTGCACTGTGATAATTGCTGCCTTTGCTCAATTACCTTGTAAATGTTTATTTGCCTGTAAATACACTGAATAACACTGCACGTAAATTTCAAAGAATTCTATTAAGGATACTTATAATAAAATTACATTTAAGCAAGCCAGCCTTGAAACTTTGACAAAAACAATTGTTCTACCAGCACAATATCAGCAAAGCTAGCCTACAATTTCTCCTGCAAAAGAATTCTACAAGGAAATTTACTATTGATATACCACTACAGGCCGTTAAAGACGTTACTGCACTACGAACGATGATATGCCCCAAAATTTATTTTACAACATGGATCTTACAGGGTTTTCCGTTGTTTTTTACTGTGTATCAGTTATGCTTTGCTATTTCTCAAATGTAATTCCCGTTTGTCTATATTGACAAGAGAAAAACTCATTTGCGATAAAGTGAAACACAACTGATACATGGTAAAAGGCAATAGGAAAACCCTGTAGTTGCTAAAGCACAGGCTAAAATTGACAATAACTTACGCTTAGGAAATCTTATTCCAACGCTTCGTAAGTTAGCGGTTAATTTTCCGTGCAACTAAAACGAAAGACTTGTATGGGTGCAGTTCGATGAGGGGTAAAATACGAAAACCAAGGAATCTAGACACCCCGAGCATTGCACAAGGCATTGGCCGACGTATGGAATCACTCTCCGCCAAAGCTAAGCGACGAAGGGGGCGATACAGAGCGCTCCTGGTTTAAAAACAGAAGTAAAATGGCGCTTAGTTTGAAGAATCAACAGCGGTAGTTCCAAAATATCTAAGAGCAATCAACATGAATTCACAAGTATTGTACGGAAAGTTTTTCAGGTGTTTCCGGGATGCCGGAGGGTTGTGAAATAGAGCGTTGATGACGCTACCATTATACAGAGGTAGCGAGAGAGAATAAAGAGAAAAACTGTTCAATTTTCTGCTTGTGCAAAAAGCCATATTTTTGCCATGGGCCATATTATGATTCGGATTCAACTAAGTGAATTCATATATATTTTTTCAGAAATTAAAGTAAATTGCAGAATAAATTTAGATCTATGTCTAAACTTTTATTTGTTATCAAAATATATTGTTATGGTGTGTGTATTATTTGATATTATTATTATTAGATTTTCATTTAAATTAATGCCCCTATCAACTCAAAGGATTGCGTTTTCTACATCCTAGCAAATACGATGGTATGTATAATGATAGTCAATACACTTAGTATTAAGATAATTATCGTGTATTCTATTTTTTTTTAAAGTAATTGCTTTAGCCACCGATGGTTTATCCAATGGACCGCCACAAAATGATGTATTTTAACTGACGGGAACAACTTTACAAATATGGCGCTCCAACTTCACAATTTATCAAAACAGTTTGGCTTCGTATTAATAATTACATCAGCGATAGTGTACGAGTGCGTTGCCTAAGTGATTTAACAAACGTAGGTAAATAGCCGCCACAACAAAATAATCAAGATGCGCTTCTTCCGGAAATGTACAAAAACCGACGCCACTTTAAACATTTCATCAAATTCTATTTTTAGGATAACTTTCTAACCTTAGTTGGCTTTCCTGATGCAAAATAGGACACCAGGCGTCTCCGCATCAAGTCCCACGATAGACAGGGGCACCTATTTTTCTCCGTTGACCTGCCGTAACAAGCCAGATACCTCTTCCAACGCTGCCTGCAGCTTTCACTACTACAAAACTGCTTGTAACCGCGTTTTTGCCCCAGTCCTAGGGCTCCGCACTGCTCAGCAGGAATGTCGCTGCCTTCTTTGCGCTTCCAGGGCTATACTAACTTCGCAACAGCTCTAAAAACTGCCCCAGTAACACCAGCTACCACTCGATGTACTATTCAACACTTTTTAAAACTCTTGTAGGGGTGCAACTAATCAAAGAAAACCTACCCACAAGACACTGCACTAATTATAGAACACTGAATTGGGAAACATGGGTATTTAGTCGCTTTAAAATGGATTATTTGTAGGAAAGGCAAAATAACACACCTCATAGCTTGTCTTCGTTCCCCCTCTTCTTTTTTTGTTTTTCATCTTACATTGTTATTCATTATTGCTAAGCCTGCTCTGATTACATTTTATCTTTCAATCAAAACTAATGTTATTTTTAATACTTTTTTCACAAATTATTAAATCAAAGTCAATGCAATTTATACAATTTACAAAAATTAAACTAGCACATTTATAGAATATTTTGTAAAATAATATTTGTAATGCTTGAAATGTTATTTATTACTGTCATAATTTTAGAGGATTTAAAAGCGGTCGTTGCAATATTTATGTCGAACTAAATTACTTTTTATCATAGTTCCGCCAAGATGTAGGTACAGTTGCAAAAAAGGAGTAAAAAATCTTAATTACCTTTGAAGTGAACTAGCCCAGTCCTATAAATCACTTCCTAGCAAATAACGTTCTCTTTGTCAATTAACAACGTTACGAAGTGTAATTACATGACCAACTGGACAAATGTGTTTTAAGTGTTTTTAATAAACAAAATAAAGCAACTCTACTTGGCTTTTATTGCCGATTGCATCAAAACGTAGCTTGGATTCTTCCAAACGGAAACGTCTGACGAGAGACTATTGAATTGCAGCAAATGATGAAAAGCGTAGCATCTTCGCTAAAATGATACAAGCAAATTTACTACAAATTCTGAAGACGACTATTTGTATAAACTATTGAGCTGTTTGAAATACAGCCCTTAAAAGCTCGAGATTCCCTTTTTGCGCTTATTGCAACGAACACGGGGATAACGCGAACTGTAAGTACAAAGTCGCACAAATCTTGCCGTCGCTCGCTGGAACACATTGGAAAAGCAAACAAACGTGAAGTTGCAATCGCATAAGTTTATCCATATAATCTGGAATTATTTGCTACCTGAACGAAGCAATACAAAATCCTCTTAAACATGTCGCTTCAAAGTGCTAGTCTAGAAGTCTACACGAAATCGTTCTTTTTTTAAGCTCAGTAGATTCAATATTTTTACAATATATCGGTGACTTGATAATTGTGACTAAATTTTTGATTAATTTACCTTAGCGTCCACAAGAATTAGACAACGATAAAGGTAAGAATATTCTACAAACACTAAACCTTATATGTATAAGATAGGGTTGATATTTGAAAAATAACACTGGTCAACACAGGTTCTTTGTTGTTTTTCTTATACACTAATTCCTATATCTTACGAATTGTTTCATGCTAATTCTGAAGATAATTTTAAAATTTTCTTATCACGGCAAGATGTTGAGAAAATTGCAGTTACCTGTTCTCCTAAAATATGTTAATTATGACATTAATGCAAAATATTAAAAGAAATCTGCCAATGTCTGACATGTTTCAACCAGTTTAAGATGCTTCAGCATGTATCCTACATCAGAATTCTAAAATTACGAGGTTTTCGTGGATTTGCAGCTAAATGGGTGCATAAAAAGATGTAAGAAGGGATTTGTCTGTGATATTGCCGGATGTTGAGGCTGTCTTTTGCTTCGGTGATTTTAACATAGATTTACTTAATGTTAACACTGCAGCTTCTGCTTGTATTATGGACTTTTTTGAAACTTTCGGATTCTCTCAGTTAATTACCGAACCGACTCGTGTAACAGAAACCTCTAGTACACTTATTGATTTCATACTAACTTCTAAAACAGAAATCGTAATTACCTCTCCTGTTGTACCAGTAAATGGTAATTCTGATCATTATTCGGTATGCTGTAGTATTAATTTGCCAAACTTAAAAAACAAACAACCTATTTTTAAAACATGCAGAAGTTTCAGACATTTTAATTATATTGAACTTGATTATGCTTTGCGTTCTATTCCATGGAATAATATTTATTATATAAATAATATAGATGACAAAGTCAAGTTTTTTAACGAAAATGTATTAACCTTATTAGATTTCTTTGCTCCAGGAAAAAAAACACTTCGGATTACTAAAGCATCTGTTCCATGGCTAACTAATACACTTAAGAACATGATGTTGTTAAGAGATCAGGCGTTGCATAAATTCAAAAAATCGAAAAATCCTAATCATTTTAATTTTTATAAGCAACTGCGGAATCAAGTTGTAAGTGCCGTTAGAAGAGAAAAAAAGGCATACTTTAATTCTGTATTTACTGACAACACGCGATTGTTTTGGAAAAACCTAAAAGAACTCAATATTTCGAAAAAAACGGTTCGAGCAGACTTACCTCCTGAATTATCTGATAGTAACAAATTAAATAATTATTTTGTTGACTCTATACCTCAAATTTCGACGAATTCTGATAATATTCGTACTTTTTACTCTACTAATGTTACAAATTCTATTAATTCATATTTTGTTTATAAATCTGTAAATGAATTGGAAGTACTAAAAATTATATCTTCCATTAAAACTAACGCGATTAGTCATGACGGCATAGTTATTACTGTTATAAAATTTTCTGTCCCTTTTCTTCTGCCTGTCATAACTAATCTCGTTAATTATTGTTTAAACAATTCTGTTTTTCCAGAAGCCTGGAAATATGCTATTATTAATCCTATCCCTAAAATAAATAGTCCTAAAACTTTTAAAGATCTGAGGCCAATCAGTATTTTACCAGCAATGTCAAAAATTATCGAGAGGATCATTGAGCAACAACTTCGTGAACATATACATTCAAATAAAATACTACCTGTTAAACAGTCGGGTTTCAGAAAAAGACATAGCTGTGCCACTGCTCTCTTAAATATTGTCGATGATCTGGTTTCTGCTACTGATGCTGGCAAAGTCACTGTGCTTATTCTCTTAGATTATTCAAAAGCTTTCGACACAATTGAGCATAAAACTTTGTTATCGATTTTACACTATATTGGTCTAAAACCCGATGCAGTTTCCTTATTGTCGAGTATATATAATAGAGGAGTGCCCCAAGGTTCAATTCTTGGTCCACTTTTGTTTACGATTTACGTTTCTCATCTTTCTTCTTTTTTTTTTTTTTTTTTTTAACCTTTATTGCTAATTTACAATCTACACTATATACAGAGTAATTAGTAAATGGTATAACATAATATGAGGCGTCTTGAGTCAGGGACCGTCCATCAACGGTTCTCTGGAATTTACAAAGTAAGGTCTTCAGGCCAGAGCCGCTTAAGTCGTCTATTCTCTAGTGGCTGGGTGAATAAGTCTTCTATAAGTTGGTTGCCATGAGCGGCATTACGATCTTTGTATTTGATTGCAGCTGATCTGATTACATCTTTAACAAAAGGGATGTTAAGGTCTGTATGTATGGTTAAATTGGAGATGTACCATGGAGCATTGATAATCGTCCGAAGAGTTTTGGACTGAAAATGTTTGGAGGATCTTGGTATTAGAGGGTTTGGTGCAACCCCACAGCTCAATCCCGTAAGTCCAAATCGGCTTAAGTATGATTTTATATAGGAGCAATTTAGTTTCAGGTGATAACTGCGATCTTCTGTTAAGGAGCCAGTTCATATTCTTAAGCTTTAAATCAAGTTGACGTTTCTTAGCTTTAATATGAGCTTTCCACGTAAGTTTTGCATCGAGGTGGAGTCCAAGGTATTTTATTTCATCTTGTATAGGTATGGGATTGTTATTAATTGTGAGTTGGGGGCTGATCGTTCTTCTTGTTGTAAATGAAATTTGCGCTGATTTGTTTGCGTTAACACTAATTTTCCACCGGTTGAGCCAGGTTTGGATAAGGTTAAGATGATCTTGAAGTTTTTGAGATGCAATAACAGGATTCAATTCCGAACACATAATGGCAGTATCGTCCGCAAAGGTTGCTATAAGCGTCTCATTTGACAGCGGTACATCAGCTGTGAATAGTAGATATAAAAACGGTCCAAGGACGCTGCCTTGAGGGACTCCTGCTCGTATCAATTGATAAGAGGAGACGGCATCACCATATTTGACCAGGAAAAACCGATCTTCAAGGTAGGACTTGAGGAGTAAATAGAATTGGTCAATCAGTTGTTTTTTAATCTTATATAAGAGCCCATTGTGCCAAACCTTATCAAATGCTTGTTGCACATCAAGGAGTACAGTAGCACATACCTCTTTTTGTTCAAAGCTTGCCTTGATTTTATTTACCAATCTGTGGCATTGTTGGATAGTGGAATGGTTTTGTCTAAATCCGAATTGGTGGTCTGGAAATAGAGTATCTGCAGGGGTGATTTCAAAAATTCTGTCCAGGAGAAGTCTTTCAAAGACTTTAGATAAAAGAGGCAACAGGCTGATTGGTCTATAGGAACTGGCTTCTGTAGGAGGTTTACCGGGTTTTGCCACCATGACTATTTGAGCAAATTTCCACTGTAAGGGGAAGTAGCATAGTCGCAACATGCTATTAAATATTGTCGTTAACAGAACCACAGCTTTACGAGGAAGGTTTTTTAATACTTCGCCAACGATTAGATCGTAACCGGGTGCTTTGTGTGAGTTTAGGTAACGTATTTTTTTCCGGATTTCTGTAGGAGTAAAAGCTCTTATTGGAGGGGATAATTGGCATGGGGCATTAAGATAGTCTTGCACTTCATTATCATAGTTGTTATTATTAGAATGTGTGGTAAATATGTCAGCAAGATGTTCTGCGAATAAATTTGCTTTTTCAGCGTCTGAACGTGCCCAGCTACGATCAAGCTTCCTGATTGGGGATACAGCAACAATCGGCCTTTTGAGTTTTTTTGTGGCTTTCCATAGCGAATGATCATCTGCAGACAGGTTAGTTATATAAGTTTGGAAGGATTCGTTTCGAGATTCTCTGATGGCTGAGCGTAGGTTGTGGGTTAGCCGATTAAGATAGGTTTTATCTAGCGGGTTTCTAGAATTTTGCCATCGACGTCGGGCAATGCGTTTTTCTTTAACAAGTTCCTTAATATGAAGAGGAAGGTTATATGTGTCCGAAACTACCTTGTTTCTGACTGGTGTGGCTATCCAAGAAGCATCCTGAATAAGGCTTATTATATACTGTACCGCTTCTTCAACTTCCTGAGGTTCTTGTAGACGAAAATCAAGCCTGATGTTTTGAGTGATATGATATTTGAATAATTCCCAGTCTGTGTTTTTTGTGCAAAGTCGAAGTGAAGGATTTTTCCAGATTATTCTTCTGCGATTGTTTCTTGTAATTCTCATTTTTATGCTGACGATTCGCAGATTTATTTGTCTTTTCATGCTGCAAACGCAAATTTAGCAAATTCATTTATTAATAAAGATTTGGAACGTCTCTCTATCATTTCTCAACAGTATTTATTAAAGCTTAATGCTAATAAATCGTCTGTAATATATTTTGGAAAGAAAAAAGATATTGAATTTGGGAAACTTCATGTACAAGTCAAAATTTTCGACAATTTATTACCAGTTGTTGAAACTATAAAAAACTTGGGATTAATTTTGGATTCCCCGCTACGTTTTAAGCAACATGTCTCTAAATGTTTGCAGAAAGCTTATTGCAACCTGCGATCTATATACCAAAACCGACATGCTTTGAGCACCGGGGTAAAGGCTACATTATGCCGTAGTTTGGTTTTATCACAGATGGACTATTGCGACGTAGTATACGATTCATGCCTTGATTATCAGGATCAAGTTAGGATTCAAAAACTACAGAATGCCTTTTTGCGACTTATTTATGGTATACGTAAATATGACAGGATAAATTATAAACTTAAAGATGCTGGATGGTTAAATATGATCAACAGGCGACTCTTTTATCGCTTCGTCTTGTATTATAAAATTCTGCTATTTAAGACTCCACCGTACTTATATAACAAAATCTCATTTCGTACAGATGTGCAATTTGAGGTTTAGGGGTAATATCACTGTTCCATTACGTTACAGTGAATTTGGAAAACGACGTTATCTATATAACATTGCGAAATGGTTTGGTGACTTACCCATACACCTCAAAGTACAAACACTATCTTTATCCTCGTTTAGGTGCCAGCTTAGCAAAACACTTCATTCAAGACAAATTTAACGTGTTCCCCTATTTTATTTTATTTTTTTTTAATGCGTTGTGGTTTTCAGGCAACAGTGAAGGCAAAGCCAGACTATATTTTTAGTATTTTGTGTTTTTGTTGTTTTTGCAACGTAGGGTTAGGTGGAAGAACAGCTCACTGCTTCTGCTTTGAGGTGAATCTCGCCCTCCATATATATTTTTTTTCTTATTAATGATTGAATATAGGTGTTCTTTTTCTTTTTATGTAAATTGTGATCCACTTTATATGTGTAAATAAAGACCATATTATTATTATTATTATTATTTAAGTCAATTTGTTATAGTCAAACATGTTTCCACAAAGTATATTTCCATCAATTCTCGTACGTGCTTTAATGATTTGAAAAGTTTTTGTTATGTGTGTGGAAAGTTCACTACCCATTAGAAAACTATTAGATCCTTAATAGAAATAGTATATTACTTTACAAGGGATGTAGGTAAGATTTATACTACCGAGGACCGTTTGCGAGGTAGTGTAAATCTTCTTACATTCTGTGTATAGTACATAATTGTTTTCACTGCCAGTATTTCCTTATGTATAATAAATGGTAATAGCGTAAAACTATTACATTTTCTAAGCTATAGTAGCCTATTTCGGAACTTGTGGAGTTATTACAGTGCTGTGACGTTTTGTTTGACAGTTATAAACGCACTATGAAAAATGCGTGAATACGATTGCGAGTGCTCTTTTATGAGCGTTGTGCTTGTATTCTGATTAAAAATGGATAATAGTACAAGCGGTAATGGTTTTCTTCATGTTAATCAACTGGCAAACATGGCATCTCGTCAGTTATAGTAAATGCGGGATGTAAGTAATTCACTTCTCTAAGGAAGTAAGTACGATACGTACATTGTCTTGGAAACTGTAACAATTTTTGTAAATTTTTCCTACTCGTACATCCGTCAAATCAGGCAGTGTGAGGATCGCTTGCAAGGAAGGTAGTGAAAAAAAGTGTATTATTTCTACTTTGGCTTTAAAATCCTCTAAGAAGTTGGGTAAACAGGAACTGCTATGTCGTTGGCAGTTCCTATAATTTGGCGAGAGCAAACGAAACATACGACGGACTGTAAACTGACACAACCCAAAATAAAGTCGTCTTTTCATTGATTTTTAGAAACTGTGTTGTGTTATACATATAAAATATTTACCCTTCGATTCCTATTGGTCGCGCGGTTCATATGAAGGAGACATGAAGATATGGTATGTCCATAAATTACAGATTTATAAATAGTAGATGAGCATGAGCACTATATATATATATCCGCTTATAGCGTCCTTCTACGCCCTACGGTTCTCAATAGCCATCCTCTCCGATCCATCCAGTCTCCTGCTACCAAATTTCTAGCAGACATCGCTTTCTGAATACCGCTCAGCCAGGTTGTTTTTGGTCGTCCCCTTTTTCGGCGTTCTAGAGGGGTTTACTGGAATATTTGTTTAGGGATTCTTTCGCCACCCATTCTTTGTACATGGCCATACCAAACTAGCTGTTTTTGTTGTATGTCCTGAATGATTGTTGTTTCGATACCCATAAAGTCTCTTATTCTTTCATTTCGAATCCTCTCCAAACGAAATACACCCGTTGATCTTCGCCAGAAGTCGATTTCAATGGCCCGTAGCTTTCTTTCTACACTTGAATTAGATGCCATACTTCGCATCCGTATAGTGTCACGCTTCTGAAGATGGAGTTATAAATTTGTTTTTTTCTATTTTTTAGGATGCGCCTGTTCCACAAGATTGAATTTAATGCACCGATTACTTGCCTTCCGTTTATCATTCTGCCTTCAATTTCTTTTTCTGTTCTTCCGGAGCGACTTATTTTGGTTCCTAGATAGGTATATTCCTGACATGCGTTTATTTTAGTTCCGTCGTCTTCAATAAATTAATTACTGACTATTGAAAATAATTTGTATTCCAAGACCAAACGTGATTATTAAGGATTAAAAATATTCAGTGTGGCTTATTACTTCTTTCTTTATATTACAAAAGCTTAAACAACGTATGAAATGCTCTAGAGTCTAGGACACAGGTCCGTATCCAAAAATTTCTTGGTGGTGCTCTCCAAAGACTCGAAACGTAATTAAACCATAATGTGTAGTACATTATTGAATTGAAAATAAAAAGGGCTTCACAAATTTGGCATCAGAAGATCAGGACCTTATTTAAAAAAATGAAGTTGATGATGATTTGTCGAAGACGAAACGTCGGATAAAAAATTGATAACGGAATATTTGAGTCCATAAAAAGTTGCTATAAAGAAGTTTTGTCAGTTTCGCTCTTACTTTAATACTAACGCCAGAAAAAAAATAGAATATCCAAAAATTCGGGTTTTTTGAGATAATTCAAAAGCGAAAAATCATACCAAGAGTTTCTAGAAAGTACTTTGTTTGTCCTTTAATTGCAAAACTTTCTTCCCATTTATCCAAATTTTTATCTCTTGCAATTGCCGAGATTCCCATACTTGCCCTCCTTATCTTGGACACTCTGTATAACAACAATAACATAACATGAACAACAAATTAGAATACTTGAGTAAGAAAGAACTGACTATACGAAATTTATGCATTAAGGGAGATATGAATATATTTTTTCCTTCCGTTACAGGCCGAGGACCACTGGCCCGAGGTCTGTAAGTCAACCGAATGTAAAAAACATTAACACCTCCATTGGTGCATACATTTTATTTACTAGTATATCAGTAAAATTAGTATAAAATTTCAAAATGTCATTTTATATATCATATTTAAAATAAAAATCTGTAAGTAACATCCGCGATTGCCTGAGTGTATGGTTGCTAAGACGATGTTTGTAGTTGCATGGTTATCATGAGATTGAGGGAGAAATCATTTCAAAAATACCTAGGGAGTTATTACCAGCTTTTCATATATTGTATCTATGATGAAAATAAACAATATCACGTTGCTAGTAAATAAAATTATTTTAGTAGGCATTTTTAGTTGACATATGTTATAATTAATATGAGCGTCAACCCTACTCTAATATTCTCTTTTATATTTATCTCTTTCTTACTCAAGCATTCTGTATTCTCTTTCATGTTATCTCATTGCTTTTATATACAGATTGGTGGCGGAAAATGCTAACATAGGCAGTCAAATGTGCTAGAATACAGTTTATGGGTTTTGTAGGTGTTAGACAGAAGTAGAAATATATGCGATTAACATCTAGCTTCTGCAGAATGAAGGTGTTTATTTTTAATTTTATTAATTTCCGTGAGGTGGCTAAAATATACAATATTACAGTAATCGATCTGTGGATAAACTAAACTTTTAAACGTTAACTGGATTTCAAGTATTATTGCACTCAAGAAGCTTATGTTTATTTGGCAACAAAATCGACGATGTAAACAAAAACGAAAAAGAACGCTTCCACACAACTAACACATCGCACTCTTGAGAAAACTAAAAGATGCACTACTTCAAACATTTGTATTCAGTATTTTAATTTCTGGTGTGTAACTATTATTAGTAATTGTTTGACTTTGTTTAACTCGAATTTCATCTCCAACGTTGACTGTAATACTTCTATGACCTCGTTTGCCAATACTGTCTCATTTTATTTGTACGTTAATCCCTAAATTCCTACACTGTTTTTTTCTATATTTTTCCCTAGTAGTATTATACGTTGATCTTACACATTAGTTTTTTTAACAAATTATTTTCATCCTTAAATAACCGAATTAGAGTATACTTTATTTCAAGTTTTTAATCTAAACCGATATTTTGTTGTTGCTACTCTTTAGCATTCCTCCTATTTCTCTTATTTTCACACACAAATTTTAGTAGCAAAAAGAAGATTGCAACTCGCTGTTTATTTATTTAGTTTTAATATTGTTTACCCCTTTTACCCGCTATTACGTACTAGTCCTGGTCGAACCATATTTTTCCGCGGTATTATAAGCTTTAGCCGATTATTTCAATTAATTCCATAATTATGAATTACCGCTTAACACAGTCGTACTTAATTAGACCAGTTCCGTTGGTTATTAATGCACTTGATTAACATCTGTTTTGATTTACTACTACGTTAAATTTTATCATTTTGTCAACAGTTATCGTTTATTGCTGATATTAAAATACACTCTCTATTAATGCTATCCATTAACTTAATATAAATTGGTTATACAAGTTATACAAACTACATCTCACTCCTGCTCACACCGATTCTGTGTGCTAAAATATGTAATCGGTTTAATGAAATCGGTACACACAATTCTGCACTTTGCCTTGGATAATGTAGAACTTCATTTTTTGTTTTATTTTGGGCAACTCCTAACAAGAATGCCTTGATCCTGGACGTTTGCCAGATTTTAACGATGTTTGCTAGACCCAAGAGCCGGTTCACACATTGCATGATATCTGAGTGCACTGAGACATAAAATGTTCGTATCTCCTTTCAGGCGAGAACGTAAAATAAGGCCTGAAATATATGTCGCTCTTTTCCCTATTCAGTGTCTGCAGAAATAATGTGTGCCGTGGTAGGTAAGATTGAATGTTATTAAAGAAGCGAGCGATGCGACCTCGGTTTAGCGAGCGTATTGTACTAGTTTCAGGTGGAAAAAATAACAGCTGAAAGCATTTACAGAACAGGACTCATTTACTGAATTAGTTAGATACATCTGCTTCATGCATTAATGTTCATAGTAAAAAATGTACAGCGACGCCTATAATTGGCCTAACGGCTGTTGGCTGAGTACCAAAATAAAACTAAAAAAATAGAAATAGTCAATGATGCTGCAGATTAAAACGAATTTATCACCATTAGAGACGGTTTAGCTATTATTTTCATTTTATACACCACGTTTTAATTAGAATTTCTAATCCTGAAATTGATAACGTCGTACGTTGTCTATGCTATTTTTCATAGGCTAGGTAATTGTCTAGGGCAGCGGTCGGCAACCTTTTGGCAGGCAAGGGCCACATAGTGGCAAAATGAGGTAAAGGCGGGCCGCACTTATTCATAATTTTGATAATAGGTATACTATGTATATCGGGGTGATATTAAAAATGCGAAAACATTTTGCTGAGTTGCAGCAGCTGCGAACGGCTGTACGACCTTGGCTAGCGAGCGCTATGTTTACAAACAGAAATGTCAGTTATGTTGTGATTGCGTAGTGACGTATTTTTGCCAGGACAAGGGCTGCAAAATTTCCATTTAAATGTGGAAGAAAATAATGAGAATGAGGATGGGCCTCATCAAGAATTTTCAGTTTGAGCATTTAACTCTTGTCAAAATTAGACTGATTTTTTTTAATTACTGCTTTTGTATCACATTTCAGTGGCTATTTGTTTCAATAATTTCAAGGAACTACTGATTTTGAGAAAATGGTCATTTTAATTACTTAACATTAAACTGCAGCAGGGTCGTTTCAGAATCCATGCTTTTAAAAAATTCGCGCCTTTCTAGGTTATAATTAGAAGTAAACCCAAACACCGTCTTCTACTAAGTGGTCAAGCGGAAATAAAGCGGAAATGGAGCGAAAATAAATTCGCTCCCAAAAATGGCGACTGCTGCCGAAGCGAAACCGAAGCGCTGTCGGTCAGCGAAGCGTTCAACGCAATCGCTACCCCAGCGCTATGCCGGCTGAACGCACCCACTCTGTGTCTGTGATTGTAATATTACATTCTTATTAAATGCACGCTCGCTTGAATTTTGCGCGCGCATGACGTAATTATTTAAATTTTAGGTTGGTATATAAGACTTTCATTTACAAAACATCGCGGGCCGCAAGACGGAGGATCGCGGGCCGCATGCGGCCCGCGGGCCGCGGGTTGCCGACCGCTGGTCTAGGGTAATGGAATAATAACTTCGTCTATTTTTTCTCTGTAGGTACCGCGCGTCCATTTAATTCGGTTGTATTACACCCGTTTTCAAAAAAGATATGTCGAAGTTACTTATATTTTACTTGTATTCGTGTAAATGGTTGTGTAGAGTTACATCGTCTTGTTTTGGGCCCTGAAGTCTGTGGTTAAGCCATGACAACCTATTTATTTTAGCATCGCTGTATATGCAGATAGTAATTTGTTTTCGAGTTTTAAATTTAGATAAAGAACTCTAATCCACCTTGTAGGCAAGTAGCAATGCATTTTATTGTGAATGGAAAGACGATATTACTTTCCAAATATTTTATCCATAGTCACAAGCGTTTACCTTTGTAAAGTCATAAATTTTATTAAGGAATGTTTTTATGTCTTCTCGTTAGGCAACCTTGACCATGACAAGTAAAACATAACCTTTTTATATGACAAGTCTAATAAAGCGACGTATTTTGTTAGCATCACAAATTATTACGGAATTTTGACGCTATTTGAAGCCTTTCGTCTCCCTAGTTAATGTAGGTGGAAGCACAAAAGCCAGGTGGTTGGTGGTTGGTGATGAATACTTTTAAACAATACAGCATAAAACATTTTTCGAAGCAAATTTTTTAAAGCGAGCAGTCCTTTTCTGTACTAAATTTGGCGACGAAGCGTTTGTGTATTGCGATATTGAGGCCTTCAACACATCCTAACATCAACATTTAATATTTAGAATTACACTGATAAGCCCGATCACTATCTAAAGGCTGAGACAATTTTATGACCTAGTGTTAAAATACTTAACAAATATTTCGCTACATCTTTATCAGTTTAATTTTTCAACTTATACCAACTTTGATCGACCTTTTTCTAGGTTTGTCGATCTTTCTGTTAGGTCTTTTGCGCTATCATACGTGTTCGTCTGCTTTGGGTGTTTTTATTACGATTGTAGTCGCCAGAGGTTCTGATTTCGTCTTAATTGTGGATTTATTACGAGTTCCTGGGTATTTCGAATTATAGTGCTGTGTGCTCACTTGTCATATACTAAAGCCATTACTTAATGTTTAACGTTTTATAATCCTTAATTGTATTAATGTCTGCACGGATAGAAAACATTGAACATTTTACTGGTTTTAAACAACTGTCTTGAAACAAGTTTGTAAAAAGTAACTGAAAATTGATCTCATAGCACACGTTTAATGATTGCGTTTGAAACGGTTATTTTAGAATTCTCCATTACTATATAAAATAGTTGTGATTTTACCATTACAAACTTGCATCGTATTTTCAATTTGTCAGGTTACTAAGTAACTCTAACTACAATATTTCATTTGCGCAAGTACGCACTTAAATTATTATTTGGATGAGATATGCATTGCTTTCGTAAGGTAGTGGATAAATTCATTAAAAATGCAAGAAATTACTTTTAGAAAAAACGCTGGGACCCGTCGATTGTTATTTCTATTTGGGCATTTTCTCAAATAAAATCTATACAACACGCTTTCTTTTATTATGGAATATGAAAGAACGCATTTTTTTACTTACTCTAAGCTCATTTATGAATATAGGTTACATGACCAAAAGTTAAAAAAAATTAAGATTTAAAAATAATAAATTTAATTAATATGGTAACTTCAAAAACACCTAAATTAAATGTTTAAATTGTGCACCGCTACCTATCTGCCTGACAGAAGCCAAGACGACCGACATGTTTTTATTGATTGCTGTCAATGATAGAAACGCGAAATCATACTTCGTAAATTTAAATTTAATGCGCATAAAGCACCAGCCTCTACACCGCAAGGTAAATGAGGCTACAGATTATACATACATACATACATTTTGCAATTTAATATTTTTTAAATTTTTAGTTATGTGTCGCAAAAATCAACTTAGCGTAAGTAAAAAAATGTGTTCTTTCATATTCCGTAATAAAAGAGGGGAGGTTGCCATTTAAAAAAATATATCGATGACGTCATACCTTTTACGCGGGCCACCCTGTATGTATAGAGTTTATTTGAAAAAATGCACAAATAAAAATAAAAATCGACGGGTCTCAGCATTTTTTCCAAAAGTAATTCCTTTAATTTTTAACGAATTTATCCACTACTTTACGAAAGCACTGTATACATATTTAACCTATTAAATTATAACCGTTATTGTTTTGTTGTTTTTATGTGTACTTAAACGATTAGCATAAATACCTCGAGTGGCTTTATCGAGACATATGTAGTTACTTGTCAGAGCCTGGCTCCCATTCATTAATGTTGTCATTATAACGATTAATCATTAACTTTATAATTGAGCTACGACCACTCTACCGTTCAATTATTCAGGGGCTAACGGGCATTTTACCAAGGTAAGATTTAGTGTTATAATTTGTTATCTTACAACTGTCAGTTATTACACGTAGCACCTTCCTTTACGTATGGTGATCGGCTTCGGAATTGATTATTGCAACATCGTTTTGTGAAATGTTGTGATAGGCTAACAGTTTTAAGTTATCAAGCGGCTAGCTAGTGGGATAGACATGATGTTAAACTTACAGAGTAAGTGTTTTCTTTCGAAGGAAAAAATGTCTATTAGTATTTAAGGCATTGCCGTTATGCTAATTTATTAGCAACAGGTGTACTGGGAAGATTCCATCATGGACGACCTTCTCCACAGCATCGAAAAATGGGCGTGTTTAGTTATCGAAATCGCACTTCTCTTGCTTTGAGTTTGCTTTGAAATAAGTCATCTTACTTTTTTGAAAACGCATACTGAGTTTGGCTTTACAAGAAATGAAACAAGATAAACTCTGATACGAGTTTACATCTGGTTCACATCGACTACGGCTGAAAGAGCCGTAACCGTAATAAGTTTTCCTTAAACTTCCTGAACGCGTGACAACACAACGTCCAAATACAGACTAAGGAAAAAAGATTGACAGCAAGCGAGCAACGATTCAAAATAGCGATTAGCGCAGCCAAACGGAGATGCGCTCAAAATTTACATTATGGTCAGTTCTTAAATATTTGAAACGTATGCAGCCTAAATATTGTTTATAAACTGTGCACATGTGAAAAGGAATTTTATACCCTTTCTTGCTGGCTTAGTCCATAAAATTTTAAACTACATAACGATGTGTAAAAAAGTGTACAAGTGTTTAATTGATATACAGCTGAACACGTTGCTTTCATTACTTTAATTCAATCGAGATGCAGTTTAATCTCTTTAAATTACTTCAACTATCTCATAATAGTTTTAAATCTGTGCCTACGCACCATTTATAATAGAAGTTATTGTTTAAATGGTTAAAATAAAACTGAATCTCTTCAAAAGAGTTCTAGCCTAGCCAAAGAGGCAATTAAGAGAGTTTAAATGGTATTAATTTTTCATTGAAACGACTTCAAGGATTGTTATTATTAATTTAATAAACTCTTGTACCACAACTTTATATCAAGCTTGAAATTATAATTAGTTTTCAAGAAGTAAGTTGGATTATTCGTAATAAAACATGCTTAAAGACCAAAGCTATTTTCTAAAAATATTGGTTATCAGGTCGACTTTAGATCTCATCTATCAAAACTTCATCATCACGAAGAACAACGATTTAATTTTTTCTGAAATATACAAAACATTAAATAATATACTGTGGTCTTCGAAAAGGGTTGTCAAGCCCTTTCCTTCATATTTCATAATTTCCATTGAGATTTGATCTTCTCCTGGAGTGCTTTTATTATGTTTTCCACTAGGTATCGTCTAATATTCTCTGGATTTAGCAGTTTCTTAAAGCACTCATCTATTATTTCGGCCCTGTTCCCAATTAAATTTTTTTCTACGTCTTTATAAAGTAAGGGTTTCGGGTGATTTTTTTCCTGTTCCTGTATTTAATACTAATATCGACATTCCCCCTTAACTTCTTTGTATCGAATTGTTTATTGTGTAACTCTGTCTCTTTTTGTTTTTATTCTTTGATGTAGTCCTTTTATAAGTTTAACCAAAATTGATCTTTTCCTTTGTTGGATAACCTTCTCAAATCCCTTTATTTCATACATCTTCTTGTCAATGCGAACCGAATTCCCTCTTTTAGTACTAGCTCTGCAGTTTTATTTTTTATTCCATCTTTTATTTCACTTCCTCTGTCTATATTGCTTTTATAATTGTATTTCGCTCGTGATTTTCCTTCCTAAGTATTAAATTTTTCCATATTTTTTGGTTTCTCTTCCAATTCCGTCAATTTAGGATTAATTTTCGCAAGAATTAGTTTAATTTACTTCACATCTTCGCTCCCTGATTCGTCTTCTGTACATTTTTATGTATGTGCACGATCCAGGTTGGATCGATACTCTGGGCAATTTTAGGTCGCGAGTCGGAATAGGAAAATGGTTCTGATAACTACTAAACAAATACAAATAGGAGCTACTTGCTATTCTGCGACAGAATTACGTTACCTCTAACCAATAAACTAAACAAACTAACTTACAGTTAGAAGCCTCTCTCCCAAAATCTTAATCTTAAAAAGAGTGAAGTTATCGATAGGTAGAATAAAATAATGAGCTATACGTAAGCTCCAATACCAAGGCTTTAATGAAAGCAAATAATCATTCGTAAATAGAAATTTGCGAAGATACCATTATAAAATGGGAGAGAGATCTTTGGCTAAACACATTTTAAGAGCAATTAAATATAATCACAGCTAAAAACTTATGGTGAAGTTAACAGTACAGAAACAACTCTAGGTTCATTATATTCAAAGTAACCCCATATTTTAAATAAGTAATATACAAATTGATACAAAAGATTTACTGTACAAATAATAAACAAAAATGGAAGCAAAACCAAGGAATTTGTTTAGTTAGCTATTTACTGATGTATTTTAGGTAACACATCGCTCATTGAACGAGCATCCCGAGGCGAAACGCATTTATACTTAGATAAAGTTATCGATTAAAAAAAAACAACCTCCTCGCTAAATTTCTGGGTGCGCTGTGATAAAATTATGCCGTTTACTATTTCGACATTTAATAAACTGTGCGGAAAGAATTCAGAAAATGCACATTGATTATTAAGTAGTCAAAATTTGTAAACGGAACGGAAATTATAAAATTTAGATGTATTAAATGAAAAGCAGTTGCTGTGATTTATTCTATGGCAATACAAGCAACATCGAAAGCCGGTGGTACACATCCAGGTGCAGAGACATGATTACGCTGCCTTTCAAGGCTACCCTGAATTACCGACACTCTGGGAGACGAGTTGATTTTATAATCGGCACTAATTAAGACCGTAAAGTGCATTTTCTCTATAGAAGTAAAATGTAAGACTGGCCATTAAGAAAACCGGAAAATCACCCTACTTTTGTTATTACTTGCGCAAAACTTAACACAAGATTGTCAAAGGATGACACAAATCGATATAGGCGACCTGATTCACACAAAGACGTTTCGAGTAGCTTAAAGTTAAGAATGCTGCAACCGCGGAACGGGAATAAAATAATAATTTAAATTAGTAGGAAGCGCAACTGTACTGCTGATACAAACAGAAATCGTTAGCAATTAACGAAAATCGTGTAGGCTGTAAATTAGAATTAAATTGGCATGTAAGAGAAAAAGCAATTGAATCCTGTGACTATTAAAAGGAACCAACTCCATAATCTCGACATTTTGAGATTTATGTGTATTGATATATTTTCAAACCCTGCGGATCGAATGGTGATAAAATGAACTAACTCTGATTTGACGTTACTTTGTTACACCTAGTAGTTAAAATCGAGTTGGTGGAGAAAGGAACTAAGAACCTAAAATGGCCTACTACCAACACTGAAGAAAATAACTAAAATGTATGATACCATGAGCCGATAACAGAAACGTTAAAAGCATAATGGAATGGAACCCGCAATACGGAAGACCCAGGGGTAGGCCGAGAGAGAGGTGGATAGATGGAGTGCAACGAGACTTAAGGGTGCTTCAGATTGACAATTGGAAAAGGATAGCACGGAACAGGGCCCAATGGTGGAAGATAATACAAGAGGCTAAAATCCACAAAGGATTGTAACGCCGGTTAAGTAAGTAAGTAAGTATGATACCATGAGTTTTGTAATTTTCAAAACTGTTTACAACACTGAATATTTTTTTTCTTTTTAGTAAAATTGTTTTTTTTCAAACAATTTTAATTTTAAAATTTTGAACTTATTACGGCCATAACTAAATCAATTCTAAGCTTTAGCTGATCCTTGACTTAACAACATTGCATCAGGCAAAATAGATTTTCATTACAATTTTCAACAGGCTTGTGAAACAAACTTCTGCAGTTTGCCAAGAACTAACTTTACTGGAGTTAGTTCCTGTCAAGATTCACCGATTCAATTGGATTTTTGCACTTAAAGGTATAGGGAATAAGCAAACAAGCTGAAAATGAGGTTCACAAAACTGAAGCCTTTCGAAATTCGAGATGCTTAGATACTATAGCTTTCAGTAAATATATGAGAGCCTTTGCGTACTTATGCATTGTAGCAAAAAGGAAAAACTGATAACAAAAACCTAAAACTTGGTACGATTAATCGCAATAAAAACGTAGAAGGAAGAAGTAAAGAACGAGATATGGATGAAATTTAGACATATAAAAAACAAGTTTAGTGAGATTGACCGAAAGATCTCTCGTCTGTAGTGAAGTCAAGGCTGTAGCAAAAGAGAGAGTCTGAAACTAGCTAAAATCTTGATACAAAAAAAGAAAACTAAGAAAAGTTATAGTGCCTTGAGACAGACGTATGCTTGAAAACCTAATAATTAAATATTAAAAGTTTAGCACTTTAAGACGGTGAAAACATTTCCAGGGAGTAAAACAATTTAAACTTGAATTACATTTAAACTGAGACGCCAATATGTCAAACGCTATAAATATCTTTGCTTTAAGGTTCAAACGGCCTATACTCAGACGGCCTGAGTTTATGTAAATTGCTACATTCAAACGTCCTGCATTCAAGGGCTTCATTTAAAGGACGGCTTTCAATCTACCACAGTAAACAGCTTCGTTGCACGAGCTTTACGTTGGCGTTCGAATCAATCTACTCTCCGCTTTAATTAAGCAAATAAGATTGAACTTGGATTGATACTACTTAATTTGTAAGAAGGTTATTTTTAGCAACTCTGATACTGCGTTCGGGTCAATACGATCCAGTCGCGATGATCTTTGCAATAAAGCGCAATATTTTTGTTTCCGTATCCAATATTTTAAGGGAGTGTGCAAGACGCCGACCAGTTGCCAGGTGTGAGGATCGAACCTTTCACCATCAGCACCGCAGCCTAAACCCTTAACCACTCGACTACGCCTTGCTAAGGAACTTATTATTGGTTAATAAAAATGTATTACAATTCATTGTCTGTTTAATCGCTTAAAACTAAAGTAGGTGCATGTTTTACGAAAACCATGAATGAAAATCAATGGTAGCGATCAGAGTCGTATTGCATTGTATGCTATTGTATAAGTGGCTTATCAGAACTATTAAGCGAGAGAGCTACACAAAATGTAAAAACAGCGAGTTACCAACATATTATGATTTAGTTATCGCAAGACTGATATACCGATGGAGTCATTATAACTATACAGAGTGTTTTAGACAGTACGCCTTTGGCTTTCGTAGCATAAGCAGTGCCGGGAAGTGCGAGTGACAACATTTATTTTGCGCTGCTTGCGCGAGTCGCTGGAATAAACTGGTAATATTCCTTTATTACACTATAACTGCTAATAAGTTGTGCAACTGAAAATAAACTACTAGCAATATAGTATCCTGAGAACCCCTGCGGGGGGGTTCCTCATATGAGTAATCAACAATTAAAGCGAAATAGTTCCCAACTATCGCCAGACATCATGATACCAACTAAAAAATACCTATTTGAACCGGATAATTTAATTCCAAAAAATAAATTCTTTGTAACGACCAAGCACATAGAAAACGCAGGAAAAATAATCTATCAAGGCAAACACGCTGCGGCTCTCAGCGCGATGGATACCTCGGACACCGCTCAGGCGAGTCAGACGCGAGATAACCCTGAAACGAAAATTAAAATTCCACCAATTTATCTGCATAATGCAGATAAATTAAAATACCAGGAAATTATCACTGATCTTAAGGAAAAAGTCACCGGAGAATTCACAACTGTAATAAGAAATTCCCAATTGCGAATTAATTTAACTACAACTGACGATTACAGGACAATGACTAAGCACTACAACGAAATAAAACTAAATTACCACACATTTAAAGACCCAGCAGCTAACAATCTCTCAGTAGTAATTCGAAATATACCTGTTTCGCTAACTGAAACAGAAATTAAAAATGAATTAGTGGCCCAAAACTTTCCTGTACTGAAAGTAGTACGATTCTATAACAAAAGCAGGTACCCTATCCCGCTCTGCGCTGTAGACCTTAACAATACTCCGGAAGGTAGAAAAATCTTTGGATTGGAAAAATTAGGTTACAGCATTATAGATGTCGAACTAAGAAGAAAACCCAAAGAAATACCTCAGTGTAAGAAATGTCAATTGTACGGGCATACCCGTAATTATTGTCAATCTCAAGAGCGATGTGTTAAGTGCACTGGACACCATTTATACACTCAATGCCCAAAACAACCCGATGAAGACCCTCAATGTGTAAATTGCTTAGAAAAACACCCCGCCAACTACAAAGGCTGTAGTTACTATCTAAAGATAAGTAGGAAACCTACGCTAAATTCTAGTAACCGAATACCCAATAGAACCTATTCTGATGCAACAAAACATAGACAAGAAGGTTCGGCAAACGATGTTCCCTCAAGGAACTACTCACATGGACGGAATCATACATTACGAGAGAACCAAGAATCTACAGACTTTATTACTAACATAATCACAAAAATAGCTGAGCTACTTATACCACATTTAGATAAATTTATGCCATTTTTAACAACATTGATCCCTAATCTACTAAATAATGGATCAAAATAGTGACCCAATACTTACTAATTTAACAGTGGCCAATTGGAATGCCAATGGCCTAAAAACTCAACGATCAACCTTCATAGAATTCCTGTCAAGATATAACATAGATGTCGCTTGTATAACAGAAACCCACTTTACTAGCACGGAAAAATTTCGAATTCCTGGGTACGAGGTGTATCGAAAAGACAGAGAGGCACTGATTGCGTCAGGCGAGGTTGCAATCGTAATCAAGAAGAAATTTAACCACCATCTTCTACATATGGGTGAAATTCAAAACATAGAAGCAATCACAATAAAACTGTTTATGAAGAATAATAGGTCTCTAATAATCACGGCTGCTTACAAACCGCCGAATAAACGGCTAATAGAAGAGGACATTAGAAAAGTATTCTACAGTAACGAGCCCACTCTTTTACTGGGAGATCTCAACTCAAAGAATACAATATGGGGCTGCCGGGTTAGCAATCCTGATGGAATTAAATTGCACAACATCTTGGCTAATCACAGTATACTGCTCTCCGCACCAACTGATTTCACCTACCATCCCTATAAAGTTGATCATCAACCTGACATCCTAGATGTAGTGCTGCATAAAAATCTCTGCGAACCGATACTACAAACAGTAACTACAGAATTAGATTCTGATCACCTGCCCATAATCATCACCCTGTGTAATACCCCGGAAATAACCCCCCCTATACTTAAACTTGCCTACGGAAAAACGAACTGGGAAACATTTCAGTCAACTCTAGATCAACAGCTGACTATGACACTCGTTGAAACCCCTAGTGACCTAGATCATTTTGTTCATCATTATACGACTGCAATTCAAGAAAGCATAATTGACTCCACCACACCCTGGAATCACAGAAAAGTTCCTGATCACATCAGAACACCTGTACACATACTTGAGATGATCAAACTCAAAAATCGATACAGAAGAGACTGGCAGAGATCTCGCTTGCCGTATCTTAAAACTCTATACAACAGGCTTTGCCACTCAGTCAAACAAGAACTTGACTCTCTACGAATCCAGAGATATCGTTCCTACCTTGAAGAAATCCAACCTCAAGACCCTTCTATGTGGCTTTCCACGAAAAGATTACTACGGCAAAAGAATGTCATCTATCCCCTGACAGTCAATAACTCTACTTACACATCTGACATAGATAAAGCAAACATAATAGCTACACACCTAGAACAGGCATTCGCACCTAATGTAGACGAATATGATGAGCATATTGAACATCAAGTCAATGACGCGATCCAACACCTCCACCTACAAGAGAATACAACAATAGTCCCAGCAACACCCCAAGAACTCGAAACTTATATCAAACGATTACATAACCGTAAATCTCCAGGACTTGATCTAATAACAAACGAAATGTTAAAAAACCTAACCAAGAAGGCTGTCGTCTATCTAACTACCATTTGTAACGCCTCTCTTCGACTGGGATACTTCCCGAAGCAATGGAGAACCGCAATCATACTTCCTATCTATAAAACTGCCAAACCCAAGGATAGCCCAGACAGCTACAGACCGATCAGCCTTCTATCATCAATATCTAAACTCCTTGAAAAAGTGATACTCACCAGACTCCAAGACGCATTGCAGGAAAAGGATATTATTCCTTCGCATCAATTCGGGTTTCGCTCCTCCCACTCAACCGCCCATCAACTGCTTCGGTTAAGCGAACTAATTGAAAAAGGTTTCGAAGAAAAGAAATACACTGCCGGTATCTTTGTTGATCTAGAGAAAGCGTTTGACAAGGTCTGGCACGAGGGGTTAATCTACAAAATGATTGTTTTAGACCTTCCGATCTACCTAATCAAAGTTATCCACTCCTTTTTGTCCAGCAGAACATTCAGAGTGCGAATTAATACAACAACCTCTAGCAATAAACCTATAAAAGCCGGCGTACCCCAAGGGAGCATTTTGGGACCAACATTATTCAACCTGTATGTGCATGACTTACCTGTCCCTCCAAATTCAACACTTGCCATGTATGCTGACGACACGGCGATACTAACCCAGAACTGCAGTGCTGAAACAGCTATATATCACCTTCAGCAGTCCCTCAACTCCACATTGGAATGGTTTACCACATGGAAGATAAAAATAAATCCACGCAAATCTCAAGCTAAAATTTTCACTCTTAAAAGTTTTGCGCAAATCCCAACACTCAAAATAGACAATATCGATATAACTTGGAACCCAAAGGACTCAGCCGTTAAGTACTTAGGCGTCTACCTGGACGCAAGACTTAACTGGGGGTTCCATATCAACCAAAAACCCAATGAATGCCACACCCGATTGGGTATGCTCTACCCCCTAATGAACCGAACTTCCCATCTCAGAACTGAATGCTCTGTTCTCATTTATACCTCAATCCTTCGGCCAATACTCACATATGCCTGCCCAGTATGGTGTACCACGTCCAAGACATCACTGAAGAAACTACAAGTGATCCAAAACAAAGTGCTTCGAATTGCTATAAAGTGCCCGTGGTTCGTGCGTAACACCCAAGTTCATAATGAACTAGGAATTCCTCTAATAACTGAATTTATAACAAATCTCACTCAGAAGTTTTTCAAAAACATAGTGCTCTGTGACAGTGCTGTAAAACTTAAACTTGGACAAAAAGACATCCATACTCGCCTTAAACGGAAACTACCGCAGGACCTTATTTAATTTTAGCTCTGTTAGTTTGAAACTTGTTTTGTCTTAAAAACACACTTTTAGTCTGAAGTGTGACATGTTACTCATTTGAATATTATGTAGGTAGAAATAGTTTGAATTGCCCTGTATAACAAAGCTGTGCATTGCATCTTATTTTGCAGAACCAGCTATAACTAATAAAAAAAAAAAAAGAGTGTTTTAAAATTGCACAGAACAAACATGAAGGCGTTATTCTGCACGAACAAATAAGAAAAAAACTTTAGTAAACATATGTCCTAAAATAAATTTGTTTTTAAAACGTTTAGATTTAGTAGGATTGTGTTTTGTTAGAATTATCTATTTGTTTTACTTACAACTATCTGAATTATTATGAGCGACACCGAAGAAGGAGGGCACTTCGATCAGTTACTATAAATTTGTTTGTTTGTTTGTTAATGGACAAGGTTTAGGCATGCAGAGTACCAGGTACCTTAGACACCGACTGCTTTGGTCATATGGTCAAAGTACTACCTAGAATTTTGCCGAGACTAAGGAGTTCCAACCCTAGCAAGGGATCTTTTACATGCTACACATCGTAGTAACATGGGACCCACGGCTTTACATCACTTCCGAATGATGGCATTCTGTAGAAGCTTTCATCTGCATTTTTTATTTTTGAAAACCACACCGGGATCGGGTACGAACTCGCGACCCCTAGATCAGTAGTCAGGATGGTTACAACTGAGCTACCGACCCCGGCTTACTATAAATTTAAAATAGTTTATTTTTAAACGTCATAAAAGAGAATCGCCCACATATTTTATGTAAACAAGCAAACATATTGGAACACCAGCTTAGTAAATCATAAACGTTTTAAATGCAAATTACTATTTTTAATTTTTTTATCAAGAAAATCTTTGAAATGAATGTTTGTAGGACATATCTTTATTAATGTTTTTTTTTAAATTTTTACTGCAGAATAACGCCCTTATTTGGATGACAAAGCTATGGTAGCCTGTAAGGAAGATAAATACTTAGAAGTGTTAATAACGGAAGAAGGAAATAGTCAGCGAGAGATAGATCACAGAATCAGACAAAGAAAGCAACTAATACAGAAATTAAACTGGAAATATACAAAGCACTATTCGAAAATCTATGATATACGGCTCCGAATTGTGGAAAATTACAGAAAAAAATAAAAAAGGATAACTGCTGTAGAAATGGACTTTCTTAGACGAAGCTGTCAAGCATCCAGACTAGAGCATATAAGAAATGACGACATTCGAAACCAGATGGGAATGGAGAATACGGCAGCGGAAAGAATAGAAGTCAAAAAACTGCTTTGGTATGGCCGTATGAGAAGAATGAGACCAGAAAGATGGACAAGAAAATGTGGGAATAGTTAACAACAGAAAGAAGGAGGAAGAGAGAACGTCTATGAAAAATTTAGTAAGAGGGCGTAATGGAGGCCATGGAAAAGAGGCAACTGACGGATACAGATTGGCATTGGCGTAATGGGCTATGAAACAAGGCATAAAAGCTGCAAAGAAACTCGTCAATATATACATTGCAGTGGATCTTATAACTTGATTTGGTTATACCTTGTTGTGTTTTTACTGAGTTTATTTGATATTGTTATTAGATTTGAGTAAATGACTATAATCTCGAAGGGTTGGGTTTCTACACCCTAGCATATATGATTGAATGCATAATTAGAGGGAATACATTTGCTATTACGATGATTATCGTGTGTTTATGATTTTGAAAGTAACCACTTTAGCCACTGCTCATTTATCCAATGGCACCGCAATAAAATTACATATTTTAACTGATGGGAACTACTTCACAAACATGGCGCTCCAACCTCACAATTTTTCAAAAACAGGTTGGCTTCGTATTAAAAATTACGTAAGAATGCGTTGCCTAGGTGATTTAACAAACATAAGTAAATAGACGCCACAACAAAACACTCACGAAGCGCTACTTCCGGAAATGTGCAAAACCGAAGCCACAAATTTCACCAAATTCTATTTTTAGGATAACTTTCTGACCTTGTTTGGCTTCCTTGATACAAAATAGGACATCAGGTGTCCACACATAAAGTCCCACGACGGATAGGAGCTCCTTTTTCTCTCAGTTAGCCTGCTGTCACAAGCCCGATAACTTCCACCGCCATCTGCAGCTTGCGACTGCTTCCTACCCGCTTCCAAGGCAATACTAACCATGCTATTGCCCCAAAACTGCCACCGTAGCACAACTACCACTTGCCGTACTACTAAACACTTTTTTAAACCTCCGTAAGGGTGCAACGAATCAAAAGCAACCCTCTACAGTTTACCTAAAAGACACTGCACTAATCAAACACTAGATTATAAAAAAATGGGGATTTACTTGCTTTTAAATGGATTATTTGTGAAGAAGCCAAAATAACACTCCTCACAGCTTGGTTTTGCTTCCCCTCTCTTCTGTTTCTATTTCTACGCCTGCATCTATTACATTGTATGTTTCAATTAAGGCTAATACTATTTTTAATGCCGTTTCTGTAAATTATTAACTCAAAGTCTTACAAAACTTAAACTAGCAAATTTATATAATCTTTGTCCATTTATTTAGCGTATGGAATGTATACAATACGATCACAGTAAAAAGATTACAAAAAAAACAATGCACAATACAATACAATATACATCTATATGTCAATGTCTAAATTACTTAGCCATTCAATTGCGTCGGGTGTACATAGCGCAAAATCTTCAAGCTGACCAGGGTAGGCACGATTGGGGCATGTTGATACTATATGGCGGATGGTTTGTCGTTCGGCTCCACAATCACATTGTGGAGATTCCGCTCTTCTCCACATATATAAGGAGTCAGCACACTTGCCATGCCCAGTTCGCACTCTGTTTAGTTTCGTCCAGAGCCGGCGTGGTAGCTTTGATCCGTGGGATCCTTGAGTTGGATCAGGTATTCGGATGTAATCATCAGCTGAACCTTCCGTCCATGCATCGGTCCATTCATTCACCACTCTAAACTCTTCAGCTACTTCCATTGCGCTCTTGATAGGGGGGTGTCTTGATTGAAGTCGTTGGTTCTGTCGTGTAATATATGGGATATCATGATGGATTGGCAGGCGGTCGTTGGCAGTTATCTTTTTGTATTCTCTGACCAGAGCTGCTGTTCGTCGGATTCCAGGTGGTGCGATACTACTGAGGACAGGAAGCCATCGAATTGGTGTTGGTCGTATGGAACCAGAGATTATCCTCATTGTTTGGTTGAGTTGGGTGTCAATACTCTTCTTGACATGTGCGCTATTTATCCAGACAGGCGCACTATACTCTGCTACTGAATAAACCAAGGCTAGAGCCGCTGTTCGTAAGGTGGTTGCATCGGCGCCCCATGTTGTGCCACAGAGCTTTAATACGAGGTTGTTTCGCGCTCTCAGTTTCCCAGATACATTCATAAGATGTTGTTTGAACGTTAGTGTTCGGTCGAGAGTCACACCGAGGTACTTAGGGCTGCTGTTGTGGTTAAGAGTTCTACCATTAAATTTGACATGAAGCTTATCGTTTGCTTGGCGGCTAGAGAGGTGGAAACAACATACTTCTGTTTTCGATGGATTTGGGCATAGCCTCCACTTTTTAAAATACCCATTTAGGTTGGCCAAATCTTCGTTCAGGGCCTGTTCTGTTGGTGATTTAAGTTTATGTTGAAAGGACATTGCAATGTCATCCGCATAAACGAACTTCCTGCATTTAGTTTCAGGTAGATCTGCAGTATAGAGGTTAAACAAAAGTGGGGCTAGAACTGATCCCTGGGGAAGTCCGTTATTGAGCATTCTGATCTTGCTCTCAGCGCCATTTATATATACTTTGAACAATCTATTCGTTAGGAGATTATTGATTAGCGTCGATATTTTGAGGCACGGTATGACTCTAAGTAGCTTATATATAAGGCCCTCTCGCCATACCGTGTCATATGCTGCTGTGAGGTCTATGAAGGCTACTGATGTTTTTTGCCCTTTCTCAAATCCTGCTTCAATTTGTGTGGTTAGTGATAAAACTTGGTCAGTGCAGCTACGTTTTACTCGAAATCCAGCTTGTTCAATTGGGATTGTGGCGTCTATATGGGGGGTCATACGGTTAGACAGTAATCTCTCCAGTAATTTGTAGCAGCAACTTAGGAGGGCTATAGGTCTGTAACTTTCGGATAATTCCTTCGCTTTGCCTGGTTTTAGAATGGCGATGATTTTAGTTTTCTTAAACTCCGCTGGTAAGATGCCAGTCCTGAGTATGTTGCTATAGAAACTTGAGAGCCATTGGCGCACTTTTGTGCCACAGTTTACAAGAAATTCCGGATAGATTCCGTCAAAGCCTGCTGCCTTTCCCGTTTTGGTGTTCCTGAGAGCATTATCTAGTTCGCTGGTAGAGAAGTCTCGTGAGAGTTCTGATGCAGCAGGTGTTAATTTTTTGAGATTCTTAAGAGACTTTTTAACAGTTCTCGTGTGCTCTTTGTCTGAGGGAGCACGAGATACGTTCACTATACGACCTGCTATTTCATTAGGGTTTATGGGTATTTTCTCAGCGGTGTTTCGATTGCATGCTCCCAGTTTGCGTAGCAGACCCCATGCTTTGCGACTTGATCGGGAAAAGTCCATATCCTCAAGGGTAGAGTTCCATTTATGTAGTCTGGTGTCATCCAGAGATCTCAGCAAATTGTCGGCGATTTCAGGCTCTGCTGATTTCTCGAACTCCTCAAATAATCGTTGGCTTTCTGTTGACCATCCGGGTATGTATTCCTCTCGGTAGCCCCGAGGGATGTGCTTTTTGGCTACTGATGTGATTAGGCCAACAAATCTGGAGTAGTTTTTGGCTTTCGGTTTAATGCGGTGAATGGAGTTATCAAGATCTTCTGCAAATTTGGTCCACTTTGCTTTATTGAAATTCCAACGTGGCCTGGGGGTTGACTCAACCAGTGGTATTTGGATACCTACTTCGACTGTGACAGGGCGGTGTTGACTATGAGGAAAATCGGAAAGCACCGCTCTGCTCGTTGGTAGAGGCTGCGACAGTGAATTGCGTGAAACAAAGCAAAGCTAGCTCGCGTCCGTAGTAAAACACTACACGTGCACCCTGGGTAACGCTAAAGGGCTAGCAACATTGGAAGCCAGACCAGACTAGACAAGTTTTTACTTCCCTGGCTAACAATACGTTTTCACAGATTACTCACAGATTACTGTGATATATGGAACCCGCAAACGGTGCTTATAAGCGCCAATTGACGAGGCATATCGGACCAACACTAAGAATTTGCCAACTTAATATAGAGGGTATCAGTAGAGCAAAGAGTGAAACCCTAGGAAAAATACTGACTAAAAATCTGGTGTGATACACTCACACAACTTCCTTTTACAGTGATCTTATAATTAGTTAAATATTTAATTTTTCATTTTTAAGCATTTGCCAAAAATTTTCAAAAATTACGAATTCTACAAAAACGGTACAAAATAGAGCGTTAGTTGAAGAGACAAATTTTCTCTAAAATCTTAAGCAGAATTCAAAAATGTAATAATATACCGGGTGTTCTATTTAAAATAAGAGTTAATAAAAAAAATAGAAAAAAAAACAAAAGAAACCCACTTTAGAAGTATTCAACTGGAAAATCACCTATCTCACGTTAATGCACATTAAAAATGTAATAAAAATGTAAAGTTTGAAAAAAATCGTTAGAGCCGTTTTTGAAAAAATCGAAAAAAACTAAAAAATCACAAGAGTAAACACCTACTTCCGGTTATGCGATTTTTTTAAAAAGTTTGCTGTCTCATCTACATAGTACACAAAACTTATATATGAAGTTTCAACGCCATACCTCTTTTCGTTTTTGAGATATTCTGTTCACAGACAGACAGACAGACAGACAGACAGACACACAGACCAATGAAAAAAAAATGTTTTTTGGTATCAGGGGACTCTAAAACGTGAAGATCTGTTGAAAACTCAATTTCGAATTTTTGGGGTGAATCCAATACTTCCTTTACGGTAAAAGGAAGTAAAAATACAATTGACTTAGTAGCCATCCAAGAAACGCACGCAGGATCTGAATCTTTGTCCATTGTGGGAATGCCATTAATAATAAATAAAATGAATAATCACTTAGGATGCCTTGACGTCAATTTGACGTATTTGTCCTTTAACAGGGTACGTACACAACTAGCCTTTTCTTTTCTTCAGTCGCATAGTAAATTAATCATTTTCACGTTGACATTACTGTTTAAATGATATATCCATAAACGCTCCACGCTCCAGAAAAAATATTAGAAAGTATTTGATTGTAGTATACTACAGGAAATTATTTGTTATGCTCTACATTTTAGAGCCTGCATAATGGAAGAGTGCTGAGTATTAGGGTGTACAAATAAATTAGGCGGAATTGTCATCATGCTTATTTAATTCATAATAAAGTCATATATATTGACGATACAAGTTTGATTATGAACATCTTAACGAAACGAGTTTCGTTAAGTGCCACAAGGAAACGTGTGTTGTTCAATATTTCATCTTCAGCAATACATTCTGGTTCAATGTATTCTTTGTTTTGCAAATATGAGTGCGGTACACTGAGTACGGCAATAAAACTGTTAACGATACTAAAATTAATTTGGTAAATAGTCCCTAACAACATCAATAAAGACGAAATTACTTACGTTACGTCAATGCACGTGCATCACTATAAAACTTTACCTATAATTCGTCAAGTATTTACTTATTGTTACTAACACTGAACCAAGAAAAAAGTGTATGCCTTATTCAAAGGCACTTTAAAGTGAGAAGATGCAATGATCTGTCTATGTCCTGGTAAAGGACAAATACCTTAATTTGCCATTAAGGCATCCAATTAAGATAAATAGAATAAATACCAATACGTAAAATGTTATAAAAGGATATTAAAAGATTTGCATTATTCTCTAAAGGCGTACTAAATTTACGGCGATTTACGGCAATAATGTAGTTGGGGTTGCGCTGCTAATTACCTGATCATGGAAAAAGAGAAACGAGAAAGTTGAGCAAAATTCTTTTAAGGTTATAGTTCTCTGACTTCTAATTATTGCTTAATTTTAATGTGCCAAAAAGCAACGAATTGTAGGAAATGTTGGGTGAAGAAGAATTAGGTGACGCAAATATTATAAATCGTTGGAAAAACTTCACTATACAGTTACCTTGGTCATCAAATTATTTTTCTTCTATAAATACGCTAGACCTTATTCAGATATGCGTGGAAAAATATAAAAAATACACACCACATATCAATGTTCTCTCTGTCGATACAGTAATGAAATTACTATATAATGACCATCAAAGTTTTGTATTAAGGTGTTCAAACATACATTAGAATGCTTCTGATCCATTCATAAATAGAGCAGGAACACTAAAATAGTTATAGAAATGTCTCGAAACCGATTTCTTGAATCTCAGTTATTTTCTAAAGTTCATATGCTCTTGCAAAGAATTACTGAAGAAAGGTTCAGTTGGGGAAATTTTCGGAGCTGGGAAACAACTATAGTTTATACCTCATTTGGGTACTGGAGGGCTTTTCTTAGGAATTTGATATTGTTAGCCATGGTAGACGTTTTTCAGACACGTCAATTTTATTACTGTTGATGCAGAAATTACATTTTATTCTACCAATATTTGATACAAGGACTGATTATCCATTAAAAAATAGGGAAAAAAGAAGTAAAATTCCTGTAAACCTATCTCTTGACTGTTAATAATTATCTGAAATTCGTATTTACGTACGATGAATTAATGAATTTGGAGGAAGGTTCAGCTGGAAGGATGTCAGGTGGTTAATGTAGGAAAAACCTGCGAGTTAGATACTTTATTTCGGTATTTAAGGCTTTTATTAAGAAAAACAGCAAAACTACACATTAAATGCAATCTACTTTCACTCGATCAACTTGCCATGTATAAAGAAATGTACCCCTCATTTCCAATAAATTTGTTGTACTTGCTGCTTATAAAGGTCAAATGTAAATAAGAATCAGCTCGGGAAATATATCATATTTTCTGTTGTAAACACTTAAAGTTCAATGTTCATAGTCTAATTAATAAATGTTTTAAAAAGAACAAAATCAACATGCTGCTTTGCTTTTGTGGTTAACGCCCTTGTAGGTCTTGTAGGTCTGTCATATTTCTTTTTAACTACGAAATATGCAAACTCGTGTACATTAGTTAAAGTGTGCCGCGCACTAGCAATAAGCTTTATAATTGGGTACTAGAGCCAAGAACACGTCTGCAAGTAGTTATTGGAGCAGGAGTTGAGGAGATACTTTACGTTTCAACAACCTACTCTCACAATAAGCTGCAACTGCAAATAAGTAATAATTACAATTATTGTATAAGAACATGCATCCCGCAAACACTGTATTTTTTTAACAACCAGGGAAGACAAAGTAATATCAAGACGTTCAAAACGCAACACAGACACTGTGGCTGGGATTATCGATATGCAAAGTGTTGCGGGAGTACTGTTAATACACACATGCTACATTATCATGTTATTGAAAACCACCACAAACAGAAACCTAGGGTAACAGAACATGGGCGAACTTGTCGATAATTGTAACTACGCTTGGCGTTTGGATCGAAAAAAAGCTTTTTTTCCAATTATATTTTCCCCTAAACGTGTTGGTAACATTGAAAAGGCCATACTTTATAACGTGGACACTGACGAGTGATAAAGTTAAATAGTAATCAACCACTTACGTCAGTTTACGTATTTATATGGTCATAATGTCAAGGCTGATGGTGTTTAATCCATAACAGTGACGGATGGACCTGGGAGCGATAAAATCATAATTTAGGGCGATAGCATCAGATAACACTCAATGCCATACTCCTGCCTAATGTATACTATTTGCTATCTTTTAACCTTGATTCAGGGTTGGAATAATACAATTTTATATGATAAGATATTTTGTTTATAAATGTGTAACAATAAAGGTAGCGCTTAAAAGAAATTTTGAATTTAAATATTTTGCATGTAATCAAGTTCAAAATGGCTGTTAATTTTCAGAGAGTTTCTACTTGAGAATTATTGTTTGAGTAACATTTAGCACTTTAAAACGACAAAACTTGTTTATCAATAAAACAATAAGCAGCAGAATTATTGAAATAACTATATTTAAGATGTTATCCAACAATTTAACCGCCATATTGTTATTAAAAGCAATTTAGTAATTTTGATAATAACAGAAAAAGCTATTCTTGGGTTATTTTTGTTGAACTGAAATAATTTCCAATTTCTTTAAAAACATTCTTGAAGTGTTTGCTTAGAAAGTATAGATTTATGTAGTATTAATTAAAGTTCTCGCTGCTTTTACTTTTTCACTATAACAATAACAATTCGTCTTTACATTATGGTTGTCGATATTGTAAGCCAAGGATCACCAATTATTTCGCATTGAAGACCGTTTGAGGTCTAGCAAAATGTATGAACCTCTCAAGGTCTCAAAAGAGCAATTGTTTCTCTTTAAGCTATATTACAAACAAGAATTATTGAGTTCTGATAAATGAAACGTATCGTTGGTATATACTGCAATTTCTTAGGGCACGCAATATTTACCACGTCTCCACAGAGTCGAAGGCGAAAATACAGGGTGATGTAATATTCATTTGCTTTCTCTATTAATACTTTTATTGTAAGGAGGTAGGCTCTCGTGACAACTTTCATGAGCAGTTTGTATCACTCGTAGCAGGCTTATCACATGGAACTGAGGTATACGTGAAGTTAGCCCGTCAACTTGTTTTTTACGTTCTGCGTTAGTAAGTCCTTTGTAACTGATTGTAAGTTTAATACAAAAATTTGTAAGTCAATGAACCAGCTACCATAAAATGCAAACCATAATTATATCGGGTGCTTCTTAACGTTCGGAGGAGACTGAAAGGGTAGATAGAAGGGACCAAAATAAAGTTATTTTCTTAATAAACTTCTGACCAAAACCCAGCACCAAGAAAGCTACAGCAAATTAAGGTTGAATAAATTAACGACCATTCTTTGCAAACTAAGGTAGTAATTTACGTTTTAAGTTCAAGCAGGGGATATTTGGGAGTTAACTAAATACTATTGAGTAAAGAAAAATAATAAAAATAAATAACAAAAATTACGGCTATTTAAATTTGTTGTTTTGTGTTCACTGATGGAAAACCGCTGATTACTTAATAATAACTAAAAAACAAGTAGTAGTAGAAAGTTGTTTGACTGTTAATCCATTTAAACGTCAAAATTAAGATACAACAGCTATTAAGTATTTAGTTCGACTTAAATGGCTAACTACAGTAACGAAGAATATGTAGATATGATTATTATGTATGGAGCTGATGAAGAAAATATTCTGATTTTCAGAGCGCCAAACGCCTTCCGAAAATACTTTTCTTGTAGTCCAACGCTGAAGAGAAATTGAACATTTACAACCTAGAAAGGTCATGGTGGCGGCAGATCAAATCAACATAAGGTGAATGTGGAGGAAGAACTCTTAAAAATGGTTGGATCCAACTACAACGACACGCCAAATTTCCCCACCAAGTTGAAGTTTCTCCATCCTTTGTTTGGGGCACATGGAGGAGCAATGGTTTGTACCTCTATCATCTGCACATGTGCAAGGACTAACTGATTATCCGTTGCGGCAACAGTTTTGAAATTGACTGCTAAAACGCATTAATGGGAAAGCAGAATTTTCAATACACGTACTGGTGACTGATGAATGCTATTTTGCTAGGAATATTGTTCTCAACTTCCATAATTTTCACATATGGGCTGATCAAAATTCGCAAAAGATTCGCCATAGTAGCTTTCAGTAGCGTATTAATTTGAATCTGTGGGCTGGTATTTTGAACAACACCTTAATAGCGTCTTACGAATTACCATCACGCTTTAATGGTCATTCTTATTTGCAGCTTTTACAAGAACTTCTGCCAGAGCTCCTCGAAGATGTTCATTTGGATATGTGCCTTATCATGTGGCTTATGCATGACAGCTGTCGTTCACATTTTAGTCATGCTGTACGAGATTACCTCGACACCATCTGTCCGGAAAGATGAATCGATCGGGGTGGATTTATTTCAAGGCCCCCAAGCAGTCCAACTCTCAACCCTGCGGACTTTTTCTTATGGGGTTTTTTGAAAGAATTAGTATATACCACCAAAGTTAATACAATCGACGAATTGCGCCGTCAAATCAAAGCTGCAACAAATCAGTTACGCCAACAATTTCTAAGAGTATCGGAAAACTGGATTCGTCAAACGCAAATGTGCTTTGAAATGCAGGGTCAGCATTTCGAACAACTAATGTGAATTTTTTTGTTATGGTGAATTGTTTGTAGCTTATTTAATAATAAAAATGTAGTTTATAAAAGAACGTGTTTTTTATTGGAAAAAGGCACATTATTTTTACTGTGTGTTTTCTGTATAATTTAAAATTAAACTTATCAGGTGTTGCAAGAAATACGTTTCCAAATGAAAACGAAAACGCAATGATATTCTTTCTAATTTTTTCTCATTGATACCAGCGGTATTCAATAAGCGGGAATTAATTGATAGGAACTTTAAACTGCAGTTATTTTTTTGTTATTGGGTTTTGGTCAGAAGTTTATTAAGAAAATAACTGTATTTTGGTCCGCTCTAGCTACCCTTTCAGTACCATCCGTACGTTATAAAACACCCTGTATATAAGTGGTGTAAGGGGTTACAGATATACTCAAATAAATTATAGTTACTACACAACACATTATTTTCGCTATCACAGGTCATAAATAAATTAGACCAACAATCTAACGCCAAAGCATTGGGTGGCGTGAAACAGCTAGGCACTCTTTTAAGTAAATATTCGTTTATGCCGAAAATAACAAACACTGGGTCCCCTGAAGAAAAATGTTCAACTAAGTAAAACGTAAGCAGAACTGAATGATCCGGATTCCGCGAGTGTTCGTTATGTGTTTACTCTTGCAGTCGGTAGGTAGTGGGTTCTAACCCCACATCCGGACATTGGTAATATCGAACGCTCTTCGACCACCATGGGGCGCTAGCAAATGCATCAAATTAGAAATGTTACATGACAAATGTATTTAATTTGTACATTGCTTATTTAGGCGTAATCAAACATTGCATCTGTGCGGCGATAACAAATAACAACCGCTGTTTGCGAGTTGCGGTGTATGAACGACGGCGTCATTTACCTCTCCAGTGGAAGCTAGGACAAGTACCCCGATAACGCGGCAAAAAAGGTATAAAAGAAGATTGCACGGCCAGTTCAAGTCACTTGAAATTATCTGTCCTGTCCTGTCTCCAACTTGAGATTATCCCCCTTTGAGTCCACGAGTTGTTAGGACATTTTAAAATTGTACGAATGTACGAGTTATTTGCATATTTTTCTAAATTACGACCCCGCTTGTATAGCGATTTTTCATATTTTTCGCTTAAATATAAATATATCGAGTTTTATGCAGGCTTCGGCTTCAGGCCGTTACCCAACTGTGTTTTTGCTCCGGTCTCTCGCGCACGCGTGTGTTTTTATGACCTCGCAGCTGTCGTGAACTTGTATTCCAGCGTGCTTTATACGTGTAGATTGAATTTAAAATGCCAATCCATGAGTGTGTGTGTGTGTGAGAGAGAGAGAGAGAATGAATGGTTTAGTTCGATTTTCGCCTGTCTGGGCGTGAGTTGCTACCACCCCTTTCCGTTTTCTGAGCTGCGTGGCGTGTTTTTGTTTTGTCAGTTGTCAGTTGAGAGTTGGTGACGTACCTCGTTGAGTTACTGCAAACAGTTCGGAGAGTGTGACTTTTCGCCGACCCCGCGGCTTCGGCCGTGGGGGGCGGCGTCTTACAGAGTGAGTTTCGCTAGGCTGCGTTTTACAGTGAGTGTGATCCGAGACTTGAAGCGAGTGAATAGCAGCGTTGTTGGTGCCCCGTTGTTATTGCCATACGCTTCTCTGTTTATCGTCGGCCGTCGGCCAATATGCCACTGCTGTGGGATCAAGATCGAGAGCGTACCCCTGGTCAACTTTTGCATGCGAGCCTTGTCGTCGTTTTGGTCGCATCGTGGACTCTGTGTAAGAAACTGTGGGACCTCATCATCAACGCCTACGCTCGTTGGAGCTTCTCGCACCGTTTCGCAGCCTTGGGACACTGCCGTTCTTCAGGCTGGACTCGTTTTGACTACCGTAAGTGAAGTTAAGAAGGTATTTGTGTACTAATTTATGTTTACAATCATACTCATGCACTCATTAACGTTCGTTACACCCCTTGTTATTATGCAGTGCGAGTAACTTCTCAATGTACAGCGTCATATGCTAGCGCATTTTATTTGTGTACTAATTAATGTTTACAATCATACTCATGCACTAATTAACGTTCGTTACACCCCTTGTCATTATGCAGTGCGAGTAAATTCTCAATGTGCAGCGCCATATGCTAGCGTATTTTATTTGTGTACTAATTACTGTCCGTAATCATATTTGTGTGCAAGAACAATAGACCTATTTGTTAAACGCTACCGTTGTAGTTGTGTTGCATGCCGAATTTCAGATTAAGCAGTCTGTAGTGTATGATTGATGTGAAGCGGATCCTGGACGAGTTTGTGAGCGTCAAGATAGGTTCGAGCGCTCCAGCTGCCGGTTCCGGGGACTCTCAAAGCTGCACTCGTACCCTAGCCCATTTAGCTTTTGGGATTCTGCCAAGTGAAGAGTTGAAAGGTAGGCGTATTTGCTTCTCGGTTCCTCCTTGAGCTTATCTGGGCATTTTCGTTTATCGTGATAGAACTGCGGTGGCGCTCAATCTATTTAGATTTGTTTACCGTTCATTAGGCCGTTACCCTGGTCTTATCTTGTGTTGGACCACCCCTGGCTCCATTGTAGATTAGCCGGCATCTCTGGTTACGGGCTGGGCAGAGGTCCTATGTGAGTTACATTTCCGATTTTGCGAGATATCGTACGCGCTAGTCGTCTAGAGTTTTCGTAGCTTTTTCGTATGAGCTGGCGCGTTGTTGTTAATGTCGTTTTAGACCGTAACACATTCCTGACTCTGTTCTCATCCTTTCCTACCTGGGTCCTCCGATCTGGCAAGCTGAACTGTCTAATGGAGTAGGCCTCCAACTCTTACTAGTCCAGTCTTCACGGGAAATGGCAAGCAGAACTGTCAGCCCGTAACCGTAAAGGCGAAGCCGCTAGAATTTGATTGTACCTTGGTTGCTGAACTTTCTTGGGAAATCGAATCCTTGAGGCTAAAATCTTCGCTTAGTTGCTGAACTGTCTTGAAGGTTTAACCGCTTAAAACAAATCCCGACCGCGTAATTCCGGCGCCTAGGAACATTTCACTGAGATGCTTTAACCCGCTTTTTCATATCCATTAACATACGTGTAATAATTTACGTAAGAACCTGCAGATACTTGGTGAAGCATCCACTCAAAGGCCCATGGTACCACTACAGCAGCAGGAGAAGTCGCCCGCAACATATCAGCACCTTCGCGGCCGGAGCCCGCGGTCGCCAGTGGCCAAAATTGCATATCTCTCTCGGACTAATCACAAACGTCAAATTACACTTTTGCATTATTCTGAGAGTTCCGGATTTACATCATAAAGCACCGCTACAACTTATTTCTGTAAATTCTCGAACACGGAATTCCAGGCATTGTGTAATCTCAATATCTTACGGATATTTTGGCAGAGCGAGGAATGTAAACAAACTCCGACAAATTGCCGCTTTATATGGCCCGGAGTGACGTCGCCGATAGGGGCGGGAAAGGCAGCGCAAAGGCAACGCTCCAGCCAAAGGCTACAGTACCCGTTAATTAGCATGCGGAAGAACCTGCACCAACTGAACGTATTTCCTAGAGGAATCGATTGATTTTTATTAATGGACCATTCACGTATACGAATTTTGTCTTATTATCCAATTATAGTTAAGTATAATATAATATTGGTAATTACATGGTGTTTTTTCTGGACTTATATGTATATATTTGAGTTTGAGCGAACTCTGTCTCCGATTTCAGCTAACCGAGGTAGAAATTTATAACGCCCTTAGCAAGGGGGTGAAAAGTTACAACCATACTAACACTTTTGAAGGTCGTAACCCCTACTAATCCAACGGGATAAGCTGGCCATCTTCCCGGGCCTCGACCGAAGTAGCTTATAAAACCGCACTTTGTGGCGTAATAACAGGCTATCAGTCTATATTATGACATTATGAGAAAGAAGAAAAAAAAACTTATGTCAACAAATAAAACAATTACCATTAATACTCTGATTTTTAATTATTTTACTTTTTATAATTTATACAAAATCATGAAATTTATGTGTACAGTTTTAAAATTAGACTACGTTTGAAAGCATTGTTATGAATGATGACAAAAGTTTGGATTAAATATATTTAACATATCGACGTGTTGTCCCTTCTATCTCTACTACTTACGAGTATATAGGTACCAAAATTTAGGGTAGAGATGTCATATATACTGTGTTTGTTTTCAGCCCGCGAAAAGACACTGCACGGTCGAATTGACCGAGGCGTTCTATCTCACGTTACGCCACTGGTAGGGTTCAGATGACTTTGTCCATCTAGGAATCCTTTACGCGTATTGTTGTTGTGATGTCGAAGGAATTTTTATTGCGTTTTAATTAGCATGTGTAGGTAGGCAGTCGCTTTGCCTAAAGGTCAATCCGACCGTGCGCGTGTTCTCCCGTAACAAAGATTTCAGGAAGAATTTTGAGAATTATCCATAATACGGTTAGTATATAGTCTAACGTTTTCTTAGTCTTGAGTTGTCAGTAATGGTAAAAGGTTCAAGGCGCGTCATTTCGCACGTAGAAATATGGCCTGAGACGCTACGAAATATTTCTTTCCGAAACCCAGCCAACTGGCACACCGTTAATGACGTACTGGGTGATATGGATATCACCCTTTTGACTACCTTACTTTCTTTGGTTTCACAGCCATGGTTTCTGTATCCAATTTTAAAGCGACTGGATGGACCGACCGCTAGTTGCCAGATGTGGGGATTGAACACCATACCATTGCTAGTAATAGTAATTTTGCAATATATACTTGGGCATACTTTTATTAATATTGTGTCTTTTTCATATCTTGTGTCATATTTTCAGATCATGTATCGTTACGAAGATCAAAAAATAATCGGGAACGTTCCTATAATAATCGGAAACGTTACAATAATGAGAGGGAATAATCGGAGAATGATCGGGAACGTTCGAACAATGGTCGGGTACGATCGAAAAATGGCCGGGGAGGTTCAGATTATGAAGGAAAAAACGTTCGGGGATGATCGGAAACGTTCGGACAATGATTGAAAACGTTCTGAGAATTATTGAGAGGTTCTTAGAATGATCGAGTACGACGGTCGAATGTTCTGGTATGATCGCAGAATGATCGGAAAATGAACGGTTAAGATCGGAAGATGATTGTGAACGTTCGGACATTGATCGGATACGATTAAAGAATGATCGGAAACGTTCGGACCATGATCCGAACTTTCGTAGAATGATCGTGTAAGACCGAAAAATGATCGAGTGCGATTAAATACTGATCGGTTAAGATTGAAGAATAATCGGTTGAAGGCAAACACCAACCCGGTCAGTTTGACCGTGCATGTGCTCTCGCGTGATCATTACTACTCGTAGTTAACGAGTGTTCTCCCGAGTTAGCTAGTACGTAACCTATTTCGTTTCTGATCCTAACATTGGGGCTTAGCCATGTCTCTCTATTTAGCCTTTTCGCAAAAAACGTGTTTATGGCATAGACTTTATTTTCTTTTAGAAATTCTATCAGTGTGTCTCATTTCTCTCACCGATGTCATATTGTTCTACATATTCTAGATCTTGGCCTGTATTTGACTTTTGGTCAGGTTTTGCTTCGAAATCTCTTATAATCATTGTACTCGTATATGCTATTGATATTCTGTTAACTAGTTTATGAATGCTCATGTTTTGACTTGGTAATAAAATTCCAACAATTCTTGATTATCAGAAAAAAATGTGGGTGCGTATACTTGTATTAATTTTATTGTTTGATGCACTAGGTTGAATCCGTTATGCATGGCACTCGGTGTGAAATCGTTGAAGATTTAGTAGTAATTCGATGATGGTTTGGATGCAGTTCTAGATTTTGTACATAACACTAAATCTCGTAATTTATTTCATCAAAGATATTTGAACTCTTTCTGGAGTAGTTTCTTTAACTGCATAGTAGCTAAATTTAATCTGCGCTTACTTTGATGAATATATGCAATATCATATTTTATTACTCGTTTTTATGAATTTCTCTTGTTCCTTTACTGGCAGCCATATAGATGACCCTAGTAAAGTTAGTGTTGTATGTTTGATACTCAGGCAAGTTAAAGTTAGTATATGTGTTTCAAATACTATTAAAATATCGATTTTGACCGTTGATATTCCATTGATGTATTTTATATAACTGCACAATCATTTTGTTTGACAAGATTTATTATCAGTTCGTTTAAGTCTTTTATTGTTTCTACTAGATTACCTATTATCGCTTGCTGTGAATCCATTGAATACTGCACGAATGCAATAATATTGGCTTCAGACTGCAGCGTTTCCTAAGGGTACACAGTTGTGCAACTGTTTTCTTAATAAACATTTCTTACCAGGAAGTGCGGTCCCATGGACGAAATACGAGTTTATCTGTGAGGTTTAGGTTGTGTAAATTGTCTTTCCTTAGGTGGTACAAATTTTTACTTCCAATTTACTGGTACTCTACAGATTGTGTTGGTCTTCGCAATTTGCGTTTCTTTAGTCCACTTTCCTCCTGGGGCATATCTTGTTGTTATGGTTTCCAACGCAACGCTAAAGTCGCGTACAATTAGTTTGCGTGTGGCCGCAGTTTTGGTATCTGCTGCATTGTGCTTTTTTCTTGCTTTTGTGAGGAAATTCAAATTTGATTAACGAGATTAGGTAAAGTACCTTTTTATTATTGTCATTTTGAGTACAGATTTTAAGAATGGGCAGTTACTGTATTATATGAAAAAATTTAAATTGTGTTTGGGTTAACCGTTGCCACTGTATTGGTGGTTTTTAATTATTAAATTATTAGAGTTTGCTGTTTAAAATTAGTATACTCATCTGGTAAACCCAGCATTATCTCTTATTTTAACAATTTACCAATACCGCGCCCTATTTTATCACAAACTTCTACACCGTTTGAGGGACAACTTAATATTTTACAAAAATGTTCATTACAAAACCAAGCATTTTATAGTTGTATAAAGGTTTATACTTAATATAACAGATTACATTTTTGCTTCAAACTAACCCCTGGTCTAAACGTGCCAATAGTAAGCGTACTTTGTATAGGATGTCTTTATTTTAAGCTCAGTAGAGATTTCTATACATGAGTTTTTGAATCTTTACTAGAAATTTTAATAGAAATAGTAGCCAAAGTAGATTTAGGAAGCTCAGACGTTCCCATAGAGGTCAGAGGGCTCAGGTTTGAAGATCTCGCTTGTCATAGTGTAGATATTATTTATTAATGCCGCATGTATTGAGGTAATTTAAGATACATGCATTTCATTGTCAAAGATACATTATATTTGAATGACATTAACTTTCAGAATTGTATAAAAAGAAGTGCATACTTAATCATATTTAAATCGTTGGCTCTAATAGCACGTTAGTAAGTAGATAGATAATCTATTTGCCATTATTTTACATATTAAATTACGCTATTTTATTTATTCATCGAAGCTGTGTTTTACATAGGTATTTTAATTTTCGTTAAACTGTAATAGTTTGTTTTGTGGGCAATTCATTTATATTTTATTACGTTTTACAGTTTTGTCAGAATTAAGATGTTAGTTCCCGCTACTTTAAGGTACTTCATGTTTCATGGTTGGTCGGGCACAGTAGGGTAACAATTCATCTTGTGGGACACTAGGGTTTGTTGGTAGGAACGCGGAAGGTGGTTACTTTATAGCCATTCTCGCTGATTAGTTATTTATCTTTGTAGATATGGTAGTTCTTAGGCTTGTGTCCTGAGAATGTTCCCGAACCTCCTGTTTCCGCATTATTTTTACAAATGTTGACAATTATGTTTGTTGGGCCGCCTACACTTTAGTTTTCAGAATTTTGAGTATCTTATAGCATGTGGATTTGTTAACTTTAGATTTATGATTGGTATCTTCTGTTTGGAATATTTACAGTTTAGAGGAAGTTATTTTCTGTTCCCATTTTGGAAGATTGATTCTTCAGATTGCTTCTAATGCTATCGGGTGCATTTTTGTAGTTTGTTACACTGTGATGAAGGAACAAAGGTTTGGTCAGTACCTGCAAGCAAAAGTTGTATTAGGTGTTTGGTCAGCTGGTAGATATCGGTCCAGGTCCGCTAGCTCGCCGTGAGGGTCGGGGTTCCACCGAAATAAAGAAACTGTTAAAGAAAACGGCGCCAAGTCTTCGATGCCGTATAACTCCTTGGGTCCGACCTCCCCAGGTTTGAGATGCTTTGAACTTATAAAAATAACATCACCAACTCAAGATAATAACGAGATTTATTTTAATAGCAACGCCTACGAATCTGGTTCTACAGTGCGGATAACAAAATTGATCATAACAAATAACATATAATAAATAAAATAGATAAGGCAAGTTCAAAATAGTGAGTAGCAGTCCGCCAAAAATTACCTATTGTCTGTTTTAAGGTTGGTAATCACTGAATAAATTTGTAACCGCAAATGACTCACCTATAATTACACACTGTGAAGCAGAGATCCACCTAAAAGGGGGGCCCTGGGCTGACAACGGCTCAAGTAATTGAAGGAGCTAACCGTTGATTCCGGAAGTTATCTTAGAACCCGAGCACATGACACTCAAAATTTCGACAGTGCGGGGAAATATCAGCTTAGTAGGGTTTTATGGGGTTTTCCTATTCGCTAATAGAAATCCATGGTAGCTTCTGCAGTTAGTTGATAGCGTCCCATATACATGCGCTCAAACCCTAAATTGTAAAGTAATCTAAGCGAGTGACAAATTAATCGGAACGGTTAGCGTGCCGTAAACTGTAGTTGAGCCAGTCACTCGAAATAGTTTATTTAGCTCAACTTGGACAAACTTACTTTAATTTAACAGTTATCTCAAATTATTAATTAACCCAAATTAAAAGCTAGGGAAGTGAATTATTAAAGAAAACGGGTAAGTATCTAAATAAATACAGTAGATCGTTTTTCACAGAAAGTCATTAAAAATAGTCCACAAAAGTGCAACTATTAAAAATATATGCTCTATACATGCTAAAAATTTGCACAACCTTGCAGAAAAAACACATAAAGTAACAAACAACTTTCGGGATTGGACCGTGTTATTATTAAGGTTGAAGAACTCAACGTTTCGCCCATTTGCGTAAGGGGCTGCATCACGAGGAAAAACAAAAGAGCACGGTAACTCAATTTGTAGACCACGGCCGAGGCGAAACTTTTTTGCAAGGGAAAGAATAGGGAAGCATGGTAACTCAACGTGTAAACCACACCAGAGGCGAAATTCTTCTAACGGTGAGAAGGATAAAGGCGCCTTTTGCCTCTGGCGTAGTTTACACGCTGAGTTATAGTTCTCTTTTGCTTTTCCTCCTGATGAAGCCCCTTGCAAAAGTGGGCGAAACGTTGAGTTCTTCGACCTCAATAATCATACGGCGCAATTCCGGAAGCTACTCAATGAAAATGGCCGTGAAAGCCTCCAAAATCATGAAAAAACACATGGTTTGAATTTCGGCCTGCAATGCGACCAATAAGTAAAGTCGGCCTTCTCGAAGTTCACCAGGTAATCTAGGCGTAACCTCTCTGAAAGGCTTGCCAGGATGAGTCTGGTAGCGAGCTATCCAACCTTGCACGGCGGGTCGCAGCAAGGAGGCTAATGGAATATCCCGTCCAAGAGCAATGAAACCTGGTAATATAGAATGCAGGCAACAGGAGCATCCGCTACAGGTACGGCTCGCCCATGCATTCGCCAAACTATCCATATGTTAGCAATATAGGCAGCTAACATCTGCTATCGCAATTAACATATTATCCTAGTTACAAGTAGGCTAAGTTCGTGCGTCCCAGTCACAAATAGGTTAAAATATAAATCTCTAGGTGTACAACGGTGCAAGATGATGTAGCTAACGACCACAAACCTTTAGAATGGAGTGCAGCGTTCAACTATGACAGATGATTTTCATGAAGGTGCCAGGAAATCCGCCCAAAAGCGAGGCGAACGGAGATAACATAAACCAAAAATTACTATCACGTTTTAAGAGATTTCGATGCTCCCAAATTCTCTTATTCAGACTAGATATACCAAGATTCAGTGAACCATCGAAACCATAAGGCATAACATCTCCAGCTCGAACGTGAGACAGAAAGGGTGACGAAAAAGCAATTCAGAATATCCTATTATCAAGACTTCAAAGGAAATGGCTCAAAAAACCTTTCGACGGCGAATGTGGGAACATAGATAGCCCAAAGTAACTGTAAAAGTTGAAAATGTTCAAAATGTAACTGATGTTGCCTGTACGTACCCCAGGGGAAAAGTTTATTCAATAAGAAACTTAAAATATAATCTATTTAGCCAATTCTAATATTGCATGCTAAAAGTACAACTTAGCTGTAACAACACATTTGGAGGCGAATTTATCCTCAACAATTATCTGTAATCGGGTTCTGTAATTTGCTGTAATCTGACTTGTTAAACCAGATAGCACACTATTTAAGGAACAATTAACCTTTTGGTAGCTTGGCGTCTCAGGTACGAAACCATTTCGTCCTACTTACACATTATTTGGCGTGTTACTGGATTTATGTTAAGCCTGTCTTTTAGTCTCTAGTCACTTTTTATGTTACCTGTAAGTTATTCTTCAATGAATTCTTCGAGTAACGTTAGAGTGGTCTTAATTAAGTCATTCATCTTGAACTTATTGAAAAACTAGTAAAACTGTTTTTAGCAGAGACCTGCTCGAATGAATCTAACACTCTGAGAATATTACAGTTAAAGAAACACATAAAGCACAAACCGACAAGTAGATGATTGGTTTGGGTAACTAGGAACCGAAACAAAATATATTCAATAAGCTGAGCGACTTAAATTTTAAAAGTATGTAAGTACTAACTAGTAACCTAAGATATCTGAATGGGAAATATAACCTCAGGTACGGCAAAATGCGCGGGAAAAGAGAGTAGAAGGAAACAACAGTAAAGTATGGTACCTATCAAAAACCGCTAACTAACAGCACAGGACATATTTCGATTCGCCGAAAAAGCAATTGCAAGTGACAGAAGTGCAGGAGCGAAATCTGATGTCAAACAAGGTGATGATAACGGTAAAAGGTTACAAATGATTTCTCAAATACAGATTTAAAAAATGGAAACATCCCAGCAAAGCAACAAACGCACTGAAGAACAAAAAAAATAGACAAAGTGATTGAACCAGAGTATAGAAACAAAATTAAACGTTAACTAGAAAGCGATAAAATTATTCAGAACATAGAAAAGTAGGGAGTAGAATAATAGTATATTACATACCGAGGTGGGAAGTGTTTCATTACTGTCGAGAGATTAGGTAGTTTACCGAGACGCGTAGCGTCGAGGTTAACTTTATCTCGAGACAGGGATGAAACTTTCCACCGTGGTATGTATACTATTTTATTTGCAATCATCTAATTTTAAAAATAACTACAATTGAATTCTGAATAATAGATATCTTGATGTAGCTAATATTTTTGTTACCATGAAAACAACCCACTCAATGTTTTGTTACCATGGAAACACCCCACTCTTCAGGTATGTAATATTTTTCGGGGTATGTAATAATTTCCCGGCTAGTTTCAAGTAATCATCTAGTTCCCAGCTGTTGTCATGTCATGAAATTGACACATTACAATGTGATTGCGAATAAAATACATTATTCGTGATTTAGTCGAAAAACAAATAGCAAAAGTAGAATATCAATTACCCACTCAGGCAAGAAAAAATAATCTCTTTTAATGAGGAAAACAGGCACATCATCCTGTAGCAGTAACGTTTGTGCCAATGACGGTGAAAAGGTAGCGCAGATACGCAGGCAGGTAGGCACAACAGGTGTGGTTTTACAAGGATTTGGAAGCAAAAAAGAGGACGGAGGATTGCTAAGAAAGGGGGTCACACTGACTGAATATTATTCTGACCTAAAACTGCTCTTTGTACCGTATGAAGTTCGTCCTGCATTTAATATAAACGCTTAGAAAAGGTGTTTAGACCAATTCACCGTCGCCGATTGGTCCTCACCAATTCATTGTCGCCAATTCTCTGTAGGTACAACTCGCCGAAGGTACAATTGGCCGTCGGTAAATTTACCGGTAAAACATTCGCAGTAGCGGGACAAACGAATAAAAATGCTACTCTCAATTCAGTGTAAATAAAATACAATGGTCCAACTGTAATTATGTTGTTTTGAAAAAAACGCAACATTATCTATATATATATATATATATAAGTTATATTACAGACAGTTCCACGTAATAGCAGTGTTAGTGAACCTGGCGGCTTATGTGACTTTGTTGTGTCAGCGGAATCCACGCGCTCGCCTGAGTTATGACATCTTGCACTTTTTATGTTATCAGCGGCAGTCTGTAGTTAGAACTCGTAATAGTAACATGTACTTTGCGTAATTTTTGTAATCTTGTCAAAATAAAGTTGTTTTTAAAAAGGACCTTACGGCAATACGTAATTTAAGTGGCGCAGTCGGTAGGATGGTCAAACGGTGTTAATGAACATAATATCGATTCGTATCAACGATTTATTGACCATAAATTTAAAAATCCGGAACTTGTGATTTTTTTTCGGAGTTTCCAACTTTCCTCATCCAGTTAAGTGAAAGGGAGAGTAGCTTAACGAGAAGACTTCGAAGGCACATCGAAGGAGGCTCTGTGTTCAACCAGGACGCATGGACAGGATAGTAATTTTGCTGTAAGTACCTATGTCATATAGAGGGCCTTGTAAACAATTTAATTCAGATAGTTCTGACGAAGATACAAATTCTGATTCAGACTCGCATTCTAAAATTTTACCACCAACAATTTTTAACAGTACTCATTCAAACGCAAGTAATTTAAATACGTCAAAAATGACGGAACCACCTGTACTAAAACAGGAATACTTGGGAATGATCCCCGAATTTCATGGAGAAACGGAACTACTCCCTAGGTTTATTGAAATATGCCAAAAATTAGTTACCAAATTTTATAATAAGGATAACGCTGAGGACTTTCAGAATGAATATCTGATGTCTAGCATCTTAGCTAAAATCAAAGGAGACGCTGCAATTAATATCTCGTCTTGTGTAATTATAAATTGGTTAGATTTAAAAACTGCATTGTTGAATACTTATGCTGATAAACGTGATATTTACACTTTAAATATTGAACTCACAAATTTAAAACAGGAAAACGAAAGCGCATTTGAGTTTTATAATAGGGTTCAACAAGTATTAAATTTAACTGTTGCTAACATAACAACTCAGATGGTAAAAGCAGAAGCCATTATATTAACACAATATTCTCGCAACTTAGCTCTAAGAGTGTTACTACTAGGTTTAAAAGATCCAATTGGTTCTTTAATGCGTACTAAAAATCCTGCAGATTTAAATGCTGCATTGCGTATGTTAACCAACGATTTTCAATTAACGACTAGCCTGCAAAAACCAGCTCAGTCGTCCAAGTTTAAATTTTCACAAAAATTAAATCCTCAGAATAAACCACCTTTTCAAAATAGACCAAGAATGACATTTCCCTTGCAATTAACAAATTATCCTCATAATTCGCAACCTGCGTTTAAACAAAATTATTTTTATAGCAATGCACAGGAACATTCTTCGAATAATAATGCACGTCCACAAAGTAGTAGAAATCAAGTTGATGTTTTTAGGCCCAATCAAACTAAAAACTTTCCAAAACCAACTCCCATGAGTATTTCTACAAGGAATACCTGGAAACCTCAAAATTCACAATTTTCAGGCCAAAATTATCGCCAAAACCAGTTCAAACCCAACAATCAAAATTATATAGTTGAAGAACTGCACAATATCGACGATTCTCAACCCTCAGTTGAAATGCCCGATGAACATGACGATAATGAAGCCGAAAATCAGTTTTTTCGGGAAGAAGCCTCGGAACATCTAGAATCCCAAGATTTCAATTGAATTCATACAATGACAGTGCATTACCCTATATTTTATTTCCAGAACATAAATTAAAAATTTTAATAGATACTGGAAGCACTAAATCTTTTGTTAATCCTAAAATCGCTCAAAAATGTTTTAAAAATTCAATTATAAATGACCCTTTTCAAATATCAACAGCACACGGTACATCAGTAGAAAATTTTAGTACTCGTGTCCCCTGTTCAAAAATATTTAAAGCCAACGTAGCTCTATTAAAATTTTATTTATTCAATTTTCATAAGCATTTTGATTGTTTGCTTGGAATGGATAATTTAAAATTACTTAAAGCAACAGTAGATTTAGATAAAGACTTGTTAATAACACCCAATGCACAAATAAAAATAAATTATTATAACTCGCCAATTGTAGTACAACCTAATTCTGAACAAATAATTAAAATTGATGTTCAAAATATTAAAGAAGGTGACGTAATCGTACCTTATACAAAAATTGCAGATTTAGAAATACCACAGTGCCTTACTAAAGTGCACAATTATCAAGCAATTTGTTCCATTCTGAATCAATCAGATTCTATTAAAAATGTAGGTTCCCTAAAACCATTAAAAGTAGAAAAATTCGACGAATACGAATCTCTTGGTAAAAGGAGTCCTAATTTTAATAATTTGAACTTCGAAAAATACAAATTCGACATTTCAATGGTTCGAACTGAACATATGAATTCAGAAGAACGTCAAACTATTTTAAAGCTAATTAAAGAATATTCCGATATATTTCATGTTGAAGGTAACCAGTTAACTTTTACAAGTGAAGTTAAACATTCAATAAAAACTGTAGATGAAATACCAGTCTACACTAAATCGTACAGATATCCTGAAATTCATAGGAAAGAAGTACAAAGGCAAATTGCAAGTATGTTAGAGCAAAATATAATTAGGCCTTCGCATTCCCCTTGGTCATCCCCAATATGGATAGTCCCCAAGAAACTTGATGCGTCTGGCAAACAAAAATGGCGAATTGTGATAGATTATAGGAAATTAAATGAAAAAACTATAGGTGATAGGTATCCCTTGCCAAATATCAACGATTTGCTAGATAAATTAGGCCGTTGTCATTATTTTACCACCATTGACCTCGCATCAGGGTTTCACCAAATTGAAATGGCTGAAGAGGACATTCAAAAAACTGCTTTTAGCACAGAAAATGGAAAATTCGAATTTTTACGCTTACCCTTCGGGCTTAAGAATTCGCCGTCCTGCTTCCAAAGGGTTATGGACAATATATTAAGGGGTATACAAAATGAAAAATGCCTCGTGTATCTCGACGACATTATAGTTTTTAGTACTAGCTTACAAGAACATGTCGATCGCTTAAAAGAAGTATTTGATAGGCTAAGGCAATCAAATTTTAAAATTCAACTAGATAAGTCAGAATTTCTAAGAAAAGAAGTTGCTTATTTAGGTCATATTGTAACAGAAAATGGTGTAAAACCTAACCCGGAAAAAATTAAAGCAATTCAATGCTTTCCACTGCCAAAAACTTCCAAACAAATAAAAGGCTTCCTTGGTCTTTTGGGTTATTATAGAAAGTTCATAAAAGATTTTGCAAAAATCACAAAACCTTTAACTAAGTGCTTAAAGAAGGATTCTGTAATAAATCCTAAAGATTCCGAATATATTAAATGTTTTGAGTTATGTAAAAATTTACTAATTAACGAACCAATCCTTCAGTATCCAAATTTTTCTGAACCATTTATTTTAACGACCGACGCAAGTAACTTTGCGCTGGGCGCCGTTCTTTCTCAAGGTAAAATCGGTTCCGATCTACCAATAGCTTATGCAAGCAGAACTCTTAATTCTTCAGAAATAAATTACTCCACAATCGAAAAAGAGCTCTTAGCTATCGTATGGGCTGTAAAATATTTTAGGCCGTATCTCTTTGGCAGAAGATTTAAAATTGTAACCGACCACAAACCCCTTCAGTGGCTGTTTTCACTTAAGGAGCCAAATTCAAAGCTAGTGAGATGGCGTCTCAAACTAGAGGAATTTGACTACGAAATTATTTATAAAAAAGGTTGTTTAAATAAAAATGCAGATGCTTTGTCTCGTGTAGAACTTAATATGAACGAAGCCACAAAAGAACCTCTAATATTTGAATATATGGAAACATTTAACGAACAACTTAAACCAAATCCAAATCAAACTGATAATGAGTCAATTATTGTCGAAACGGGTGATGTAGATAACTTAGCTAACGCCGTCGAAGACAGTAACGAAACGGTTCATTCAAATATCGAAGACCCTATAGCAGGGATTCCTATTGTTGACTGTCCCGTAAATTTTGGGAAAAATCAAATAATTATATCAGAAGTAAACTTTGCACCAGCAGAAATTTCTAAAATTAAATTATATGAAACCAAGCAAAGAATATCGGTACAATTTTCAAAAAATAATTATGAACAAGAAATAATTAGATTTATTAAAGAACATGTAGTACCAAAAGTTAAATATTATGTTTATTTTGAAGACCCAATATACGAAAAATTTAGCTCTGTGCTTCAAAAATATTTCAAAAATTCTCAAATTAATATGATTAAATGTACTAAAAAATTAATCGACGTCATTAACGATGACGAAATTAAGCAAACTATTCAAGCTCATCATGAAGGCAAAAGTAATCATAGAGGAATCGAAGAAACAGTAAAGCGAATAACCAATACGTACTATTGGCCCAATCAACAAAAATCTATTCAAACTTTTATAAACGATTGTGAAATCTGTCAATTAACAAAATATGACAGGAGACCACTTCGGTTAGAATTCAATATTACACCTACTGCTGTTAAACCATTTCAAATTGTACATGTCGACAGTATATCTTTAGAAAACTGTAAGTTTTTGACAATCGTAGATTCTTTTTCTAAATATGGTCAAGCATATAAGCTTAATTCGTCACAAGGAATCGAAGTAGTTAATAATCTCGTAAAGTATTTTACCCATCATTGTATACCAGAACAGATCATTTCCGATAACGGATTAGAATTTAAAAATTCAGTTGTAAGAGAACTACTAGAAACCCATAGAATAAAAATTCACTTTATTAGTTCGCAACACCCCGAATCAAATGGTATTATTGAGCGTTTTCACTCAACCTTAATAGAGCATATTAGGCTACTTAATAATCAAACCGAATATAAAAAAGAACCCATCGAAATTAAAGTTAATTATGCACTTCTAGCTTACAATAACACTATTCATTCGGTAACAAATCTTAAACCATACGAAATAATAACAGGACATTTAGGTACAGAATCCCCTTTTAATCTAGAAATAGACAAACAATTAGTAAACAATTATATTTCTAATCACAAAGAAAAACTTAAACTGTTGTATCAAAAATTAAACGCAGATATACAACAACAAACGGAAAAAGTTATAAGTAAAGCAAACGAAGTCCGCGAAAACTTGAGCAAAATTCCAATTCCAACAAGAGTGTTTGTCAAAAATAAACAAAAACAAAGCAAAACGCGTAATAAATTCAAACCTGAAGTAGTTAAAAGCATTAATCCCAATCTAAAAACAGCTGAAATTAATCCAACTCATCATAATACTGTTAATAAAATACACATTTCGAATATTAAAAGACCGAAGTGTAAAACTTATAAATTTAAAAACGTTTCAGGTTCCTTGCCATCGGACAAGGGATAGAAATAAAGAACATCACCGAAAATTTAGGCGTTCTACCCATAAACCTGGGATCCGCCAAACTTCAAAGAACGGATCACACGTTCGTCCATTATTATAATTTAGAACCGCTATATATAGAGTATAATAATCTTAATATTCAATACGAAAATATTAGGTTAAGTATAGCTAATAATGAAGCTTATACACGGGAATTAGATAATTACAATAAGGTAGCTCAATTTAGTAGTAAAACAATATTGGCAAAGATCGAAAATATAAAAATGCATAGCTTAAATAACCGAACCAAAAGAGGTTTAATCAATGGATTAGGATCACTAATTAAAGGCTTAACTGGAAATTTGGACGCTAATGACGGAGAAAAAATCTACAAAATTATTAATCATTTAGAAAATAACCAAGATTCACTAAAAACTCAACTAGAAATGCAATATTCCGTTAGCAACCAACTTGTTCGAAATTTTAATGATACAATACGAGATATTCAGCATAATGAAATAATGTTAAAATCTAAAATAATACAGCTCAGTGATCGTGTTAAGATCGAAGCTACACGTCAAGATATTCTTTTCGCTGGAAGTTTGTTTAATCAATTACTAATTCTTTATGGCTCACTACTTAATACCTTGCAGGATATAGAAAATTCAATAACTTTCTGCAGAGTAGGAACCTTGCATCCTACAATAATTAAATCCAAGGAATTGTTCCTTGAACTCCAGAAAATTTCGGATCATTATAGGAATCAGTTTCCCTTCGAATTAAAGTACGAAAACATCTTAGATTTCGAATCCATTCTAAAAGTAAATTGTAAAATCGATTCAAATAAAATTACATATTTTCTGTCAATACCTATTGATTTTGAAAAGGAATATGATCTCTACTATTTAGTTCCAATTCCTTCAAAACATGAGTCAGAATTTGTGACAATTATTTCGAGTGTAAAGTATTTGCTAAAGTCAAAATTTGGTAATATGATAACACCTCTAAATGACAAATGTACCCAAGGCAAACCCTACCACTGTTCATATCAACTACAATCAAATTATAAAGCATCCTGTGAAGAGGACATCCTATTGAATGGAAATTCAAGCAAATGTATCTTCACAAAAATTGAAATCTTAGAAAATCACATCGAAATCATCCCCGAAATTAACCAATATCTGTCAGTCTTTCCGAAAGAAGAAAAGCTCCAAATTCAATGCCAGAAGGACATCGAAACAAAATTGCTGTCAGGAATCTATTTAATAAAAGAAAATCCGCATTGCAACTTATTTTTCCGAGGCCGAGAACTACGTTTTCAAGAAGCCACTTACGGAAGACCGTTGGTAATGGACATGCCACATTTTAAATTGGAGAATAGCATTCTACCAGAATTTAAAATTAAATTAAATAATTTACATCTCCAGGAATTACCAATAAATCCAATAATTCCGATTAGGGAAACTTATCGGGAAACATATCATATCCCCAGTGGCTGGACGATTATTCTGTACGTAATATTAATTATCGTCGTAATCCACATTTTAATCAAGAAATGGAAAAACATCCGAAGAAAAGGAATCTCATCAAAAAATCAAGAATTGGAAGCCCAACCTTCAAAAACAACAGTGAAACTTCCGGAGGAAGCTTCGTTCTAGGGATGGAGGAGTTATATTACAGACAGTTCCACGTAATAGCAGTGTTAGTGAACCTGGCGGCTTATGTGACTTTGTTGTGTCAGCGGAATCCACGCGCTCGCCTGAGTTATGACATCTTGCACTTTTTATGTTATCAGCGGCAGTCTGTAACCTAAACGACGCGGTGGTACGTGCGTGTGAGACCTCCATGCCCAGACGAAAGCAGTTCGTCAAAAGCGTACCATGGTGGACCCCCGAACTGACAGCAGCTAGATCAGCTACAAGAAGACTGAGGCGGCGCTTCCAGAGGTCGGACTCCCCCGAGAGAGAGGCACGTAGGCACGAGCTGCAGACAGCGACGCGGGAATACAAGGATCTAATGCTGCAAACCCGCAACGAAAAGTGGAAGGAGTTCTGCTCCAAGAGCGCCGAGTCCGACCCGTGGGGCACGGCCTACCGCGTACTCCGGGGACGAAAGAGCAGGGCGATGAACACCGAGGTGCGAAGAAGAGATGGGACGCGCACTGTCGGGGCGCGCGAAACAGCCGAATATCTGCTGGAAGAGTTCTTCCCCGCGGACAACCCGGACGAGGACGATCATATGCAGGGCGCGATTAGAAGGTCATGGGACCTTGCAGAAGGCGGAGATGATGACCACCCCATCCGTGAGCATGAGGTCAGGAGGGCCCTTGCCAGGATGTCCTCGAGGAAGGCGCCCGGATTCGACGGCATCACCGCGGATGCGGCACTGTGTGCGTTTGAAGTGCAACCATCAGTGTTCGTAGACTTGTACAACAAGTGTCTCGCGCAGGGAACATTTCCGGACTGTTGGAAGGTCCAAAGTGTCATCCTGATTCCCAAATCCGGAGCCAGCGACCCCACAAACCCGCGAAGCTACCGGCCTATAAGTCTGCTACCGGTCCTAGGCAAGGTACTGGACAGAATAGTGACAACGCGGGTGGAACACGTGGTTCTCCGCACTGGCGGCTTTAACGAAAAGCAGTTCGGATTCGTGGCGGGTCGATCCACAACGGATGCGGTCGAAACTGTGGTGGGTGCGGTTAAATCGCATCGCGCGAGAGGGAACTACTGTGCGATCGTTTCTCTGGACATCGCGGGTGCATTCGATAACGCGTGGTGGCCCAAGATCGTGTGGGAGCTAGAGAGGCGCGACTTCCCCCGGAACTGGATGCGTCTCGTTCGAGGATATTTCTCAGGCCGGGTAGCGCGAGTGAATCTGCCGAACGGCGTAGTGTCGCGAGACGTTGCGCGTGGATGCCCACAAGGTTCGTGCTCTGGTCCAGTGTTCTGGAACCTAGTATACGAGAGTGTCTTCCGCGAGCGCCTCCCGGAGGGCTGCTCCGTATACGCTTACGCGGACGACACCATGCTGGTGGCCAGCGCGAGACAGTATCTCACACTGAAGAGCCGCGTCGATCTAGCGCTGGAGACCCTAAACGGATGGGCCAGGAGCAACAAGCTCACTTTTAACGCCAATAAGACCGACGCAGTGTTTTATGGGAAAACCCCGCGTCAGCGGCGCCCTACCTTCTTGCTCAACGGAGAGCGAGTCTACTGCCGGGACTCCATCCGCTAGCTCGGGGTCGTGATAGACCCTCGGCTCTCGTGGCACCCGCATATTAAGGCAGCCAGCGATAAGGGGAAGGAGATCGCGCATAAAATCGGAGCGGCTGCAAGACTGACGTGGGGCTTTAGAGGAGACTCACTTGCTAGGGTCTTCGAGGGAGCTGTGCAGCCAGCGATCTTATATGCAGCACCGATCTGGGCCGAGGGCTGCAAAGTCAAACAGCGCAAGCAACTATTGAGTGCGCAGAGGATCCTCGCGGTGAGAGCTGCAGCTGCGTACGCGACAGTGTCAACAGAGGCTGCCCTGGTACTGAGCGACATCCCGCCCATTGACCTGTCCATCCAGGAACTTGCGGAAAGGAGGTCAACAATGGCGCACAGGGACCCAGCCCATCTCCGTCTACTGAACATCGAGGGTAGAGAGGTGGAAAAGACGGTGGACTTGGCCGCAGTCGTCCACCCCTGCCGAGATGTTTGCGCCAACTTTTTCAACAAGTATGGATGATGCGTATGCCACGAGATGCTTCACTGACGGATCCAGGCAGGAAGACGGGGCAGCGGGAGCTGCGTTTGTAATAATCCGCGGGGAAGAGGAGATTTATAGCAGGAAGGTCAAGCTAGCGGACTGGAGCTCCGTCTTCCAGTGCGAACTGGTAGCGCTTCGAGCGGCAATGGAATACATCCGAGGCAACTTAGGCGTCTTTCCTGCGATATCAATCCTGACGGACAGCAGGTCAGCGCTGATGGCCCTACAGCGCATGCACAAACCCACCGAGCTCCAGGTCGAAGTATACCTGCTGCTCCGGCAGCTGACAGAAACGACATCCGTGAAACTGCACTGGGTCAAAGCTCACGTTGGAATTGAGGGGAATGAGCGCGCTGACGGGTTGGCCAAGAAAGCAGCAGCGGCCGAAGACGTGCCCACGTTCAGCGTAGTGACCCGCGCCTTCTGCAAGAGGCGGCTTGCCCTGCGCAAGGTCGAGAAGTGGGAGGAACGATGGCGCACAGCTACCACCGGGAGACCTGTAGAGCGTCTCATCCCATCCATAGCCACTCGACGCGACATTGTAGGCCGCCTGGACCACCTCACCACTCAGCTCGTCACCGGCCATGGAGGATTCGGAGCCTATCTATATCGGATCGGCAAACGCGACAACTCGGCCTGCGCTTGCGGGGATGAGGACACTGCCGAACATGTCATCCTCCGATGCCCACTAGAGCAACAACATCGCGGAGCCGCCGATGCGCGAATGGCCGAACGGGGACTCAGATGGCCAACCACGATGGAAGACGCGCGAGCCCTATCAAGGGAGAAGGAGTGGTGGCAGGCCCTGGTGGAGTTCGCCTCCAAGGTACAGCGCCTCAAACCTGATCGAGGGTGAGAAGGTAGGCCAAGAGGACCAACGCCAAGCGCACACAGCAGCTGTGCAGAATTAGTTGTAGATTTAGTTAGATTTAGTTTTAGTTTTAGTTAGTTTAGTTTTGTGTAGTGCCGCAAGGCGGGGCACAGGTTACCTGATATTTAGGTAACAATAAATGAAAAGTCTGTAGTTAGAACTCGTAATAGTAACATGTACTTTGCGTAATTTTTGTAATCTTGTCAAAATAAAGTTGTTTTTAAAAAGGACCTTACGGCAATACGTAATTTAAGTTATATATGTCCAAACCAATGAGTTCAAGAAAATCTTCAAACAATTCAAACTAATAATTAGAAATTGTTTTAAAAATATTCAGTCTCAATACAGAGATAAACTATAGTCATAGTTACACATTATTTCTTTATTATTTAAACATTTAAAAGGTACAGCTTTAACGACGGCGAATGGAGCTGACGGCGAATCGGGTAGACGGCGAATCGGGTAGACGGCGAATCGGATATACGGCGATTTTGACCTACGGGGAATAGGCTACGGCGAATTGGCGATGGCGATTCGGCGATGGCAAATCGGCGACAGGGAATTCTTCCATAACCACAGAAAAATACTCAGCAAATCAAATGGTAGCCTATCATTATATATTTCGAAGAAATATATTCACAATAGGCACTTGAAAGATTTGGAAAGTGTCGCAAGTATAACGTTGAGTTATTCAGTTTAGATATGGATTTTCAATAAACACTCGATATACTGACAAAGAAATAGATGACGCAGTGGACGAGGGCGTTGGAAATTCTAACTAGTTCAACAATTGATTCATTGAATACAGATGACCTTGCAAGTAGCTGATTGTGCTTCTATTAATAAGTTAGCATTTCCTCTCATCTCTCTCTGGTTTGAAATTAATATTATTAAAGAATTCGTCGACGTAGGTAGAATTACGCCTTAAATATGTATACATTTATTGACGTTTGTGTGCTCCACTCTGTCTAATATCACGACCACCAGTTATTGGTTCATCTACACTGAATACAAGCAAAAGTTCAGATTACATGGCTTCATTAAAGCCAACTCGAATCTATAATTCATTTCAATCAGATAGAAGAAGCTGATAGCTAACAACTGTGTGAGACCTTTAATGAATGAAAGTAATGCACACAACAGTAACTTGCTGCTTTTAGAGACTGCCAGCGGTGAACTATTGCTATGTCAAGCTTTGTTACCATTTGTGCTATTGGAATATGCCTTAGCTTTTTTGTAAGTGAGGTGTTTTCGTTATCAATATTAAAAGAAAAGTTGTACGAAAACCGGTTATCTTATATTCCTCGCTTTGGATTAAGTAATGTAATTTACAGACAGCAGCAGGAGCTTCCAGGACTAACTTCGACATTAAGAAGTTTCAGCTATGCAATCACACTCAGGGCTTAATGAAGTTCCATGGAAATATTACCAAAGAAAGTGGAAAGCAGTACTTGACGTACAACATGACAATACCAGTACCTTGGGACGACAATTTGGAAGTTGGTATCTCTGTAACAATATTCAAACTGGTCCTGATTCTTACATCTTCAGATTAGTTGGCGGATAGAAACCCGAGCCATGGGTGGTGCCTTTGTCGAAATATTTACTATACGCGAAAAGAACCTGTGCAAAGCTTTAAACACGTATCTTGGGGAGATGTGGTACGAGATAGAAAGAGCTGTGCCTTATCCAGCCGGGGTTTGCCCCATACCAGTGGTACGTTGGTTTCAGAAATTTTCTTGACACATAATTCAAGTTTCTTTGATAGAAATGTCTGATCTTTCAGGGAAGATTTCAAGGACATCGAGTCCCCATAGACTTTAGAATGATGTCGTTACAGACGTTTCCGTTTGGAAGGCTTAGATTTGTATTAAAGTTCATTAACAATAAGGACGTTCACATCCACATGCTGTGTCTCTTGGTTGAAGTAGATAACTTAAAAACTGAGTGAATTGAGCAATATTTCTTTATCGGGGCACGAATTTTAAGTAAAAGCACATTTTAAAATATAAATGTCCACAGCCTCATAAGTATTCCGAGGTACTTATGACAGATTTCTACATTTTAGAATGTTTCATTAAATTTATATCTGCGTACTTTAATAAATATATATCGATAAATAATCTAAGATACTTATGGCAGATTTCTACATATTATATTTTTTTACAAAATTAATATCTGAGTACCAATTTAATTATTTGATTCTTATTATATACAAAGTGGGTATAGTATATTGTACTGCAGATTTGCATGTCCTTCATATTTTTTCTGTTCTTCACATTTTTTGTAACAGCAATTTTCTTTAGAGCATAACAAAAGCTAATTAGATTCAGCATTTTATACACGTATACATGATGTTTAAAAAGTAGAAAAAACAATTAAAAATAAGTAATAGAGAAAACTTCACTTACCATACCTACTAAGCAGAAGAAGCCATTAATACGTTTGAGACCGACCATATGGAAAATAACTTTGTACAATTTTCTAATCTATTGCAATTAACTAGGCGCATTCTTGTATCATATAAAATAAACCAATAGTAAAAGTAAATAATATGTTGTTTTATTGTTCGTATTCTGTCCTACAGTACCAAGATCGCTAGTGTTGCACTATCTCATTCCTTTCTCTAATTTCATTTTCATGTTCTGTGGTGCATAGGGGGAGCGGGTAGATGGCTGTTAAAGCATTTGCGTCTTCTTTATTTAATATCAGCTCTTCTCTACTGTCTTCCTGTTCATCGAGTAGGCTTATTTTCCATGCGTTGGTTAGTTTTCTGTCATCCTTTTATTGTAATCGTAAATCACAGTCCTTGTTTTGCAATATTTGAATTTTAATTTTTTAGGGTATGACCCTTCCATCTTCATTTTCTTCTCTTGCTGGTCTACTATTTTTTATTCTGTTATTTTCAACAATTCTTCCGAACTTTCTATACTTACCTTCTGTGTCACATCTCCATTGTTTATTATCTGTGAACCGTGGGTTTTCCTGATCCTACCTCACTTTAGACGGGCTTACTGCCCAGACTAATCAAATCCTCGAGCATTATAATATATAGTGTAAGTAAGGGTTAGAAAGAAGCTTTTATAGCTACTGAATAAAATCAACAGCACCAGTTGCTTTATAGCGACAACGTTACCGTCAGATGAATCAGTAGACTAAACAAACTGCGCTTATCGCTTAAAGCCTTTACCTCATACCAACCTCTTTAAGAAATAACATCCAGAAGTACGCAGTTAAAATGAGGACATCGAAATGTACATTACACAAATAACACTAAGTTTCCATCTTTCAACGTCATTGATATATAAAAATTACAAACGGCTTCTTATATTCGAACGACCTTGAATTTAAAGTTACTAATATATAAAGTTGTATACGTTGGTTTTGTATTCAAAATGAACTCAGACAGTTATTACTCTAAATGTATGCACGTGTGTATGTATTATCGGTAACCTACTTTTACCATAAACATTAAACCGCGTTCGTGAAATTCTACAAATGTAAATTGAACAGCATGTCGTAACAACAAAATCACGACGTCAAATAGTGTTCGGGGTTAATTAAAGGAGTCTCAGAAAACACTCCAAAAAGCTGTGTCTGTTAACGTCATCCGCGGAAGCTACACTTATCAGAAAGGCCACTGGATAACTAAGCGCAATCATAAGTATATAAAATTAACGTATTGTAAAAAAATATTTTGCAAATATTCTTCAAATCGAATGATATCAAAACGAATTAAAATGTTAAACTAATCGCATGCAAGAAAAGTCGTTTAATGCAAACAAATAATTTACACAATTTAACGCTAGAATATATTAAACGGCACCTTGATGGAGCTGTTATTTTAACATTACAAAGAAAGCATGACTGTCTTTTCTAAATTTTAAGCGGTTGATTGCATGGGTGAAGCATTTTAGCGAGTCTTATCGCTGACGATCAGCGACTCCATGCGGAAATAGCAGTAAAAAGTAGAAAGTAGAAAACCTAACTTTATGTTTTCTATGATTTGTAAGTCGGACAGCTGTGCCATGACTTTAGATGCATCTTGCAGCAGGTGGTATTTCTAGGTCAAGAAGGCATGTGCTGAGAACTCAGGAGATTATCCAAATAACGAACAATTTTGATGCAGCGTAGACAGATTCAAGAATGCAAGAGTATACATTAGCGGGCGCAGAGCAAAATGTATGAAGTTGTGGGCTTCACGGAATATACATCAAGTAAGCGGTCGGCCTTTAACAACGAATTTCAGGGCTGCATCGGGATTAGAGAACGATACGAGATAATTTCCGTGCAGAGTGTAAATAATCCCTTAAATCCGGCTAGATGGTGGACATGAAGTCTTCACGATAACCCGACGGAACGGCAATCGGTAATTTCAAAAAGGTAGCTTGCGTATCGCGAAGCCAAGCCTATGCGGCACGATAAAGCTTTAACGAGCTTCTATCTTCAGGAATTGTTCACACACCACACGCAAACATTGCTTAATAGCACCTGGTTAACGTTTAAATTAACTAGTCCATCTTGCTATTCCGACAGTGATATGAGCATTAAAATGCTCACTGTGCCAGCAAGAGCGCAAGATCCAAGACCTAACCCCACGCTAGTTAAAAAGGTGCCACTGGAAAACTGAGTGAAAATAAAAGCTAAAATCTTTTCTCCTTGCTTGGGTGGGAAATCACACATGTTCAAACGATCAATCCTAACACTATACCAGTAGGCACATGTACGTTTAAAATACGTTGAAAAGACATTGACAGAGTTGCAAAGGCATTATTCGTTGAAAATTGAACGTTGAATTTTAGTAATTCTTTTTACTATTAACGTAATTGTATCGTTTATTAAACGCATTGGTTATGACGTTTATTGGGCTCGTTTATATGACGTCGATGTGTAGTCGATTTTACGAGATTTTGGACCACCAGTGGATATAAAACGTAGATATAGGTTATAGAAGCAGGATAATGTAACATTTTTCATATTACGTTAATAGTACTTTATGTAACTAGTCCTCAAAGCAAGGCTTTAGGGGACGAGTCGTAATGTTTCCGGACGAGGCGGAGCGAAGCGCAGCCGAGTCCGTAATATGAAGATGAGTCCTCTAAAGCCATTTGAGGACGTGTTGCATACAACGTTTTTTTGTATTAGCTCTCCAAACATTATAATATGAAGTTTCAATTACCATTAACGCGGCATTATATTAGGAGGCCGCGCGAAAATGTATTTTTTGCTCCCCAAACTGGTTACTTTGGAAACTGTCTAGGATCCTCAAAATGGCCATTTAGAGGCCTTGTACTTACAGTCGTCATGGCAACTAATGTTTGAGTCGTCCGCTAGAATGTTGCCATGACGACTTTAAGTACAAGGCCTCTAAATGGCCATTTTGAGGATCCTAGATAGTTTCCAAAGTAACCAGTTTGGGGAGCGAATACAAAAAAATAACTTTAGTACTTTAGACCAGTAGTTAACTTAATACTTAGACATCACGTTTATAAGAACACGAAAAATTTACTGTTTTTACATTATGTTAAAATAACGTTAATATAAAACGCCTATTAGATCAGTAGTCAACTCTTAACGTCGATATGACCTTCATACATCGCTCTAATTACGTTTTTGAATTAGGTGTCCATGTAGTTGATTTTAAGTGTACTTTATACCAGTAGATAATGTTAAACGTTGATATGACTATATCTGATATATTGTCTCTCTTCAGTTTGTTCAGTCATTTTGCTGTTTTAGATGCTTAATTGCATTTCACGCCTTTAGGGCAATTTGTTGCTAGGCTAAAACCATTTTCAATCTTGGCGCACATTTGAGTCAGGTTATTTTGGTATTTTAAATAGCCACCTAGGCTTTAGGGCAGCGTGCCCGTGTGCTAGACCCTTTTAGTTCTTTGTTTGGCTCCATCGCCTAATTCCAGAATCATGATTTCGCACATATTTGGCCCCAAACGCAGTATTTCTCGTCGGTTGGAGCCCCCCTCTGATGGCGCTTTGGCAGCCGAGCGTATCGCTTGCAAGAATTCCGAATCTTCTAGAAAACACGCCGTTGTGGCGTGATATCATGACGCCGGCATTAATTTGTTTCATTTTATCGCCTTGCGATTGGCTGCCGAGGTTTAGTCACGTGGGGACGCGACCAAGGTCACCTGTGCCAGCGCTTCCCTCTGGGCATTCAGCCGAGAGCCGTCGATCGAGTAAGAGGTCGGATAGTGTGTGTGAGTTCGTGCGGCGCTCCCGCCCTTGGCGGGGGCGTCAGTCTTTTTCCCGGCGAGTGCTGCTTCAGCAATTACGTGACAAACGTTTTCGCCTTAAGTGGCAGTTGACCGCAGCCCGTTGCAAAGAACGCTTGTGTGGTGGTTGTGAGTGTGAGTTTCAAATTGTCTTCGGCGTAGCGTGGGTGTTTTTGAGCCCAGTTCCTGCTTCCGTAAGTAAGGGGTCGTGCCCCCTTCATCTCGACCTACGAGGATCTGTCCCGCAGAACGAAAGTGGCCCATTTTTTTCGTCGTCCCGTCGTACGCGTCCTGACGCGTCTCACGTCGCCATTGTGGCGGATGTGCACTCATCCCTATAGCCGTCGAACATCGAAGGTACCTGCCACCTAAGACTGCAGCCTGTCGCAACTCAACTGTACCAGGCTCCCCAACCGCCTACATTATTAAGGTATGTGTCTTAGAACTGATTACCGCTGTGAACGCGAGCGAGCCGTCACATCTCTGGTGCCTACAGGCACTGTCGTCATAACTGTCCATGTCGCGAGTGCTAATTTGATCTTTGCTGATCGCTGCATAAGGCGTCGCGCCAGCATATTTGTACATTCATTCAGAATCGCAGACTGTCCATGTCGCGAGTGCTAATTCGATCTTTGCTGTTCGCTGCATAAGGCGTCGCGCCAGCATATTTGTACATTCATTCAGAATCGCAGACTGTCCATGTCGCGAGTGCTAATTTGATCTTTGCTGTTCGCTGCATAAGGCGTCGCGCCAGCATATTTGTACTCATTACTGCTCATTACTGTTCATTACTGTTTAACATCTGTCGCTAGGTTTAAAGCGCGCGCCAGCTGGTGTCCTTAGTTATAATCTAGTTATAGATATAGGGCGACGCACTCTGCTGCCCCATTGTAACCCGTTAGGCAATACATGATTTGTTAGCTAAGGGAACTTTTGTTTTGTTTCGACTTGTGCATGTTCTGTTTCAGATAAGCGCCCCCTTCATTGTACTGATTATTGTGCGACGGAACGAGGGAGCTTTGAGCGTACAGGTGGGTAAGACAGCTGCGTAGTCGCGGTCGGATTGACACCTAATTACAATCCTTGCCTAAGGCAATCCCGAAATTGTTATTCGACCTTGCATTTCTTGAGTAATCCTATCGGCGGAGTATTTTGCGTGCTTCGCTCCCGTCTAACCGTCCAGGCCCGGTTAGCCGGTTTAAGACAGGCTTGGTGGCGCCCTCACAATTTCGACATACCCTATATATATTGCAATGACCCTTTACGTAATAATTTTTGTATGTTTATAATTAATGTAATAAATAAAAAGGGTCACCACACAATATTTAATTTAGTTCTACTACTTGCTCAAATTGAGAATTACTCTTATGGTAGTTTGCCCTTTTTCTAATCCATTCATCTGATTTCCTAACTTCGCTAGCTCAATTTTTAACAGAGACATGAAATTAAAACTCAAAATCTCAGGTGTTGGGTTCCTGACTTTCCTAGTTAAAATTTTTACGGTACGCCTCTGAAAAGTAGGCAGATTGACCTGAAATGTAGGCGTAATGTGCCGTTGTAAAACTGAAATGTCAATTCTGTCAAACCAAGTTCAAGTTTTCTCAGCTCGCGTTTGAAATTGATTTATCAAGCAAATTAAATGAACAAATTTTACGGTAAGATTTTTAATAATTGCCTTCAAGTGGCGTCTATGTATTCCTTTGTTTTCCAGATCGTGTGCTATTGGTGCATTCTTAAAAAGGACGCCGTATTTGCATTTTGTTTCTTGGTGCCTCCAACTGACGATTTTAATTGCAAATCCTGGGAAAACACCTCGCCATCCACGGGAACTGTTACGATTTTCGTGTTCTCCAGGTCGTAAATAAGGTATGCTCAAATTTTCACGCCGTTCGCGGAGATCAAAATTTTACACTACTAACCTCACTTTGGTTGTCGTAGCTGGGCTTCGTTGGGGCCCCTCGGCGTTCCTAGCTTGCTGCAAGGCCCTCTGGATGCTGCAACGCTGGCTGACGGCTCGTGCTTCCCTCTGCTAACTCCGTCGAACTGCTGGCATGCCTTGAACCCCTCATATGATGGTTGTCATGATGTTCGGAACAGCCACCGTTGGGATCGTCGAAGGCAGTCGGAGGAAATTTCTCTTTTGGTCGTAGAAAAACCTGCCTTTATTCGTGCTGATACACTCGAATTCGCTGATTACGATGGTGCTATTTATTTTTATGTAAATTTATGCTTTCTATGAAAAATCTTGAAATTAAGATAGAGTAAAAACCAAGCACTTTCACCAATTTATTCAGAACAAAAGCTATCCATTGTCGTAATTGACAAAACACTGTCTACAGATTTGAATTGTAGGAAATCAACCAGGTACAAAAACATAACTTATAATCTAATTTAACAAAATTTTATCAGTTAATTACAATCTCTTATGTACTAGAATTATTGTCTTTTGGAATTGTTTATTTCTCAACGTTTTTTTATGCGCCACTCACTTGATTTTTTTACCACACTTAAATGCCCATTGTTTATCACTACACTGACTAGTTTTTTAATCCACCAACATTGTCTAATTTCTTGCTTATTTGAATTCCATCTAATTTCTTGCTATTTCAATCTCTTCAAAACCCCAAGTCTTGTATTTTCATATCATAAATGACTTGCCTGGCATTTTTATGTTCCTTGCCTTATTTTTCTAGCCATTCTTGTTCTCACCTTTATTAAAAATGTTCATTTGCTACCCATTCTCTAATGACTTTACTTTCTACGCTTCCATTTTTAAGCTGTGTCTAACTTGAACTTTTTGTGCCAGTTCTTAATTAATTTAGATTCGGCTTTTAGTTTGTGCAAATCTATTATATTACGATTAAAATTATATTGCTAAACCCAATACACGGAATTTGAGCTTCCATATTTCTGTGCCTATTCAAATATAATCAATGTCATTGGCGAATTATACCAGTGTTATTATGATTTGGCAATTTATGTGAATTTTCTCAGATGCTTGCATTATTACAACTCTGTGCTTTAATGATTTAATTTGCTATTTGCTTGTACTGCAATCAGAGCCGATTTGAGGGCTAAATACCATCGCAATATATTATGCCACAACACGCTTGCCCAGAACGTATCGTGTGACTCACGCCCGACTCCATGAGCGTTCCAGCCGTGGCCTATTAGCCTATTTCGAACCGATTTCAGGGCAAGTGTGCCAGTTTTTCAGGACTGATTCCGTGGTGCGATGCTCACCTTGGGTGGGTGTCGTAAAGTTCTTTTAATACCGTAACAAGTTGTATTCAAACTTAGCACAAAATGTACATAAGTGTTAAAAAAGAAACACGGTCAACTATTTATTAATGGAAAAGATGGAGCATACGCATATAGGTAACGGCAAGTGTCTAAAATTAATATTGGGAATGTTTAGTAATTCTATTCCCCGCTATTTTTTGTAGAAAACTGCATGAAGCAACCGAAATCACCCAAAATAAATAAGCGGGTTCGAAGTGCAAGCGATATTATGCCTAAGCAAGGTCCACAAGAATGCAAGAACGTCTCTTTGCCCGCTAGCATTCATTTTCAATATTAAAAATTGTACATCCGTTTTAAGGCGCGCTGGGTGTTTTATGCTCGGATCGCATTACATTTCGGAAGCGCAGTATTTATCAATAACACGGTAAGCCCTCGAGTTTAATGAAAGGTTCGGATACAACGTTGTTTAGCCTTTGCGTCACATTGAAACTGTGACACTTGATTCTACAACATCAGCGTTTCGCTTGTAATTGCCATATAAGTTTGGGCTCTATTTCAAATTGCAAGTAACAGCTGCCAGCGGCTCGGTGAATTAATACCAGAGAGTGTGTTGACGCTTAACACACTCGTAAACCTTGTTATAATGATAGGATAGATGGTAGACCGTATTTTTTTAATGCCATATAGGCTGTTGACGGCTGGGTGACTAGTGCCTCTGCGCCTTTAAAGAGCAGCCGCCAGTAGCCCAACTGAGATCTTCCCTGTCATCTCTTATATTCCTCTTCCATTTAAAGTTACATCTACTGTTTGTCTATTTTTGCTTTTAGATGCTAGGATTTTAGTTTTTCTCTTATTTATTTTCATTCTCTCTATGAAATATCTATTTCTCATAGTTGCGTGTTAAGGTCTTTTTTCTTTCTGACACAGCTTTGTAGGCTGCATACCTTGTCATGTCTACCGTTACCTTATATATTGCGTGTCTATCTTATAACGAGACGTAATTTTGGCAAATTTTTACTTTACGCTCAAGATTAAATTTTATTATTTTACTTTAATTTTACCACTTGTGGATAGCTCTGGTCCAAGGTTCGTTAACAGCTGAAGTAAGAGATAAGCCTGAGTCAAGGACAGATATTTATTTTCTTTAACTATTGTACAGATAAACAAATAAGAATGTGTCCTAAAATTATTTACCCAAGAAATAAAGCCAATAATGATGTTAACTCAAATTCGAAATTGTTCTGGTATCTGGTCATTTGGAGCGGTCCAGTGGAGGGGCATTGGCTGATAGAGAATTTTGGTGTTCCGTCCCTGGCCCTATGATTCAGGAAGCTGTAATCAGAACGACATTAAATAATTCAGTTTTTGACTTCTTCGTCCCCGAGTTGCAGATTTTAGACTTGATTAGGCAAAGGCCGAAATGATTTTAAGTTAATTGACAGCGGCTCCAGACTAAACCAACGTGAACGCTCCGCCACGTCAGCAAAATGAATTTAATTTTAGACCGCGAGGATGGCCTTCTGCGAATCTGGAGCGTTCGGGGTTCGCTCGCTTTACAATTCAAATAATATACTTTGCACTGCTAGCGGATCTTCTACGGCGGGCTGTCGGAGAGAATTGTTTATTAACAGCGTGTTTTTACGGGCTATTAGACAGGGATCCAGGTAAGGTTTATGACCGGCAAGATTTTCCGTAACGCTGGGGTGTTACTAGGACAGGGTAGCTTAGTTACCAGCGGCCAGATCTTCCATAGCGCTGGAGGCTTAATAAAACAGGACATTGCGATGGAGAATTAATAGAACAGAAGTGCTTCTGCAGTTTTATTAACATAGGCAAAGGGCGGATTCTGGTCAGGTAGTTCGGGACGGGATTCTGGTCTTACCGGGCAGGTTATTACGGTATCAAACTGACTTATCGACACTCACGGCTGTGTGAGTATCAAATAAATAGACAAATCCGGGAAATATGCACGCTGACCCTGAAAACCTTAAGAAACAGGTTAAAGGCATCGGCTCAAATACGCTCAGGGAGATGGGCGTGGTTTAAAACGGTACACCCCAAGTCAAGCGTGTCAAGGTATATATAGGGTGTTATCAAATAAATGGGCCCCACTAGATCCAAATCAGGTGACCCACGTTCAACCGGACCTTGAGGGTCAAACGGGGCAAAAAATACTCAAATAACTATTTCAGGAAGCCACACTGCAACAGCAAACGCAACTACTTACCTGTGGCGCGCATCCACCACGTCTGGGCCTCACCTTACATTGATCGTAACAATAGCGACTCAGTCACCCTGTAAACAAACATGCACAAGACGCAAAAGGAAAAGAATAAGACGGTACAGTAAATACATCTATTGGGCCACTTCACATGACCAACTGACGGTTTACATGGTACCGACCTAGCCGACACATATGGCAATCTGTACTAACCTACTTAAGGGATACATCCAGCTGGGAAGCGCTTAACCTAAAAATTACGGCGCATACTGAGGAGTACAACAGGACAAAAATTATTACTCGCTAAACGGCGGCAAGCATATTACAAGTATATTACAGGCATAATACACACGCGCGAGGTTCACACGTGGGTGTACCAGGCACGAGACTACGAGTTTAATTCTAAATAACCAACTGAACGTCTCGCAGCGACACACTCTAAGTACTGTATATGAGTTTATTGACAAACAGGCAACAATGAACTGAATGCCACACAAGCAAGACCCCTTGCAACGAGACCGTGTATGTCACTGTCTACGAACTTAATACGAAGCAAACACAACAGCTTGCAGCAAAGCCGTGTGCGGGACTATGTATGAATTGATATGAGTTTATTGCGAAAAAAACATAACAGCTTGCAGCAAAGCCGTGGACCGCACTATGTATGAGTTCGTAAAAGGTTAATGCGACACAATCATCACAGCTTGCAGCAAATTGGTAAGCAACGCTATCGTTAATTTAGGCACATGCTGGCGAGACGGATTATCGACACAGGGTTGTTACCTGATTTATTTAGCTCGGCTCCATAGACGGAAAGGGGGGCGCTGCTCAAAGGCGTCGTCTTGCTACTGCAGCGGCATCCGATATGTTCCCCTATGCATCAAGCGTGGGTGTAATGTACCCGCCCCCTTGGAGATATACGGAATAAGAGGCTGTAGCAGCACGGAATCAAGAAGCACAAAAACTCTTCTAAATCAGCAGCAAAGGAAAATCTGGCGTTTCCACGCCGGAGCGTGGAGACGCCTACACAACCTGCAAAGGCGACTGCCTTATGCTACGGCCCGAGGCAGAATGAATCAAAACTGACGCTCCAAACTACCAGGCGCATTTACGAGCCCAGCTGCCGTTATGCACGGCTAGAGTAACCAATGAGAAGCCAGGGCCACGCCTCATACTAACTCCAACTGAACGACAGCCGCTCTAAATAAACATTCGGGAAGGTTTTCTCACTCGCACGCACTCGCGAAATTCTAAATAAATAGAACTTGAGCATTCCTGCATGCTATGAAATCGCTAGCTGCAAAAAGCGATGAAGTAAAGGTTGGCGCGAGGTATAGACTGTTAAGTAGAACGAAAAGCACGGGCGGGATAAGATTTTTGTGTAATACGGAAAACTGCCGTATAAACGATAATAGGTTGCCGAAACGGGACTGATATATAAGCAAACTCGCTAATTTGGTGCCAAAACTGCTCTATATGGTTATGCAGTTAATTAAATTACTGAAAAATATAAAATGGCCTGACAAGGTATCGGGACTGATGATGACTGATGAAGCCTCTTGGGCCAAGGGGCCAAGATAGCCCCCCAGGTTCTTGTTTGGATCTGTCTGGCTAAAGATCGGAGTAAATCTGTCTTCGGACTGAGCGGGCATCTTTCTTTTATGTGATTGAAGAAGGCAGACCTTGTCAACTTAGAGTGGGGCTAAAACATACTAGTTAAATGCGACCTGGAGAGTAGGGATCCGTGGATCAGGCGACGTGGCGAAGTTTGCACAATTCGTCGGCTTCGCACCTACACGACACTGTCTTATCAGCAGGATGTCTTCGGAATTGGTCAAGTTTTTCTCATCCTCCAGGTTGCTCAAAATGTTCGCGTGGCACACACTTTTGTGGCGTAATAGGGTCTATAAATTGATAACGTAATTAAAACGTTCGAAAACAATTTGGAGTCACGCGAAACGTCACAATCTTTTGTGCTGTATACGTACAGGCTGAATATTGGTGGCAAGAGATTTAATTTTTTTCTTATGTTTATTTCTTGTTTTGATTGCCCTGGTGTAATTATTCTTGTTTATGCACTTGAAGTTGTTGAATTACTCTTCAATCTTCGTGTTGTACATCTATTTCTTGCATATTCTAAATATAATTTTTTGTGGTATTTGGTCAAACGCTTTTTCTATGTCTATAAGCGTTACGTACGTGTCCTTGTTGTTTTAATTCTTATTTTTTTAAATTATCGTTAGTGCTAAGATGGCTTCTTCTGTACCGGTTTCTATTTTAAACCCAAATAGGTTTTGTATTATATTTTATTGCATTTTTTCAATGTATTCTGTTGTATATATTTGGGTTAGAACTTTTCAGGCATGAGTAGTAAAATTTATAGTGCCATGGTTTTAACAACCTGTTGCATTGACCCTCCTCGGTATTGGTATTACTTCTGTAGTGGTTTATAAATTCTTTTTTCCGTATACTAATTAAACAATTTCATTAGATTCGCGTTATTTTCGTCAAATGGCGGGGTTTAACTTGAGCTCAGGAGATTTTCCATTGCGAATGATGCAACGCTAGAGATAGTTTTATATACTTATTTAAGAACAAAATCCGGATGATATGGAAAAAGCATGGCAACTGCTGAATCTGTTAGATTTACAAGAACGACTTGATGACAAAAAGATTATAAACCGATCAATTTTAGTTAATTCCAGCTTTGATGACGAGGTGAGAGACATTGTAAAATCACGAAAGTAGGACCTAGGTGGTATTCTAATTGAAACTTTATAGTCATGGAGCTTCCGACGCGCAACGGAGAATACTTGTTCGCGAGATTGATAAAGGCCCAGGTTTACTCCGGATGACACCCCTGACGTATATCCGAAGAAAACATTCTCGTGTCTACTATCAACTTGCAGCGAAACAAGGGCAAACACATTTTCAGCGTTTACTTAATGGAAACCAATCTTATGAACATCGCAGCTAAGGCGTTGAAGAATGTGCCACCGCTGGCGATAGATTTGATGTCGATATTTATGATGAAATATAGCCTATGGGAGGAGAACACAAGATGGTACCAATCGTTACGAGGGAAGTTAATTCTGCATGGGTCATTTCGTTACCCTCCCCGAATAGGGCACTTACCGGTTTAGCTTCAGCGTGACAATTTGCGCCAACTGTACTAGAATAATGTATGTCCTCTTTTAAATAAACTACTGTTGATAGTTTGCTGAAAGCAAGCGAAAATCAGACGAAAATACGACAATAATAAATCTGTTTGTAAGATTTCTGTAACTTGGTTGTTATAATAGGAAATTGTAAGGGAATTTTGTACAAGTACAATATGAGCTATCTCGCTATCTACCCAATTATGTTGTTTATTCACATAATTTCATTAAATGTTGACGGGCAACATTAACAATAATATAAGTTTTATTAATTTGCTATGATATTACAGAGTAAGTAAATATATAATAGAGATATCATCACTGGTAAACAGAACTTGGTGGCTATTCAAACAGTTTCTACAGGCATAGCTTAATGACATGGTAATATGTATACACTACACGCAAATTGCTAATTTAGCAGTTAGTAAATACTGTGGTCTCTTTACCGAACAAAAATCATAATTACTGAAACTAGAATAGATAGAAATTGTCATTATAGTGATAAAACTCTCATTAGTATTAAAATAGACGGATTATTGTTGGAGTAGCAAAAAATAAATTCTCCTAGATTCGACGAAACAGAGAGAACAAAGAGCACATCACTTCGATTCGTCCCAAAGTAGCATTAGCAATGTTTAAGTTTTGTATATGTGGGGCTATACTTTATCTTGCTGTTTTTGGAAAAGTAAGTGTCTTTTAGTTTATTTAACGCAGCATAAACAAAGCTACAAATATCCCAAACTAAGATATAAGCAGAGCTTTCCAGTTTTTATGAAATTGTATTCGATTAGAGACGTTGCGGAAATAACTAAAACGACTTATTTGCGTGAGATAACGAAAGTTGAGAAATCCTCAAGATTATATGTAATAAAATATCAATTTTATAATTACCTTTTGAATACAACATCGTAGACTGACATATTCGCGTAAACAGCACTTATGTGCTTAGCAATACTTATGTACTTAGTAGATTCTCGCATTTTCCGCATTAAGATAGCAACTAACCCGTTTGCGAGGTCAGTAATACAAAAAAATATACTACATGGAGAAGTACCCCAGAACTCGTTTGGGGCATCGCCTTGCAAACTCTAGCAATTAGTTTCACAAATATTTGTTATATGTATTTTAACATTCTGCTTAGAGCAAACTGCTCCAGTTCTACTAAACCACTTTTTCTTAAAGACAGTCCAAGCAGGAAACGTCATAATACACAAATTTGAGCAGTGCGAAAGCGAAAAGAGAATAGTATTCAAAGGGAATGTAACTACTAAGAGTGATGGACAGTATCTCAACGCTGATGCGGTATTCGGGTTTACTCTAGATAATAACTATGGAGTAAGTGTCCAACAATGGTGTCCGGAAACTGTAAAGCAATGAAATTCCATTTCAGTCGCAACTCTATGTCGAGCGCAGTATTGACGAGTTGACGTACATGCCAGGTATCCACATTCGCGAAAAGAACGCTTGTAAAGCCGGCAACAAGTATTTGGGCAAACCGTGGTTTGAAGTAGAAAAAGCTGCAGGAATTCAGCCAGGCATCTGCCCAGTCCCGCCGGTAAATGTAGATTCTGCAAAGATTCTGAAAAATCATAATTAAAAAACAATTACAATTGCGAGTGTTTCAATATAAAATTACATATCTTGACGTTTCTTATAATGATTCTTCAAAATCATGGTATTTTCTTCTTATATTTACCATAACTGTATTCTAGGGGCGCTACATGTTTACTAACTACAAACTGGATTTCTCCACACTGCCATATCACGCATTGCCTTCTGGGAAAGCTAAACTTACTTTGAATGTAATAGACAAAAGAACCAAGAAAAGCGTTTTGTGTCTTATGTCAATTTCAGAAATTGTAAAATAAGTACTTTTAGTTAATGGCACTATCTGTAGTACAGCGCTGATTGTTGATTAGCACAAGTGACTTAAATTGTAGCTTAATATGTGAGTACCTTATGTTACCATTATATAATTTATAAGCACTGCAATTAGTTAAGTAATTTGCGTATATATTTTCTTAAGGAGTAGAAAATAGGTTGCAATATCAAAATGTACCACTCAATATAGTTTTTACTTGCAATTTATATATTTAGGTTGTATTGTGATACACGAAGCATTAGTACGTTGTTGTGTGAGAAAATCAGTGCATATAAAATACCAATGAAAGCTCTTGCGACTGTTGGGAATTACTTGTGCTTCCACAGGGAATAAAATGGTGCAGACAACATTCTTCGTATGTTAATATAGACTCAATGGGTCCTTCTGTTTTAAACCCTTGCACCTTCAATGCGACTTCATTTCAATTTTAGATGAGACACTGTATGTTTGAAAGAGCTATTACGGGAAGAATTAATAATGATGTTCTCGGTTTCTGACTACTGAAGCCTATTATTTAGAACTAGCACCATAACCGTGCAACTTTTTATTTAGACCAAAATACAATTTATGTTAAAAACAATTTTGAAATTAACAGCAATGACAGGACTATTTTTTTGTCTCTTACGAATCCTCTCACTCGGCGGGAACATTCTTCCCCCTTGCTGAAAGACTTCCTGCTCATTTAGTAAAAACATCAAGAACGCCGAGATAATCACATGTAGTCTTAGTACGAACAGCTGTTACTCTGGTTTGTATATTCTTCCCAGGAAATTTAGCAGCTACTCTTCCCCATTGGCCAACTGTTTCGGGAAAGGGTGCTGATAGAAGTGACTACGATGTCTCGAACCCCTATCTCTAGAACTCTGCGTTGCCATTTCACTTTTCTTATCGAAAAAGGAAGAATTACCTTAATCACTGGTCGCAAAACATATCTGCCAAAGATTGAGCCAAATTCTATTAGTTGCGCAGATGCAAATGAAAAGGTTCAGATATTCTTCTGACTGGTACGGTTCCAGCAAGCCCAATAAGAAAATGACTAGGTGTCAGAGCTTCATTGACGTTAGGGTTTATCGAAATACATGTAAACGGTCTATTGTTCACTGAGTGTTCTGCCTCAAACAAAGTATACAGAACTTCCTTCATGGTTGATTGAGGCAACCATGTCGTAGACAGTGCAGTTTTAAACGACCGCACTAATTTCTTTCAACAGCAGCCTCCCGCCCCAAATGCGGTAGTCCTGGAGAGATAAAATGCCAAGTTGCAATCAGTAAGCCTTAATCCAAAACTAAACTTTAACTTTTTTGAAGCTCGTTTGAAGTCTTGCAATTACTCTCCTCAAAGCCAGAATAACTGAATCTGTAGTAAATTACCCCAGTTAACTTCAAATGTACTAACCTTGTACCAAAGCAATTGAAGACGGCTTCGTATCTCTTCGCTATGGTCAACTTACAAGATCCAAAAATCAGGTCGAAGTTTTACGAATGGTCTTACTTGACGGGTGACTTTGAATCTGGAAGGGAAACCATTTCAGGAATCTTTAGCATGATCCTTGGGCTTTTAAAAGATTGACACTTTGGCCATGAATCTATAATAGCATTTTGAGCATCCAAAATCCGGAACCTCCTCCAAAGCTCATTCAACAGCAACTCCCATCCATGATATCTAGTTCTGATTTGGTATTCACGAATGAGAAGCACAGTGAAAGGAGGTTCGGATCCAAACTTATTGAATTTTTACTAGAAATTTTCGAATTCAATCTAAGATCAGGAGAAAGTTGACTTAACCGGCTCCCTTTTGAAATCGACGCTTTTCTTGTAATTTATTGTCGAATCTCTTCCGGAAAGCTGTCCCTTTGAGTTTCTTTGAGAAAGAGTTTGTTTAAATTCATGTGCTGTAAGGATCCTAGACTTGTAATTGGACTTCCCTCTCGCACCCGCCATCATGTGTCACGACTAAACATATGTATTCATTCATAAAACTTAGTAACTCCGTTTCTTGCTCAGCTGTCATTTCACGTTCTCTTGGCCCAAATGAAGGACCTTTCTCCAAGAACACAAATTGTGACCTTTTGAGTCTCGAACAGCCTCGTCTGTCATATTGAGTTCGATTGGTAGCCATTTCAATTCACCACTATCAATGAGCTCTTGAATTTCTTTTAAGTGATCGGAGACAAATGACTTGAAATGTCGAACGTCATTTCTCAATCAATGTATAGTCGTCATTCAGTCAGTCCAAAAAGTGATATTTAAAATGTATAACTCTAACTCACAACAAAGACTTCGAGCGAGCCTTCACCCAAACGCTCCAACTGGAAGTACTACTCGAGAAGTGAATAAGGTTTTTACTGGAGCATTTTTGACTTGTAGGTCATAAACGCCACATTTACTGGTTCCCATGCAATAGCAGGTAGGCAACTGAGCAAAAAGCCTGCTGTCTTGTATCACAGATGACCTGCAGCTAAATGCCGTTTGCTATTGAAATCCACACAGAGTATCTTCTTGATACCTTCAATTAGTTATGACTTTCAAGTTTTAAGGCCAATTCTTCCACTTAAATTACTTGTCTTCTCCTATCCGATTCTAGTCCGCCAAATGTTCTAAACTAAGATCTTGGCTTTCGCAGAAAGCAGCAAAAGAAAATCCAAATGATCACGAATAACATGAAGACTCCAAGGGCAACTTCCTTAATCGAGTGTCTCTGTCTAACGAAATGGTTGTCATACATATTTGGAAACTTAGTTATGAAGATAAACTCATTACATTGAGAGTTACAAGTCAGTCCAAGGTTAAGTATATCTCTTTTGTCGATTGGAATATAAGCTTCCCAGGAATTAAGTCTATCACTACTGTTACGGAAGAAACACGACTTTACAGCACCGTTCCGCAACGGTAGGAACGCCTTCAATCGACATCGGCTAACCAGTGAGAGAGCGTGCTTGGTTTACGAAACTCGTAAAGTCCGGTCCTGTTTTAGGGTAAATGACAGAAAAAGGTGATTATTATGCTTGGGCATCAACGTGAGTCTCAATCCTTGATGGAATTGCCTCGTCACAGTCAATCCAATTGGGCCTCGTTCAAAATAATTACTTCGGAATTAAATTGCTAGTTCCTAAAGCCAACTTTTCTTTACACTATGTTTTTACAATTACTTTTACGTAAGAAAAAAGCTAAATGATATCTTGCACACTAAATGCACATGAGGAGTACGTCATCTGTTGTTTTAGTAAACTATACCGGGTGACAATGAAACTACTACCCAGGACGGCATTTGGAAACGGCTTGAGATAGAAATATGCAATTCGGTACCTCGATAGGGTTGAAAATTGTGAACAATAGTTACATAAAAACAATTGATTGTCGTTTCCGTTTTCACTGGAAATGACCTTGACTTTGTTATTTTAAATAGGATACCCTATATATTTTTTCTTTTTATAACTCTCTGAACAATTCTAAATAACTTTTGTCCACATACCCAATGTCTAAAATTAGTAGTTTTTGAAATGGAGCCGCTTAAAGATATGCCGCAATTCCTATTTGTTTGTATTTTACGGAAAAACGGAGTAGGTCAGGACAAAAACAATCACGGTTATTTGTTTCTTATTTAAAGGGGTATCCAATAAATAATCAAAAAGAAGAATTAATGCAACCTGAAAAAATGCGTCCGTTTCGAAATGCCGCCGTGGGTAGTAGTTTAATTGTCACCCGGTGTAGTAAACAAAGAAACACAAAAGGTATGATGGTTTCGGACGCTTTTACGGCAATTGTCATTAATTAACAAACGACTTCCGGGATTGAACCGTGTCATTACTGAGGTCGAAGAACTCAACGTTTAGCCCACCTTCGTATAGGGTTTCTGCTGGACGAAAAGCAACGTGTAAACCACGGCAGAGGCGAAGCTCCCACCTCTGGCGTGGTTTACACGTTGAGTTACCGTGCCGTTTTGCTTTCCTTCCTGGTGAAGCCTTTTATAAGAATGGGCAAAATGTTGGGTTCTTCGACCTCAATAATGACACGGTCCAATCACGGAAGTCGTGTGTTACTTAATTACAGAAGGTTATTTAACAAACGTGATTTATTCTACCTTAAAATTATTGGGGTTACAAACACGAACAAACAATAATACCTACGGTATGAACACATACTAAACTTGTTATACCAAAGTCCATACAAAAATAATAACACAGAATAAACGCATAACGATAGCATAAATTCAGACTCAATGAAGTAATAGGTTTTGATACCAATTACGTTTTCCTGAATATTAAATAGTTGTTTTGTTTTTTTCTGATTTCTTACCATTTTTGGTTTTCAATTTGTTCTCTTACTTTTTGACACTCTCTGGTAATTTCAGTGTCATTAAATCTAGGGATTTTTTTGACCTGGTTTCTAGTTACTTTTGTATCAAAATACATTCTTAGAACTGCCGTTCTCAACGACAGTTTCTACTTTACTTGTTTTAATTTTGTTTATATTGTAATATTAATATTATTAACCAGTATAACGATCTTTATAACGTAGTTTGCTGGTTAATTAATTTTTTCTTCTCCAATGTGGTTTGTTTTTTAATTTTATTGCTACCTCGTCTTCTAAATTTATCGAAACCAAAACTGCGTTAAAAATTCCGCGAGACCACAGGGCGAGTGGAATTTGAGCATTTTTTGTTGAGAGAAATTTGCAATAATTTGCATGTTGACGAAAAAAATTCTCTTAAAAAATTTTGCCTTGAGTCGTATTTGGAAAGATTATTCAACAATATGTGTAGATGACTTTTACCGTGTTCGACAGCACACATTTTTAACGTTTTCCACTATTAATTCAATACTGGCGCTTCCAACACGATTATTATAAGTTCTTAGAACGACGCTGATTTGAAAACTTTGACTTTGACGTTTTGGTGAAATGTCAGTCAAAGGCTACTCACTAAATTGAAATCATTAAAAACAATCGGGCTTGCGTGAAAACACTGTGACATTAGGTGTTTTCAATGACAGTCAATTTTGACTGGCCGTTTCTGACAAATTGAACAATTTTTATTGGTGCGTTAATTATAGTGTTGAATAATCAACAGTAAAGTAACTAGCGGTGGGGCACTGAATTCTTTAGGTAAAACTTTAAGCATTTTTAATTCAGCAATGCATATGCCGACTTTCATAATCATTTCAGAAAATGATTCGTTTCTTTTATGGGCTTTTCTTTGTGCACTTGTTTCTGCGACACTCTGAATATGCGAGTACAGTGTTTCCCAACAATGTACAACATATGAGAAACTTTTTTATTATTGATTTATAACAATACTTTACCATTCATAAAATTTTGCTTTCACTTATAACCAGGGGGCGTATAATAATTTCAATTATTGTACGGTTTAGCAGGAAATGAATAACATGGGGAACTGAAGATATTGCAGCTTCAATTACCAGAATCATATTTGTTCTATTGAATGTGGTAATTAATAGCTTGAGCCGCGAGGGCAAGAAATTTGAAACATACGTTTGAACTGACTTAAAACACGCTTCTTTAGATTTAAACATAGTTTTGGTTGCATCCTTTTAAGATGCTACCCATTAAATCAGTTCACTGAATTATAAAAATTATGAACCTTGCAGAAATCTAAGTCTACAGCATATTAGACCGTTCAACTGCATGCTGAACGGCACTCAAAGGAGTGCTGCAGTCTGCGTGATTAATCTAATATGTTCTCTACTACGCGAATCAAAAGCCCTCGGGGTTCGCTGTACATGTTAAATTGCATTACATCGGCATCTCTGCTCGGATGGATTGTATAATTACTTAATTATTGTCCCGTAAAGAGGAGCTACTAGGTGCCCCTCATACGTAAGGGAGAAAAGCTCTGAAGCCAATTCTATTAGTATTAAATACGGTATACACAGAGACGCTGAAAACAGGGATTCGGAAATGAATTCTGTCCAAAATCTCTGACTGTAAGCTTTGAGTAGCTAACACTTATTTAGTTTTTAGAACATGTGTTGTTTCTATATTCCTGTCGTAGTACTCACCTCGATCATTTTTAGGGCATTTCAACCGAGGTATTGTATTCAAGTAGTGTAGCCTAAAACATGCACTACGGAAAGTTCTGAAAGATATCTTGTTGTCATAACTGGGAACCACATGAAAAACGGTCAAGCTTTAAGAAATGAAAACTTCTATGAAAAACGCCTGAATAAAGCAAAAAGTACCTTTGCCATACCGTTTGTCTTGTTGAAACGTATATGTTCTAAATGGAAGTGTGGGCTTTAATATCAACCACGTTGTAGTTAATTTTTTATGAATTTTTCTCTTTCTATTTTTATTAAAACATTGCATTTCTTCAATTTCCGGCTTGATACTTGCTTAACAATTTCTATTGAAATAATAAACTTCTTAATACCCATGTTTTTTACCAATGATAATACTCTTAACAGTGGGTAAGGTTTCGCCACTTGAGGCTGCTGAAAATTTGTTCGACAAGAAAGACTGTTTCGACTTATAACAAGCCGTAAAAGATGCTCGAATTAGTTCAGGGGGGGAGGAGGTTATAGGCTGAAATAAAGAGTTCACCGGTATATTCAAAATCAAAATAAAAAAGATGGAATGAGAGGATCTTACCAAAAATACTTTCCCTCGGTTTACGAAGTTGTGCTGAGCTATGACTTACATGAAGTAGGGATTTTGTTACGTAACTCTGATAGTTAACTAGAAGAATAGCAAATGCAGTCGACTTTTCAGTCGGAGCTGATCGTGGGTAGGGTGCCTTGATGTATTTATCCTTTTTATCAGGGTTATGGACAGATCGTTGTCCCCTCACACTTTAAATTACTTTACGTCAAATTGACATCAAAGCACACTAGTCGTGGGTTAAACGAGAGACTGACTTTAAACTGTAAAAAAATATAGACGCCAAGTGGCAACTAACCCAAGCATTTGGTAAACAAATAAAGAATACCCCGAAAATATTCTACTAAACCAATCCCTGAAAAAGAGAGAAAGAGAGGACGTCAAGGGCAAAAATACAGTTCTCAGGCATAGATAACGGGGTAGTGTAATTATGCCGGGTCCACGCCAATTGAGCACTAAGCTCTCGATGTAATAAATGTAGACCGGCGAACTGAGCACCAGGCAGATCAGGTACCTTTTCAAAGCAACCCTTTGAGACAGGCGAATTCAGCACTTTGACCTATGTCCACTTTGTAATGTTAATCTTTTTATTTCAATTTATAATTATTATTAGCACACAATTCAAATTTTAACGATATCATTAAAAACCAATTTGTAACTCGTTTGGTATTGGGACACCTCATCATCAAAATTATATTTTTCTCCTAAATACATCTATTATTTGCGATAAATGAAATAATATAAATTATGATTTTTCTGAATACACACTGCAATGTAATAACATAATTATTGCTAATAAATTTTTTAAATAAACGAAGGCCTACTATGACTTTTTGATTTTTATTTGGCCGAGAAAGATAACTGTTTGCATTAATTCAGCACCTGATAACTTGTTAGTTTGTTAATGAACAAACTAGTAATACAGTGCGCAATTGGCTAATCTAAAGTGCTCAATTGGTCGGTCTCCGTTTGGTCCTTGGTGCTCAATTGGTGTGTCCGGCAACGGTATACATTTTTACCTGGAGTAGTAAAGTGCTCAATTGGTGCCCGTCCTGTCCATTATGCCAACACGGAATACTCGGCAGTAGATACACAAAGCACAATAGTACTAGATCCAATCACAGTTAATATCACTATGCAATATAAACCATCACAAAAGTAAAACAGAGGCGTTCTAAAAAGGCATAATTTAATAATAAAAAGTTTTCAATACTTAGCCAAGATAAATGATACAAAAATTGATGTTACAATAAGCAATTCACATTACCAAAACATTACTTGGTATTCTTCAGTGAGGACACGATATTCTCAAATGACCAGTAAAAGCGCATAACAACAGCGTTATTTTCGAAAGGTTGAATTTTAGCTTCGGATTGAATTTGACACAAAACCCACAAATGCAAACAAATTCTGATGTTATTAATAATCGAAGGTTAGGTCCTACAGATCCTAAGTACAGAATGACATTACTAATTGATTAAAATCATCACCGGCTTCAACTCGTCGGGTAGAGAGAACTATTAACGCAGTGCCTTCCAAATAGAGGAATAATTTAGCTTAATTCAACCGAGCTAATCGATCACAAACTTAAGGTAAAAACCGAAACATTGAATTTCAAAAGTAATTGCGGAATTGCTTCACTAAATCCAATAATTAAAACCACGGTGATGGTATGTCAGATGCATTCATTGCAGATCTAGCATTGACAGATTGTTGTAAGTAAAAAGTGATTTGAATCAATTGGAAGTTTTAAGTATAGTTATCTAAATAAGAAGCAAGTCTGGCATTTCCAAATACACTAACATTAATGCAAACACCTAACAAGTTTCAAAGGGCTCTATTTCGCAAATTATGTCGAAGTCCAATGTTTTAACGCAAACAAGGGACTAGATTAGATTAAGACAGACCTTCTGTTGCTGGTCGACAGGTAAAAAGCAGGCATCTTAGAAAGTGGTCACAACCATGACGCAAAGCTTCCGAGAATTTAAAAGGAATGCCGACGGGTGGTTGTCCATTCAGCTGCAGGTAAGATATAGCTCGATTATGGGGCACCAATGGTGGACTCACCAGCACAATTTGGCAAATGGTCGAAAAATAATTACCTTGCCAAAAATTTTGGAAAACCTTGAAAAGTTTTGATATACAACCAAGGTACCTCGGAGGGTAGCATAAAATAGCTTAAAACTACTTAAAAATAATACATTGGAGTTTAAAATACGACATGGTTTTAATTATACTGTATTTAATATGTTGATTTATTAGTGATAGAGCAATTAATGAAATAGATTTTTATAAATGACTTTCAGCCGGTAACAATTTTCTGTAAAGACTATTTTACTTAGAAAATTGCCGTAACTGCATTTTGCTTCACAAAAGAAGGGGAAACCTGAGACGACTATATCAAAACAACATACATAAAAATACATTTTTCACCGCTCACTACTGCAGGGTAAAACTACTCGCTGGACGTCACATACGCTACAGAATAGAAGGAAATCTGCGGCAGATCACAGGAAAACGTTATTTCACTCTCAGCGGAGATTCACTTAAAGGTTCAGTACGCGCAAATTACTCAGTTTTTAATTATTTTGAAACCTGAATCGCTTCTGATAAAATATTCAAAATTGGTGTTAATTTACAACTTGCATTACTTAACTAATAAAACAGGTACAACAGGAACAGGCTGAATGAAGCATTGACAAGATATTTTCAGTCTCGACGCAAAGGTAGACAGCTGTAGGTCGAAATACGCATCGACGAGAAGTAGGGTTTTTGGCCTGCATTGAATAATGGACGTCAGTTTAAAGAATGCGATATGATATCGGCATTGGTCTATGGGCATTGGAACAAGAGACGTTCTAGCGCTGCTTCAGGCCACAACGTTCGCCTATAGGATGTTGGCGAGACGATAAGGAGTCTCTTCAAAAATCTCACCAAAGCGTCGAAATGTGATTCAACTGCACAACAACGAGACAGAAAGTGAAATTTGAAATTCGTAGGCTATATCTTAGAAGCTATTAAATTTGACGTGGTTTATTAATACACGACAATTTTAAATCTGGGCTCTTCTACCTTTACAACTTAAGCTTCTGCTAGGCCTGGATCAAAAATCGATAATCTGAAAAAAAGCACTTTGGCTTACTTGTTGTAACAAGTAGTTATTTAATGTAAGCTGATACAAACTAGCGGAGCTGAGTTTAAAGAACCAACCTTTGGATTCAATTTTTTAATTATGATACTTCTTTGGAACTATTCGAAGCTACTTCTCGGTGTAACGAATATATTTCATGACAATAATCGCTTGCAATTTGTAACTCCAGCTTGTAATAGAATTCTTGCTATTTGTGCAATGTTGTAACGCATACAAACGGTTATTAATGCTAGTTTTGTTGAAGCGGATAAATTGGCGGATACGTCAGCGTGCTTTGCATTGAAATAGTTTATTCGCAATTAGTCCACCATCCACATTGTAAAAAAAAATCAACTCCTATTTAAAATGAATGCACAGGGTCAATTCCTATGCGAAATGAGAAATAATGATGTGGTGTTTTCAGTGACTTACTAATGACAAAATAATGAAGGGCATTTCTATTTGCGATTTTACCAGTACAAGATGAGAAAGACGTAATTAGTGCTTTCAACGGATGGTACTCCAGGATGGTAGCCAAAATGGGCCTTTCTTAGTTATTAAAGAAAAACTAAGAAATAATATCAGAAACAGTTAAAATACTCAACAGTAGAAAAACATCGACAAAAGAGAGAGATATGTAAGGAGAAGTGAAATAAATATCCATTTCGCCTGTTTATGTATGTCACGTTTTTATCATAAATATTTCTTTGTGTAGTCACCGTTTTTTTTTATATAACGATAAGTATGTGTGCTTATTTAGGAGTCTTGGTTCAGTGCGTAAAGTGTCTATTAAAAACAAAATTCGTTCTGGGAGCACGGGATCCAATCCCATCGACTGCGATGTTTATTTCTTTGTGAATTAGAGTAATTCGCGTTACTGAGTGTTTTCTCTTATTGTTTCAGTACTACTAAAAGAATTAAAATACTTTTATCTATTTTGTACATAACTTTGAAAGATCTTCAAGCCTTATTCTATTTAGCAAAAGTTGCTTGTATTGGGGTGCGCTTTCTTTATAAAATACGTGGACATTTTCTTCTGTAAAGGTCTTATTTACGTACAATTACATTTTAAAAATGTAACAATTGTTTTAATTAGGGTAAGGCTACCTACCTAGGGGGCGGGCTCAAATACTGGTAGATAATATTCAAGAAGAATTTGTAGTAAGTGGTTTTTTGAACGTGTCAAAGACGGAAGAAATACGTTACTAAATCCAAATCGCAAAAGAGGATACACAAACATGACTTACAATATAAATTTGGAGAGCAGAAGCAAACATATTTCTAGCAGAAAGAAAAAAGCACTTAGTGTGTAGTTGAGAAAACCGAAGCACACTGATTTTCAACCCAAAGATTTTATTTACAGAGGCAACCAAAATAAATTGTGAAATCGATACGAGTAGCAGAGGAGAAGATCGAAAGTCATCTTTAGCATACTCCATACCAATACGCTTAATCCTAACTGACGGAAGTAATCTCAAGAAGAGTTATGGTTAATATCAACGATATGAGCTAAGCACCGGCGCTGGACAACGTAGCAGCCAAATTGGTTAAATATAGCAGAATGCATTAAACAAGTCGTTTTACAGGCGTAATCGGTCAGTGTGGGTCCGGCCTATTAGACACTATATCTAAACTCGGATGTTTTACTTTTTCGTACGGATATATTAAAACAATTGTTTGGATATCTACATTTATTATTTACAAACTAAGTAATATGTCTAAAAATAATTCATTGTAAGTATTGAATGCAGCATTTTATGTTTCACAGAACTGTTTTCTTTTTTTACGGGACATATGTAACACATTTTCCTAATATCTTTCCTTTATATGTATGCTTTCTTTGAAGAAGGTTGTTTCTCCTGTAGGAATACATTTACGGACACTCGAGTAGTAGACTTCAATATTTTTATTTTTATCATATGCATGTGCATGTGTTCTTTTCATGGATACAGAAAAGAGTGCATGGCCCACCAGTTTCTGTTGCTGTTGTGTAATATTCGCCCCAAATTTACAAATTTTTACTAATCTTTAAGCTAACTGCAAAGTTTAGTTTTGGTTTATTAATTGCACTAGGATAAGCTCAGCTGCCAAGGTCCGTTACTACTCAAATGTATAAATACAGGAATAGACAGTGTTGAAATAAATCGTACAATGTTTTTAACTAATTACAAAAATTAATGTTAAGATAAAATTATATGTACATGAAATATTGTAATAATAATTCTTTCTGGTAAAGGGTCTGCGTTTTTCTGCTTTCGGAACGATCTGTAGCTCTGTGCTCACCTCTGCTCTCCAGGTTGCGAGCCCCTGTACGGACTCCTGATGCGAGAGCTTAGAACAAGGCCGTCTCATTGCCGAGCGCCTACAAAATAGTGGTCATACAACAGCATTGCGCGCCCATTGAAAACAGCGTATTTTTGCACAATAAATGTAATAAACTTGCTTCAAATATTGTAAATATGAATTTTAGTGATTGTAAATCATTTCTATAACTATCATACACCATTACGATCAAAAATTAGAAGCGGGCGATGTTTTGTTAGATATTTATGAGATGGAAAGGATTTACAAAATAAGTAACAATTATATTTAAATTACAATTGAAATTACAATACATGTATACAGTTTCAGTAACTATTAATAATGTATGAACTTTATTTATTATAAGTGTAACATATCATTATATATAATAGGAATAATTTAATCATAATATATAATATACCTTTCATCTATGTAAACACTAACAGATTGCAGTTGTCGAAAAACTTTTTTTTATCTGGCGATTTAGATGATTTAGATGCTAATTTTTCTGTTTTTCTTTTAAATGCATCATTAATCATTTTATCATTTTTAATTTTAAAATAATTGTTTAAAAGAATATTTGTAACAGCATTTAAACACAAATCGAATAAATTGTAGAAATTTGTACCGCACTGTTCACAACTTTCGTGTGATAAAAATTGCGATATTTTATCAATCTCCAAATGTTTCAAAACAGACTTTTGACACCTAAGTTTTAAAAAGTCAGATTCGTAATCAGGCGATATTAAAGTCTTGAAAAGTTCAAAAACTTGTAGTATCACGTGAACAAACTGTTGAGTCGGATATTTTAAGCCACCCCTGCCCAAAATTTTGAAATATTCGCTATTTTCTGAGTCAACCCAAGAGACTTGCATATCTTTGTCACATATCAAATATTTAATGCAATCGTTACATTTTGTTCTTTTGTGAACCGGCGATATAAATTAAAACGCTTATATCTTCCTTTTGTACTTCTGCTACTTCTGCAACTGTTGTTAGGGCACCTTCCAACTTTTGTTCTATTACATCAATTTCATCATGAAATGAAAAATTCTCGAAATCGATAGGAAACTCTCTTAATTCAATGTCACTTTTTTTCCGAATTGAGTTTAATTATATTTAAAAATTTTAGTTTTTTTCGGATTCCAAAACCTGTCTAACGCTTATATAGTAATTACCGCCACTCATTTGTCTGTACTGACCAAATCTGGCTTCTAATGAATCCGTTTGAAATTTGCCAAGCAAAACATATTGAAACTGTAAATTTTCTAATAAATATTTGCTTAATGAAATTAATGCAGCGGAAGTATGGCTAATTGTCATTTGAGTTTCCTTAGTTAGTTTTCCATTGCGATTTGTTTTTATTTCGTTAGGTACCGCTAACATATTCCAATTATTTCACCACAAGGCAAAATCTTCTAAACATTTTAAATTGATGTTATTTCCTTTTGTTATCGAATTTTGATATAAATCCCGTTTTGAAATGCCTTTAAATTTTGTTTTGCAGTTTACAATGTTCCACCAAGTTGCCATAGTTTCTAGAAATGAAATAGTTCCTTTTATATCATGTGACAGGTTTAACTGCTTTGAACATTTTAGAGCGGCAATATTTTTTTCGTCAAATAATTTAAGACAGAGACTGACATTTTGGCTATCTAAATACGCAGGATTTAAAACCTTTTTTGACAATGCTGGAGCTTTTTTGACGATGTTATTTTGTTCAGAGTAATACAATTTTTTAAGTGCACGGTGTCAAATAGAAAATATATTCTAGAATTTAGATTATAGGGATTCGCAATGTGAAGCTGTAATTTTCCTCCACCCATTGTTTCAAAAGCTGATCTATTTATTTTATTGTTATCAGATATAACTGTAACAACCTCATAACCGATTTCTGTCAGCGTTTTAATGACAATTCTTAGCAGCTCTGAAAGGCAGTTCGCATTCAGATTTTTTACTGGAAAAAGAGCAACAACATCTTTATTATTTTAAAGTAATGATGTTATCATGAATGTCTGTATAGTAGATGCTTCTTGTTGTCATTAAAACTCATTCCTTTTATTTTTCCACTTTTATAAGAAATTTCCGATTTTACATAAATCTCATGGAGTAAAATGTTAACAAATTTTTCTCTTGGTTACAACAATTTTAACTTTTCACTAAGATATTTAATGTGTGCACCTGCGATTCCCGAATGTGCAGATCCTAATTTCATCGAAAGTTTACGTAAGTATGATATATGTGGTAATGTTAATACCCAAGTTTTTCTCAAGAACATATAAGCCGTTGGATATGTGAAATACATTGTGCACGCCCACACTAATGTTTCTGGAGCATATTTTGGAACTCTCAGAAGAGCAAGTTTAGTTTGATCTTTTAAAAATTTTATTTTAGTTTTTAAATTTACAGAAACATCAGCAGTTTCACATAATTCAATAGTTTTTTGTAAAAGTTGTTCGGCAGAATTTACGTATTTAGTAATTTTTGCTAACGAATCTCCATGGAGGTTGCTTAAATAATCTAATAAATCTTGCAACAAAGAGCAATTCTTTAGGATGCAATATTTTCCCAAAATGTTCGCTACTGACAAGTCATTAAAATGAATTTTGCAGTTCCTTAAATAAACATCGACAGACAAAATTTGCTTGACAATTACAGATATATAAATTTCTGGGCAGCCACTAAAGCCCTTAAAATCTATTTTAATAACACTAAAAGTATCAGGATTAATCACTACTACAAATTCGTGCAAATTTAAACGTTTTCGATAAGTATCGCGCAATGTTTGAATATTGAATTCAACATCATGCTGTTTTCTTTCGTCGTTATTTTTTTTCGATCGCGCCGCTACCACCTTTAATCTTCTAGTTGGACTATTTCTTTGAGTAGGCAAACGTTTCGTTAAATATGAAGGTTGATTTTTAAAAATAGTAGGATATGCTTCTTTTGTTAACCTAGGACGATTTTTTTTTAAACCGCTTATCAAAATAGTTAATGCAAATTACAATTTACTTTGCGGGTTTAAATTTATCTCGACTTATGCAACGGGTCCAAATCCGTGCCAAGCCCGCGTTTTTTAGAAAAGAGAATACTGTTACGTAGTGTTCTTTATTATTAATGTAGTTTGCAACCGGGTACGCAACATCGATGTGGCATCTGTAATAAATCATAAAAATATTTCCATTAGTGTTATTTTTGATTACAGCAATTAATTATTTAGCTTGAAAAACAAGTCAACATATGTCTTGTTTTTCATTAGAAGAGAATTTTTAGCAATTTTTTTTAGAATTTACTATACTAATCGTTGTAAACTAATTAGTTGAGTCCAAACAAATTTTAAAATATTAACCAGAATTAGAAACAACTTCTAACGTTTCACTAATATATGTATTTAGCTTCTTCAGAACAAGTTAAAAGTGTTAGACATAATAAAATTTAAAAATGGCATTTACTATTGTTTATCTTATTGTTTTTTTCTTTCATCAATAGGCGATTTTTTATTATTTCAAATTAGTGGTCAACCCTGTTTCACCAAATTTAAACAAAATAAAACAAATTGAATTATAAAAAATGTATCCCAACAATAACTACAACAATACATTATTTATAACTAAATCAAAGTAAAGAAATTTAAAAACTTTTCCAGACAACATGACAAAACTAATATGTAACTGAAACGATCAACAAAACAATACCAAAATAATTAATTAATAACCAATTGTTTATTAGAAGAGAATACTTATCACCCAAATAACAAAAAGAGGAGACACTAGTCGTAGTTGAAGAGCGAATATGTGTAAAAACAACTCATCATTAAGCTTCCAGATACTCCAAAATAAACCATTTTAATTAATAAACCCAAAGAAAATTATCAAACAAATGGAATATAATTTAATATAAATAAGATTCTTCAAACTTGGTGAAACTCAGTGATGCCTTTTACATGCATTGAAACTTTTACCACTAATTTTAGATAATAAAAAATCGCCTATTGATGAAAGGAAAAAAACCGAAAGATAAACAATAACAAATGCCATTTTTTAATTGTATTATGTCCAACTCTTTTAACATGTTCTGAAGAAGCTAAAATACATATATTAGCGAAATGTTAAATGTTGTTTCTAATTCTGGTTAATATGTTAAAATTTGTTTGGTCTCAACTAATCAGTTTACAACAACGATTAGTATAGAAAATTCTAAAAAAAATTAGCTGAAAATTCTCTTCTAATGAAAAACAAGACGTATATTGACTTGTTTTTCAACCTAAATTATTTCTATTAGTTTTTTATAATATATTATTATTGTGATTATTATTAAATTTATTTTAATATCATGTTTACATACAAAATGTTGAACGGAAAGAATTGCAAACCAATATCTATTTCTAGGTATTTTAAAGAATCGTTACGTAATGTTAATAAATCAGGTTTATACTACAATAATAATAATAATATATGTGTAACAAATAGATATCTGTCATCAATACATACCTTGAAGCTTGTAATTACACTTATATTTTATGAAATACAGCAAATATACGAAATAAACAACACGTTTTTACTTTGCACTTAACTGGTTAGTTCCTTGCACTGAAGAAAATTTTAAGCAGTTTTCTATTTTATATTGAAAAATGGGTCATAATAAATATGTTTTTCATACTGCTTAAATACCTTTACTATGTCTAATCATGAACTTAAAATTACTGCAATAATTTCAATTATATTATAATACTTAGTAGTGTGGTATTTACCATTCTATTCTCCGATAATAATCGTTGTCCATTAACAAAATCTCTACAGTTAATGATAAAGCTAATTCGGGTATTAGAGAATTAAATAATTTTCAAGATTTAACTAAGAAATTCTACCTAAAATTTCTATAAATTGCATGTTAATGTAGTATCAGAATTTCCCTACTTTTATTTTGAATAAAAGAATTACAAATATACTTATAAATAATCATGGCCTGCTTCTAATTTTCGATTGTAATGGTGTATGATAGTTATAGAAATGATGTGCAATTACTAAAATTCATATTTACAATATTCTAAGAAAGTTTATTACATTTATTGTGCGAAAATACGCCGTTCCCAATGGGTGCGCAATGCTGTCGTATGACCACTATTTTGCAGGTGCTCGGCAATGAGACGGCCTGTTACACGGCCTTGGTTGGAATTAACTCCAATGTCCTCATGTCGCCATCGATAGGTCTGAAACAAGCGATATTAGTGGCGTCAAGTTGGATTTTTGTTTACTTTTCGCGGGCGGACAAATTCAATGTAACAACTGTTTATATTTAAATATTAACTTGACATTTGATTTTTAAATGACATACAGTTGAATTCATAAATTAGGAATTATTCCATAGTCACACTAGATGAAAATAATTTTTGATCATACTATATTTTGTTTAGCTAGCAGTGGAATAATGATCTTCATCAGGCTCAAAGTCACTTTTTGGATCAATTTGAACCAATACATCTTCGTTGCTAGAAAGAATGTCTTGTATTTCTGCAAGATCCTCTTCAGATAACGTCGTATGGTCAGTTAGTGAGCATAACGTTTCTTTCAGGATAACGGGAATAGTTACTAATTTATGACTGTTCTGACTTAAATGCAGGACAAGCAAAGATAGCTCCCACCAAATTAGTAATATTTGAAAAATAAAATAATCCTTGGGATCAGTGACTACCAGTTACGTATAATAATTGAAAGTTTGACATCCGATAAATGCCTAGCATGCGGTCCGAATACATTTCAAAGTAATTGTTTTCCTCCGAAAAATAAGACTAGCATTGCATAATCAACTAAACTTTTAAATTTGCCATTAAAAGATATATTCCAGTGATAGTTATATACAAGAACACTAGCAAGACAATTTCTAATAAATAGGTGAGTCCAGAATTCATTCGAAAATACGAGGATTGTTCAATAGAAACACTGCTCAAACTTATGTTTGATCATGGGACAAGACAATTTAGTGGAATTAAGTGAAATAGTGCGAACGCGGAAATAGACTGTAAAAACTATATAACGGCATATGCCGATTACAATATTGGTTTACAACACTCAGCTAGCATCGGCTTACTGGGTCAAGTTACGTTACGACAAGGAAGTTTTATGCAGACTGCCGCATTTTTGATACTATCACTAGGTCAGATTTACACATTGTAAGTGTGCCTTATTATGTGAACGTCATGTTTTTGTACCTATACAAATATTAGGTTTTGAGTTCAAAAAGCAGCAACATGGCATACATGTAATCATATATAAAGACTGTATTTGTTTAATATTTTTCAATACACTTCTAAAATCTGAGGTGTATTCACCTGTGACCAACGCAGGCTAAGAATGTCTAAGGGGTAGTTAGGCCTGGCCTGGCCTGGCCTGGGCTCCTTCTTCTCTTCTCATCAATTGTAAACTTCTTTTGGTAAACAACCTGGTTATATAACATTATACAATTTATGTTCCCAAGTAATTCCTGGAACTACGCCAATCGAAGGTTTGCATCAATTCAAGGAGCATCGCGGACAAACACGTTTGGATCGTGTAGGCATGAATTGATCATCATGTCACTTTAATACAGTTAATAAAATCGTTTATTGACGTATTAGTGAAGTGTCTTCCAAATTTGTATGCGATTCCTTTTTTGTGTACATTTTGATAGAGCTCGGAAATGGCATTTACTATAGAAAATCTGTTCAAATATTATGCGTACCGCCGAAAGACGTCAACAATAGAAATCCTTGAGAAAAAGAAAGTTGTCGATGGTGACTGTAGTTGTTCTCACATGGCGGTATAGTTTAATGGTGCATAAAATTTCGACAAGAAAGAGATTGACTAAAGACTTGGTTCGTCCAGGGCATATTCGAGGTGCAATTTCAGATAAAAGTGTGAGGCGTTTGAAAACTGCTTTACGTGAAAATAGACGCAATAATGTCATATAACTGTCATTATTTACACTTTTATCACAAATTTCATGTCTTTGATCCATTGAAACAATCACTAAAGAGGCAGCGATTTATTTTGAACGCTGAGATGTAGACGGCCATTAGAGAATAACTTCCTCAACAGCAGCAATGATTTTACCAGCAGGAAATCTAGAGATTAGTACAACAGTGGGACTCATACCTTAATGTTAATGAAGATTTCTTTAAATTGAGTTAATAGAAATTATGTTACAGATTCTAAACGTATTTCTATTGAACACTCCCCGTAATATTTTTTTCTGAAAAATTAAATTAGCTTAGCGAAATGAACCAAAGTAATTACGTTTAGTAGCTAGAAATGTCTAGAATACCTGCATTGCCTGGTTATGTAAGTTTTATGTACCAAAGATTTTTTTTTAAATAAAACCAATTATTCAACATTTATTTAATGAGAAACTGCAATTAAGATTTTCAAGGAAGTGTATAGAGTAATTTGACCTGAAATAGGTATCAACCCAAAAATAAGGGTTTACACGGCGCCGAGGAACACCTGAGCCAAGGTTTTTTGTAGAAATGTTGCAATATCTGTTTGACACTAAATGTAAACAATTCAGCCGTTTGGCGTTTTTGTGTTGAGTTTCAAAACCAGCCGTTGTGTTCTACAACATTCTACAACGTCAAGCTAATTTTAGGCAGCGCCCACAATATTGGCTGCCAAGCCTATACCAAGTATCGTGTAATACAGACAGTGGCGTAACAAGACGGTTTGGCGCCGGTGTGCAAGAATAAATTATAGCCGCTGTAGACAATAAATTTCAGAAAAAAGAGGGGGGGCGGGAGATAATTTTTGGTCATGCAAAACTTTAAATTTAAAAGAAAATTAATAAGCTCTTTAACATGAATGGTTACTGCAAAATAAAACACATTTAGATGTTTCAATCTTTTATTAAATATAACATAATAATAATAATAATAATCCCATTATTCCCTATTGGGACATAGGGTATTCGTATATTCTCTCCAGTTGTCATTTTCCGCTGCTATTTGGCTCAGTTGTGCTATAGTCTTTCCTGTCTCTTGTTTTACAGTTTTTCTCCACGTTTTTCGTGGGCGTCCTCTGTTTCTGAAACCCTAAAGGTTCCAATCAAAATTTTTCTGCAAATTTCAGTTTCATTTTTTCGCAACGTATGCCCTAACCATCCATATTTTCTTCTCCTAATTTCTATATTAATGCCCACCTAATTTGTTAGGTCCCAAAGATCTTTGTTCGAAATAATGACTGGTCACCAAACACTTGCAATTTCTGCTTTACCAGTTCTGTAACCGTCCACGATTCCGACCCATAAAGTAGAACGGGTTTTACCGTTTTACCATTACATCAAACACTCGCCAAATATAACATGAAACATAAAAATACATTTTTCTTTATTATACTTTAATTAGCAATCAGAACAAATTATTCTATAGGCTAATGTGCTAGCATAGGACCTTAAACTAAAAATCCTTGTATGTCAGGATGAGGCCTCTTCCAGTGAGGAGTCCTCATGTTTTTCATCTGTTGTCGTTTGGCCAATGACGCTTCAACCTTCTGTTGCCTTGGGGACGTAGAAGCGGAAGTATAAGAGGATTTCTGTGTGTTGTAAGTCTGTCATGATGTTTGTTGCTTCTTTCTTGTATGACCTCAGTGATAAATGGAATGCGAAGGTCGTCATGTAGCGTTTGATTGGACATATACCAGCGAGCGTTTGTTAGTTAACGTAGGATTTTGGATTGGGATCTTTGAAGGATGGAAATATTTGATTTGCTGGCACAACCCCACAATTCAATGCCGTACTTCCATATTGGTTTTATTATTACTTTATATAGTAGAATTTTGTCTTCGAGTGATAGGCGTGATCTTCTTCCGAGTGGCCAGTATAACTCCTTGAATCTCAGATCTATCTGCTTTCTCTTTTTTGTTATGTGTTCCCTCCAGGTAAGTTTTTCGTCTAGGTGTAGCCCTAGATATCGCAATGAGAAAGATTGTGTGATGACGGCGTCATTGATGGTGACTGGAGGACATCGACCCTTTCTTAAGGTGAATGTTACCTGTGTCGATTTTGTTTCGTTGATTTTAATTTTTCATTTGTTGGTCCAGGTTTGTATTATGTTCAGATAGTCTTGTAGGTAAGAAGTAGCAGTTTCAGGATTTTCATGGCTTGCAAGAATAGCTGTGTAATCAGCGAAGGTACCAATCACGGTATTGGGTGTAGTAGGAGGGTCTGCTGTATATAGTACATAAAGTACATATGAGAATACAAAAACAAAAACCACGTAAAAGGAATACAAATTTAAATAATTCACAAGAAAAATAAAATATATAGATATATAAATATGTAGGTATAGCACTTTAATTAAACTCTCTTTTGCGAGACTTTGCTAAAGCTAACATATCTATCAGTGAATTAAAACCAGTACTGGCTCTTACTTTCTCGATATTCAGTAATGCAAAACTCTTTAGACGTATTTGGCTCATCTTGCTCAGCAAAAAGTTTTTAATAATTTTTAATTTAGAAAAAGATCTCTCAGTGGAGGCTGTAGCGGCGGGATGTAAAAAATAGGATATAAGCTGTATACAAATCTGGAAAGCTAGCCAATGATGTGTGATTAGACAAATATTTTTCTCCCACTTCATTCACTGATAAGCAAGATTTAATACTAGTTGGGTAGGGTCTAGGACAACTCGGCGCCGCCATCTCGGCGCGGGGCCAGCTCGGCGCGGGGACAACTCGGCGCGGAGCCATCTCGGCGCCAGCCAACTCGGCGCGAGGCCATCTCGGCGCCGAATTTAAATTCGCAAACTACAGTGTGCACTACGTAAGAAAATTATTATAAACAAATAATAAATAAAGTGATCGCCAAAAAGCTGGCATCAAATGAAAAAAAATATTTAGAATTTCTTGGAAAATCAAACACTAACGACCAGAGGTAATTGCAAAGTGATTACAAATGGGCCAAACAAAAGTTGTCACATGACTTCCGTTATCAGTAAAATTTTACATTTTTTTTAAATAATTACGAAACACGCATTGAAATTTATTATGAAATAAAAAACTTGGTTAAAAATATTTGTTTTTCCATAGCAGTTTTTGTTAAAAGTAAAGTTCTTTGATATGGGGCCTAAACATAAAAGAAAATGTGAGAGATCAAAGTTGGCCAGGGATTTTGAAATTTTGGTATAGGAGCCTAGATGTTGATTCTAAACAATTTTTCTTAATAACTTTTTGTCGTATTTTCTACATAAAAGGCACGCTACTCTACAGTAAAATAGGTTTTTTGAAAACTTCGAAGGCAAACTTGATTTTTCAAAACTGAAATGCTGTTCGAAATTCGCTTTTAACCAAGCAGGGCTGAACCCCAAAAAAGTTCCTTGACCCAAAATATTATGATTTAACTCAACTTACCTATATACAAAGTTGCTTAGTCTTCAAAAATGATTAGCTTTTTTAAATTTTTTCAAGTAAGTCGAAAAATCTGATAGATTTTATTAATTTTTTGGCCATGCGTTTGTACCAATAAACTACAGCTTTTTGTGGAATAAATCTCAATTTCGAAAATTGCAGGATGTTTAAAAACGTTGTCATAATAAATTATCCATCCATATTTTTTTAATCTCCTGTATAATGACAACCAATGTTTTTTTTGTGAATAGCTGCTTCAGTTTAGAAGCTATTTCCTCTCTTACAAAATTTTAGTTCGGTAAACGGTTTAGCCACAAAAAATATTTTATAAATTTCTACAAGCCTGAATCAGTAATTGTAACTTAACACTAGGTTTGTAGCGATTTAGAAAATATTTTTTGTGGCTCAACCGTTCACCCAACTAAAATATTGTAAGAGAGAAAATAGCTTCTAAATTAAAGTAACTATTTAAAAAAAATTGTAGTGATTATACAGGAGGTTGAAACATTTAAAAAAGTTAATCATTTTTAAAGCCCTCTAGCGGCTCAACTAAGCAACTTTGTATATAGGTAAGTTGAGCTAAATAATCATATTTTGGGCAAAGAAACTTGTGATGTTTCGTTGTACACGTATTTTCCAGACACACTATATACAGGGTGATTTTTAAGTTGATTCTTTCCGTTTACCAGGAAATAAAGCTAAAAAAATAAGATTTTTCTTTATTTACCACTTTTCCGAAATATGAAAACTAACGAAGGTGTTAGAGTTTTAAATTAAAAACTAAACTTTGGCGCAAAGGCGGCTGGACAATTTTATTTTTGTTTATCTCTGTTGTTAAGCAATGACCTGTCAACTAGTTTTCCATTGGAATTTTCTTAATGTTATTGATACAATAATGGCTCATGTTTATGAAAATAATGAATGAGTGAATATGCTTAATATTTATTGGAAGTGTCGTCAAAATGCCGCTGCCACATCGCTCTGATACGCGGAACGTGTGTGTAGAAGCGAATGCTGATAATTTTTAACATATCATTTAAGTTAGATTAAGTTTAGTTTAATTTTCGTTAAGTAATTCTAGTTCTTAATTTGAAACTTTAACACCTCGTTTGTACCTCCGTTAGTTTTGATATTTCGCAAAAGTGGTAAATGAAAAAAAAGCTTACTTTTTTAAACTTTATATCCTGGTAAAAAACTTATCGTATTGACTAAAAAACAGTGGCGTACCAGATTTTTCTAAAATAAAGTAACTTAGGTGGCCCCGATGCACGCCACTTGTGGAAATAAATTAAATTTATTTTGACGAAACAATGCCACTTTATGAAATACTATCATACACCAAGTTTCATTAGAATACCTCTAGGCGTTGTCCAAATTTTTGAAAAAGACATATTTTTTTTAAACTTCAACACCCTGTATCTTGTGAACGAAGCCGTTTTGGTTCCATGTTTGTATGAACTTTTTATCGTAGAATTGATCACGGAATCACCCCTTAAAGTTTGTCTACGTACTTAATTAACACCCTGTATATAGATTAGTTTTAGCTGACTGAACAATCTCAAGGCCAGAAAACTTTGTTTCGTAAAATGTGTCTCTATCTTAACTAGTAAATGCATGTTTCGTAATTATTTTAAAAAAATGTAAAATTTTACTGATAACGGAAGTCACGTGACAACTTTTGTTTGGCCCATTTTGCAACCACCTCTGGTCGTCAGTGTTTGATTTTCCAAGAAATTCTCAATAATTTTTTTTTTCATTTGATGACACCTTTTTGGCACTTTATTTATTATTTTTTTATAATAATTTTCTTACGTAGTGCACAATGTAGTTTGCAAATTTGAATTCGGCGCCGAGATGGAGTCGCGACGAGTTGGCTGGCGCCGAGATGGCTCCGCGCCGAGTTGTCCCGGCGCCGAGCTGGCCCCGCGCCGAGATGGCGGCGCCAAAGTGGCGGCGCCGAGATGGCGGCGCCGAGTTGTCCGGCTTCGAGTTGCGTACGAAGATCGAAATTGTACAATTTGCTTTAGTAAGCCGTTATCGAGATCAGTTTCATACGTAATTTGAAGTAATTTGGCACTTTCTATGACCTCTGTATCTGAGGCAATCGTCAGAAATTTGCGGTTTAAAATTTTGAATTTATAGTATGTTACTATGCACGATGCACTATGAAATCTAAGAATCACAAACACACACTAGAGGTGGAACTTCTAATCTACTAAAAGGAGAAAAGACTGCGCACAAAAGAGCCCAGTGGTGCTAGTAATGTAATGTGCCACACCCGATAATATATGATGTGCTGTCATGTGTCATATCCGATATGAACTGTATGAAGTCCCCATGACGTCAATTGGAAACCACTATTTTCAATCCTTAAGATAAGAAATGTTATATATACTGCCTTTGTACATTCTTATAGTTAGTTCATAGATTTGTGTCTTGCAGAACGTTACTCTGTCCAAATTTGTAACTCCTAGATTTAATTCTAAACTTTTGTGTAGTAAAATAAATAAAGTTTTTTTTCGTTAAGTCCACGACAGGCAACTTAACTCGCTCACGTATCATAGTCTGTTGCCGCTTTGAACCACTATTCTAGGAAAACTTTTATTTTCACTAAAAACCCGGCTACCGCGGCGCCTATATAAATTCGGCGCCGAGGTTCTTCGCACCCCCTGCACATATGATAGTTACGCCACTGAATACAGAACTGTCCAGGACAAGTTCGGAGAAGTCTTTCCAAATGCATTTTATTTTCTTGCTTAATATTGTACTTGCATGATATAAATAATTCGAATTTTAAACGAATCTTACGTGTAATTTATAGAGCAATAAATACTGTTTGTGTAATGTGTACTTAATTCATATACTTGAGCTGAAAATCTTACCTTTGCATTCTATCCATACGGCTAAATTAAATAATGGAACAAAAGTAATAGTGTAAATATTTTCCAGTCTAGAATGTACAGTCGTGTTCAAATAAATCTGGGACAGTGTTTTTTTCACATGCAGCTTGAGTTAAGAATTGAAGAATAACTCCATGGATTTTCTGCTATCAGACAGAGTTACATTAAACTTTAACAGGCAATGAACTCTGTAACTCTTTCTGATAAAAGGAAATCCATGGAGATATTCTTCAATTCTTAACTCAAGCTGCATGTGAAAAAAACACTGTCCCAGATTTATTTGCACACGACTGTACATTACAAAGTTTCACAGATAGGAAGTAAACCATGTGCTGTAATACCAATAAAAAAGTAGTCAGCTTGGAGCTCTTGTTATTTTAGTTTAGTAGTAGATAATATTGAAGGCAATAAATAAAATTCTAAAAACACCTACACACGGCACACGATTTGAAAGAACGTGACAAGAAGTATTAGTTTGAGGTCTATAGAGAGAAAAACATTGTAAGAGATGCAAAAGAAAATCTTAGGTAATGAAAGTGAAATATATTAGCCGTCCATAAAGACAAAACGATGAGAAATATCAAGAAAGCGCATAGTCTGGTGGAAAGAGAGAGAGCGAGTGGGTTGAACATACAGAAAATAATCTGAATTGGAAATAGAAGTAATAAACATGCATTAGATAAGTTTCACTTACTGATGTTAGGTTTTAAGGGTCACCTAAGAGAATAACTTTCAGTTACGAACTTATTTTAAAGAAAGTAATCCCAACAGTGGACGAAGTAATTTCGATCAGTGACGATGCACCCACACAGCTTTATCCTCTTTTATATATTTAATAGATTTTTGGTCCACCGCAAAGGTTTTCTCTTATTGTGGTTAAGATAATTGTTGTATTTTTGCAATGGAATTGTAAATAAAGGAGTTGGAAAAGAAAATGTTTCAAGCTCTTGAATGAAGAAAGCGCACCACAAAAAACACATCTGCTAGATCGAATGATGGTTGACGAAGTGTTCATATTTATGTAGAAAATAAGTAAAAATAGTTGAATGATTCTAATTAGACTGAGGTAAATGCTCATGCTTATCGTTACGCTATGAAGTGCACAGTTGGGACACGACCGATGGTGAACGAACCGTGCCCGATCGGTGACGTTGAAAACGTGACAGACGCAGAATGGGTTCCCATTCTTTATGAATAAACTAAATCAGTGGTTCGGCAGAGTCATTAGTTTTGTCAAAACTCCTTTTCAGCGGTTCTTTCCATGTTTTTTAACGTAATTTATTACTAACAACGAAATCATTTAATTTTATCTTAAATTGTGGATTCTAGCACTAAAAAAATTTTTGATTTTTTTAATCATCTAGAATAGAATACAAATATTGAAGCTGCCGAAGTATACTTAAAAAATATTATAAGAAGAAAAGGTAGTTTTTGCATATATGCTTTATATTCGTATCTCTCTTTTTGACATTAAAGTATATTGTCTGAGTTGCTTTTAGTGTTTTAGAAATCGCATTACACAACTTTGCAGCACATTTACTGTTGTAGATCCGCAATTTAACTAGTATGGCATATTTTATGCCAAAATATACTTACCTCGTACTTAGTATGTTTACGTATTTAACATTTACTCTTCTGTTTCAGGTATGCCAAGACTGATATTTCTAATACATATTGGGTGGGTAAGTTAAAATAATATGTTCAGATTCTTATAATAATCATTGGAGTAAAAAAGTATCTAGAGCTTTGATAAACATTTTTATCTTCTTCTTAATATATATATAAAGCAAAGTCCTGACTCACTCACTCACTCACTCACTGACTCATCAACGCCCAGCCCAAACCCTTGGACCTAGAAAGCTGAAATTTTGCACATATGTTTCCTTTATGATATATACAAGGAATAAGGAAGGATATTTCGAAGTTCAACCCTTAAAGGGGTAAAATTGGGGTTCCAATTTTGTATGGAAAAATAATATTAAATAGACATTTGATTTGAAACTTCGTAGGAGTACTCCTAAAAACTAGTAAGCAAACACGTATTTCGTGATTTTCCGAAAATCAACCCCTTAGGGGGTGAAATGGTCTAAATAAGCCTAAAAATCGATATGGGTGTCGTGCAACGTGTGTTAGATTAAGACTAAACATTGTTAAAAACTGAGTGTCTCTTAATGAAAGCTGGAACTATGTAGGATATATTTAACCAAAAATGTTAGAATATATTTAATCGCTCTAAATTTACATCCTATTAAAAATGGCTTATTGTTACCTTAATGTTTATTATCGACGCGTGTTTCTCTTCAGCAGGTTCGTGTTCACTTTTTATACAATTTTCAGGATTTTATGTAGCTTTCTCCAGTGTGTTAGCAACAACTAGCGGCACTAATTTTAATTAAACGTTGATAGCTTTTTGCTAAACCATTCACTAAAATGTCTAAAGAAGAAAGAATCGCGAATCTAAGCTGCGGATTCTAAATGCGGTTCGGCCCCAGTTCCTTTTAAACGGAGTCCTCAATTTAAATTCAATTTGCAGATTTTATGAGGGAATATTTGAGCTAGGTTTATATTACGTACCGAAGTTCGCAAGTCCAAACGTACTTCTCTTTCATTTTGAATTCAGTCACCATCTGCTGAATTCGCCTTGCAACTATTTCTACTAAAAAACCGTAATAGATACTACTAATTGTTCTTAAAGGTGCATCGTTTCTGTTTTTAAATAAAAAAATATTTTAACGTTTGATAATATTATGCGCTACCACAAATTGGAATTAGAATTCAATGTTACTACATTGTTATAATAGCAGTAAGAATAACCGTCTGAAAAATAATCAGAAACCTTAAGATTAATACTGCTATAATTAGATTTAAAATCTATTGCATTATTAGCCCTCTTACTGGTAACACATGTTGGTGACACCTTGTAGAGTTCGGTCAATATGATTCGAACCGTTATCAATAATATGTTCTAATTTAATATGTAGATCCTTTATTACGAGGTCATTGAACAGTCGCGAGCAATACATTTATTCATCAAAAATGTAATTAACATAAGCGACTTATATAAATTAGAAATAAAATGACCCATAAGGGTATTTATTTTGTACACTCATGAGTCCACTATTAACGTCGCAACGTGTTAATAAAAAAACTGATTTATAATAGAAAATACTCGAGGAATCACGGGAAAAAGAAAAATACAGTTGTGGGAGATAGTTAGCCAAAAAGTTTATTGAAGTACAAAAAAATATATGTTGTTGTTCCTGATGGTCCAAAGGTCCAAACGGAAAAAGAAATGTAATAAGTTAATCAAATCGTTAAAAGCAGCAACACAAATTCATGGCGCCAGGCTTTAACGTTACTGTAAGAAATCGCATAGAATCATCTGAGATAATTGAAATATGGTAGAAGATAAGCTGAAAATAAAGTCTAGGTACAACACATATGCTCAGCATAATATCATTCATTGAAAACTAAAATTGGATCAATAGAAACAAGAATTTGATTTAACCCGAAGCTGATTTCTAATAAAAATTTTGATATTCGGTAATAATTATTTATTTGAAGCAAAATCAATACGATTTTGTAATACCAAACCCACAATACAGGAGTTCTCAGTATTCCGTTATACGGTTTCAAAAATCAGCTAGCATTACTAATCGACAAAGCACAATAGTAATGAAATGTTACAATCTTGGAAGGCAGAAGCTCAGAACGTAACGTGCAATGTGGATACGTCACCAGGTAAATGCGTTCATCACAATAGTTCCCAGGGCAGTTCTTCGCGGTGAAATCATTAAAGCTCTAACCAAAATGTGGGGTTTAGCGCCTCAGCAAGCAGAGGTTTATAATGCTCTCACCATAAGATGGCACAAATGATATTTCACAATGCGGCAGTCGTATCAGAAAAACCCAAGGTTCTACATATTTATTGCAACGTAAAAATGCCCGAGGCAGAAAGTCGTCCATTCAATGTCAAAATTGATCGGAAACGGACACAGCCGACCAAAAGCTAGTACTACAACCTAGATAGTATTGCTACCGTACATGAGCTTTGATGAAAACATTTGAAGAATTATATCCAAGATTAGTATACGTATATTGTTATGATATTATTATTATTAGATTTTTATTTAAATAAATGACTATCACCTTAAAGAGTTTTCTACATCCTAGCAAATATGATTGAATGTATAATTATAGGTAATACATTTGCTATTACCACAATTATCGTGACTTAGGATTTTTGAAAGTGATCTCCTTAACCAACGCTTGTTTAATCAATAGGATCGGTACAAAATTAGATATTCCAACTGATGAGAACAACTTAACTTTACAAACATGGTGCACCAACCTTACAATTTATCAAAACAAGTTTACATCAGTGATTACGTAAGAGCGCGTTGCCTAAGTGATTTAACAAACGTAAGTAAACAACAAAACATTTACGATGTTCGTCTTCCGGAAATGTGCAAAAACCGACGCTACTTCAGAAATTTCACCAAATTATGCTTTAGGAGAACTTTCTAACTTTATTTCGCTTCCCTGGTGCAAAATAAGACACCAGGCTTCCCCACAGTATGTTCCACGACGGACAGGGGCTTCTCTTTCTCTCCATTGACCTACCCTAACAAGCCAGATACCTCTTCAAACGCCGCCTTCAGCTTGCACCACTTCAAAACTGCTTACAACTCCGTTTTTCTACAGTCATAGGGCTCTGCACTGCTCAACACGAATGTCCCTGCCTCCTTCCCGCTTCCTTGGCTCGTAACAGCTTTAAACACTTCCATAGAAACACCAGCTACCAGCCGACGTATTATTAAACACTTTTTAAAGCTCCTGTAGGGGTGCAACAAAGCAAAGTAGCTCTTCTGCAGCCTACTCAAAAGACACTGCACTAATTATAAAACACTGAATTCGGAAAAATGGGTATTTATTCGTTTTTAAATGAGGGAAGTCAAAATAACACACCTCACAGCTTGGCTTCTCTTCCCCATTTTTTTTCACTTATATTCCGTTGGTATTCAATATTTATAAGCCCGCTCTGACTACATTTTATGTTTCAATTAAAGCTAATACTATTTTTAATGCCGTTTTTACAAATTATTAGCTCAAAGTCAATGCTATTCATACAATTTGCAAAAATTAAACTAACACATTTATAAAATATTTTGTAAAATAATATTTGAAATGCTTGAAACGTCATTAATGGCTATCATAATTTTAGATGCTTGAAAAGTGTTTATTGCAATATAAATTACACTCTTATTTACACCATGTGTGTATGTATAATAATAGCATGTGCTTATTGATGGTGAGTCCTGGAATATTTGCACATCAATTACTCATTTCACTAGAAGGCACCTCACGTAATAAATCTGATTATAGTAACGTCTACATTAAGTGAAATGTTAACACGCATCCACTAGTCTGTGCCGTAAGTTAATCAATAGGTAGTTGAGTTTCATGCTACTGTCTAACTAAAAAGTCTACCATATGTAAAATAAGCCAATTTTAGACAGAAAGAATAGCCAATCATTTTCAGATTACCTGAAAATTTGGCAAGCGATAACTCCGCTAAAAATATATTTTTGTTACATATTTTCATTTCAAATGTGGAGTTTTGAATTAAGCTGAATATTGTGCTATTGAATTTTCTAATTAAGTAGAAATGCATATTTTACCAATTAGTTAAATTAATAGACAATTATCCTTGAATAGGTAAGGTTGATAACCGTCAACAACTGTAACCACTGAAAAAATTAATAGCAACAGCTTCACCATTACTGACTGCTTTTCTTACCTGAGCACATCCGCCGCTTAGTTCGTCAACTTTTTTGGTGTTAACAATAACAGATTCTTACCGGTTCTGTATTTCTCGAAAGTGTTGTTCACCTAACCAGTTAAGTGCAAATTTTATTACATACAACGAAATAAAAAAGTAACAATAAACGAAAGTGCCCAGTATCGAAGCAACTTTTAGTATTCTAAACAAGTAACTCAAATATGATGCTGGAAAAGGGTCATTGGGATGAATAAGACGCAATAAATTTAATCTATTAAAAAGTAATTCGAATAGAACCGCGTCGAACCGCGCATAGCAGTCGAACTAGATGTAAATAATAAATGCACAAAAAGAAAACAACAACGGTTAGTGTGATTACCGAGTGGCTCTCAAGGAGATCCATATTAATACAAAATCGAAAAGTATACAAATTGTCAGTTCTAGCAAAATAATCATATCTCAAACTCAACTTTACTGCGACGCATTAATTAAGGAAAGATAGCTTAGGTGGTTCGACACACCTCGGTTCCAGCGAACAATACAATCCTAGAAGATTATTGCATTAATTATAGCAACACGGTTGATGCACGATTAGTATACGGGATTCGTAGAAGCGAAGAGGTGTGATTTAACAAGCGCGTATGGAACCGATTGAGCGAAGTAATAAAAAGAAATTTAAATATTGGTAGGCAAAGCAAAACTACAGATTAAGGTGACTCGAGGGTACAATGATTCTACAAAGCTTCCTCGAACGTAACAGAGTCATTAAAATAATAATTGAATTTTCGTTTGCAATAAATAATATTCGCCTAATCGCCGAATAACTTATGTGAGTACTCATACCAAATCACCAAAATTTATAACTCGATACCCCCTCAAATTAAAAAAAATTATTAACTGCGTTTAAATATAATTACAAAAAACATCTTATAAACCTTTACATTTTTTTACTGACCTAGGGGTGCCAATATAAATTATTCGCAGTACTACTAACTACTGAATCTATTTACCTTGTTATTGTGAAAACAGCAATTTTTCTTTTTATGTCGTACACTGTTTATTTGTTTAAGATAAATATAAAAGTCTAACGCTTAAGATGGAGAGCAGGAACTTGTTCCTTGTAGACGTACTATCTGATCTTCGTCGTTTTTCCAACTACATATATTACGTTTCTTTTCTTTAATTAAGTATGTATTCACGTATGTTGGAAAATAAAGACCATTTATTATTATTAAGTATTATTATTATTACTATCTGATTTACCCGTTTAATATTCTGGTTAGAAAGAAAACTCCAAAAAGGTTTACTACTTGGTGCTGAAACTGACGTCCAGCGGGCGTGCAGAATAATATGTACAGCTACTTTATATATCATCGGGTTTTTGTTTAGCAGCCAGTACGCGAGCGTTGCATTTTATATAGATGTATCGGAGTAGTAACGCACAACTAAAGGTGCATCAAAGACTACATGAAAGAAAACTGATTAAAAAGGGGGAAAAACAGGAAAAAGGCTTGATAATAAATTGGACTAAGAATTAGCCCACGCGCAAACTGATAATAATCGGCCAGGGTATATTTTTCTTCCAAAATACGGATTTATCAATTTGACTTTGAATGAAGAATCACTTGAACTTTTGAGTTTCTTGGAGCTTCTTGTGGAATTTCTAAAGCAATCGTTATATTTAATTCTACCAGCAAAAACATCTTCGGTATCAAACTCTTCTAGACAATAAGTGTTCCTTCTACTTGTAATGCTGAAATGGTTTAATTTGATTCATTAAAAAGAAGAAGAAGTGGTTGGTACTTTAGTTTGGTTGAGCCCGAATTAGGTCAGTTCAGTTTGAGCAGTGACCGGCAATCATCACGCTCTTGCTGTGGCGGCATGCTCATAGGATGAGGACCTTCATGTTTACGTGTTTTTGTTTGCAATGTGAGCGTGCGTGTCATAAACAAAAGTGTGCTAGAAAACTAGACACAACGTCGAAATTATGAACACAGTTAAACGCAAAAAAAATTAATATAGAACATATAATGAGAAGCAAACAGCCCATGGACTACTTCAACTGGTGCTACAAGGAAAATTGGATAGAAAAAGAAGCCCCGGCTGAAGAACTTCATGTCCTCCTTCGATGACTATAGGAATTTTTAGAGCTACCTCGAATCAATCATGATTGCCAGAATAATCGCCGATATCCAGTGATGCATTGGCACAAGAAAAAGAAGAAGATGTGAGCGTACCGTTCCGTAAATGTAGCAATTTTGTGTCGCTTTTGTCATATTTACGACGCTTGTAGGGTCTCTTTCACAGACTATAGGTTACTAAATCTGAGATTCTGAGTTCTCGTTTGGGCGTACCGCGGAAATTATATCTATCTGCAATGAGATTTAAAGGACGCCATATTGTTTATTGACATTTTTTATTTTGGTAATTTCCGCATATAGACGCATTTCTGAAGAAACTTTCCGTATATCGAGAGCAGGTTCATACGGAATGCTCGTAATTTTCGAAGTACCTCTGTCCATTCTTTCAACGAAGCTGTTAGTTTTGCTTACAAATTCGGGTTTCGAGCCAGCAAATCCTGAGCGGTTAATTCGCTACACTTAGCTAAGTCATTTAGGATTTATTACCTAATATTGCATGGGTTATTTAGGTACCAATCACCGCTGAGTTTTATATGTGTTTCTAGGTTGTGCATTGTAAAATACGTATTTCGGCTGCTACGAAAGATAAAGGGTCGGCCTTACCTAGTGGCAAAAGTTGTACTTGATATTTTGCCGGCTGGTAAATATCGGCCTAGTTTGGCTTACTGGTCGAGAGGGCCGGGGTTCCAGCGAAGCTGCAACAAAATTAAGGGAGAGGGCGCCAGGTCCTCGACGTCGACAAATTCTTGAGTCGGACCTCCTCAAGGTATAGGATAAATCCAGAAAATCTGTTAGCAAAGACTAATAACTTATAACAGAATTTATTTGGATAATTGGTTCAATAGTGGAACGCCATAATAATGGACAGGCAAATCGACAATCAAAAGCAATCACAAATATACAATCAAATCAATAACAAAGCAATAATAAATATGCTCACAAATCAATGAACAACCTAAAACACGTTAAAATCGACAAAGGGCACTGCATCAATATAATCTGTAAAACCATTTCATTCATAAACCAATAATAAAGTAAACTAAACTATAAGCTACCGCAAAAAAAAGATTGCTACTCATTTGGCAACGCAGGTACAAAAATTCGCACGCCCCTGTGAGGCAGAGTGCGGAAAAACCAGAGCTATGCAAGCAAAAAGGCTAACTACTACCCCAAATGTTAGGTTGAACTTAAATGTGACAGCTTCAAGATTTTGAAGGGTAGAAACCCCTTACGGTTGTATGAGTATACAGGGTTGAGGCGATTTTTATTATAAATTCATCAAACAACGGCTTGAATATGCTCCTGACAAAGTTATAAAAACGAAAAAATTGCAAAATCGATTTACGGATATCCATATTTTGAGCATTAAATTACCGCGAGCGGTTCTCTAGTCACAACTTGTTGCCGAATGACGTTTACTTTAATACGCGATGGCGATTACAGAATTAACCTCCACAACTAAATTCTGAGGGCACTGGCCTAAACAGATAACTAGCGGCAGATCCCGTTGTTACATACAGCTAGCCTGTAATCTAAGTACGTTTAACTGTCCTAAAAGGCCTTAATGAAATATCTGAATGTTACATTACGTTACAGGGGCCCAATTCAAAACAATATTCCTCATATTTGCCGCAGGCCAAAATTAAGCAAATTTAATCTACAAATACATAAGGCGGAAGACGAATTGAAAGATATGCCCTAATGCTACCTAAACAATTATTCACTATTACAAATATTGAATGAAATGCCTACAACGCCTACTAGGCGGTTAGTTCGTTAGCATAAATACACACCCCAAATCAAATGTTTCGTACGATTTACACATATGCGGCTGACCATTGTCGAACTCGGGCCACCAGCTCCTCCGGAACACTCAGTGCGTCAAGGATACACGGAGCTGACGACGCCGACTTCCAGCAGCACAGCGAGTATCGCAGCGAGGACATCGAGCAGGCCGCAGGCAGGAGATGCAGGCACCAATTGCACCAACAGAAATAGTAGCAATCGAGGTAAAAGTACCCATATCCAGGGCGCAACATAAATCATCTCCAGGGTGCGACAAAAATGGCTAAAAATACAAATTTTAGAGATAGATTACGCCGCTCAAAAGAGAAGATCGTAGGCAAACCCCAACTATAACCTTAACGTGTAATGCAGGGATCTCGTTCAGTCAGGCGTGTGAAGAATGAACGTCCCATCAAATTCGTCCGTGACGAAGCGAATGCCGGGGATATAAACAAATATATCCGGGACATTCCAACAGGGGTTACGAAGACTCCATATCCTTCTAACAATGAAGATGGCTATCAACGCCGTGAGACTAGGTCTCCAAAAGGAAGCGATTCAAACTTACACGACGCAAGACTCTCCTGGAAATGGCCGAAAAATGCTCAAAAACAGCCGAATTCAGCTTATCAAAGTTCCAAAAATTGGAAAGTCGGCTAACAGAAAAAAAACTGAAGAATGCCGAGTGTGCTTTTAGCTGATAACCACAGAACTGTACCTTGTTTGAATTTAAAACTGATGCTTGTAGGTTTGCCTATCCAGTTAGGTAAATTATTGTTTTTTTTGTGAAATAAATGTAAATTGCCAGATCTGATTATTTATTTCAACTATTATATGTGAAACGACAAAATGAGCGTAACATGGCATATCCTCGTTCGTAGTGCAATAACGCCTTCATCGCTCTTAAGCAGAGTATCAATATCGCTTTTTCTTGTGGAACTTGTTTTGCAAGAATCAGCTGAAATTGTTATGTTACGTCAGAACAAACAGGTAGAACTCTTACGAATTATTAGGGAACCTTCATTCCAACACCCGCAAATATGGTATTATAACTATTATCTTAATCAAGTTCTTTAAAATGTCCTGCAGTATTTTCCGTTGTAAAGCGCAGTGCAATTCCGCATGTTTTAAAAAAATGCAGAAGTGAGGTAAGGTTCAAATCCTGGAGTTGAGCACCGTACACATTTCTCATCCCTAAAGGGTCTTCTAGAGTGGGACCTTCCACTTCATCACAGGCATCCAAAATACCATAGGGGCGCCTTAAACATAAATATTTATTTCCTTTTCCTCGTATTGCGCAAGGTACGATTAATGATATTTTTGCAAGCAAACGCGTTTTAATTTCCTGATAAAACCCGCGCCCATCTTGGTGAGCTACTGAGCAACCTATCAGTTAGTTACAAGTCGTAAGCGGGGATTTATCGATAACAATGTGCGCCGCAATGCGAATAAACTTGCTTAATAAGCCAACGTCATGTTCTCATTATAGAGATTATTCTAATGTGTGTCTGGTGTGGTAAGCGCAGCAGTACTTGATGTTGTCGAATATACATTTGGTTGTACGTTTTGTATATGGGAATTATGAGCCTTTTTTATACCTTGAAATAAAAAATCCTAAAAGTAATCAAAATAAGAATATGCGGCAGTGCGTTTATTGGATTATAATCGCATGTAAGTCCTAAACCATTCGAATTTTTGCCAGTAATGCTGCACAACTATATAGTATAATGGTTTATTTCGATACAAAAGCATTCAAACAATGACCATACTGACTATTTCAAACCACAGTATCGCGAATAAAATTTTTGACTTTATTTATTAATATTTTCTAATAAAACTGTGCCAAATGGCGAAATTTTCTTGGAGATTATTTTGATTTGTTTTTGAGAAACATTTAGAATTTCTGAGTTAGGTTGGAACTTTCTGGTACTATGCAAAAGATAACCAAGTGGGGCAGGTTTTAAAAAAGTCTATGTGATAGCAAAATGATATGAACTATATATAGTTTGATCGATATAGTGTAATATCAACAGTATTCAAAAGAGTTCACTACAGTGCCAGGTATTAAATCAATATGTTCCCTACAACGCGCATCAAATCCCTTGGGGTTCCCTGTAGACAGTGCATTAAATTACCGCTAACTCGACCTGATTTTGATTATTAGCTGATGGTTGTCTGAGACCTCTCAGGTCTATATATATAGCATGTCTAGTCAAGTTCCAAGATGAATAATTTATGCAAACACAGTGACTAAAACTGAAATGCATGCGTTCTATTGATAGACATTACCAGCTAAAATAAATTGTCTTATGATATAAAAGCCTTTGTTATGGTCGACAGAGTATCTACACTAATTGGCACTAGTACCACTCTCCAGGTTCATACTCGTACTTTACATTTATCTCGACAGACTTTGCTTTTCTGGAAACTTCCGCTTTTGGATATTCCATGATTTAGCTATTTGTTGTAGGTTTTTTGTTTTTCAAGGTATATGCTCTCGGCATTTGCACAGACTTTAATTTAAAAAAGCATTGCTGAAATAAAAATAGCTGCAATCCGATTTTTGTGACCTGAGTCGAAATGAGAGCATTTTAAATTTCGTTGTTACAACTCCAATCCCTGTATTTTTTAAATTTGTTAATACAAAGGATAGTCGCCATACCGGGGAATATTTAGCAAATGAGATTGACAAAGTATTAATGCAGTACAACGTCGAATTTTTTTTGTCTTAATTGGCGATATTACGTCAAATATCCAAAGGGCATTCTCTATATTAAAGGAACGTTATCCACTGTTACGATTTGCGATTTTAATGAAATGAACTATACGCGCTTGCAGGAAACTGTACTATAGTTAGCTATAAGCCATTTGTATCATAAATATTTTAAGGTAGAATTCGTAGGCAAAATGTAATATTAAAATTACAACAAGCGAATGTTAGCCGGTGTTTAGAAACGTGCTTTTCTCAGGGAAGCTGGAGATATTTCAATCTCGCGAATAGATTAGAGTAAATTTATGCAGGGTTTACTTTGTACTCCGAAAAATTAGGCAAAGGTATATGGCCAGAACGTGATCAGAAGTGCAACTGTTGCAACTCGATCGTAAAAATTTTGTGCCGGCGGGGGCAAATTCTTGTAGCAGCATTGTAAAACTTTATTAGCAATAATTTGCGAGGGATCGAGCTTGACAAATTTCATCTTGTGAAAGCTTCAAATTTGTCAAATTCATAGAAGTATTAGAAACTGTCACGTCCCTATGTACGTGCCAAAAGTCCAAAAATTAGAACTGCTCTGATAGGCTTATTTGGAAATTTGTAAACGCCTACCTAGTTTTCTTGGTCAAACTGGACTTAGAATTTAGTTAGTTAATAAGAAGAAGTTAATAAGTAAAGTTAAGAAGCAACGGTATTAAACTTAAGTGTTCTGTAAACGGCAGACAAATAAATGCAAGTATTTGTACTTAAGTGTTCTTATTAATCTCGCAAGTAACTTTAGTCTTCGTGTCCAAGTGTATTTTAACTAAAAGGATTGCCAGTTACCCCGACTGCGACTTTAGGCGGCCCGTGACACCACATATAATCCCATTAGGGTGCATTGCACATACTTTGCATTTGTTATGTGGGGATATTTTAAAATTAGAATCTGTCATTAAATTCACTAACCAAGTGACAAACATAATTAAATCAATACGAAGTTCACAGGTACTTCGTGCCATTCTCGAAAAAACATTAAAAAAGAGAAAGATTACCATATATCTCTTGAACTCTCATGTAAAACCAGATGGGGCAGTCACCTCAGCTGCCTAAAAAGTATGCTGTTATGTAAGCCTTCTTTACAATCTTTGTGTGTGAATGAAGCTGCGGTTGAAATATTGGGGAAATCAGCGAAACAAACTCATCTAGACGATTGTGTGTTTTGGACAAGAGTTACCAATTTCCATAATTTGTTAAAACCTATTTGCCAATGGATTATACAATTAGAAACCGATAAACCAATCATACACAGAGGTTATGAAGCATTTGCAGACATAGATCGGTGCTTAACTGAAGAACTACCACGATCATTGCTGACAAAGAGGAAAACAAAGTCCTAAGTTCATTTAATGAAAGAAAGGAAAAAGCCATAGGACCCATCCACTATGCGGCAGACATCCTCAACCCAGCTTCTCAAGGTCACAGGTTGACAGAGGAAGAGATTATTGATGGAACCAAGTTTATTGATTTTGTAGCTTCACAGATGAATCACATTGATGATACCCAAGTTATGGTAGAGTTTGCAGGATACAGATCCAAAAGTTCCGGAATGTGGGCCAAAGATTTTCTATGGAAAAGTATTGACAAATTATCTCCACTAATTTGGTGGAAAGGAATGTGCAGTACAAGCGATGTGGCAACTAAGATATTGTCTGCTCCAATTTCATCTGCGGCTACTGAACGTTCTTTCAGCTGTTTCAGCTGGATTCAGTCAAAAAGACGAAATAGGTTAAGTTGCAATCAGGCAGGAAAATTAACATACATCTCGCATAACTGGAAGTTATTAAAAAACAACCAAACAGAACGATCTGAGCAAGAGCTATGTTTATCATCATTATCAGGGTCAAAGAAATTGAAACTCACTGTTTTGACTGCTGAACCAGCAGAAACAGTTTCAATTTCTGATTCAGAAACGTCATCAGATAGTGATGACGATGATGAAGAAATTGAGAATTTAAGTGAGGGTGAGGCCGGTGAGGATGACTACTGAAACTGAAAATGAAGAGAATGCCGGTAACATGTAATAACATTTTTGGTTTATTTTTTACATAACGAGTTTACGCATTTCTAATTTATTTTTATGTATGAGTATGTTACGTTTTACGTTGTTTGTTGTGTTAGGGTATGTTATGTTTATTTACTTTACTTTAAGTTTGGATCAGAAGCTTAATCTATTTTTTATTTTTTACATATTGTGGGTATGTGAATGTGAGTATGTGTCCATCAGTCCTTCATTATCCTTATAAGTGTAAAATCTCACATCAACATACCTATAAACTTTTCAGGGTTTGGTTTAGTTTTATTTGTTTTCTTTCTTAATTTTTATGTTTATTTAATGATCTCAATAGTCAATATCAAAGTTAATTCTCTAAAACTAACTAGATTTGTATTATTTCTTTTATTTTGTCTTACTTTTTTCAGCTTTGGATAAATAAAGCTGTTGACTTACAAAAAGTTGTTTTATTGCACATTGTACACATTACTTTACAACCTCTACTCTCTACGCATATAAATAGGGGTTTTCAATTAAAACTGAAAATTCCCCGTAAATTCCCATTTTGGAAACATTCAAAAAATAAATTTCCGTGAATTTACCATCACTATGCACAAGCGATTAAATTTTGGCACATATTTAACCGCGGTTAAATTTTGACGTTTGAATTTTTGTCATTGTTAAGCTGACAGAAACCATAGTGATTAAGCATTATTATAGAAATGAAGGAAATAATCAACAGTAATATCCCAAGTGCATTAAAATAGCCGATTAAATTTTGAATTTTTCGTTCAGAATGTTTTGCTAAGAAATATGTTAAGTAAATTAGCCGCTCAACAAGAATCCCGAGTGCGCAGCACGAGGGATTTTGGGGCGAAAAATTTACGATATACAGGGTGTTAATTAAGTACGTAGACCAACTTTAAGGGGCGATTTCTTAATCAATTCTAAGATAAAAAGTTCATACAAACATGGGGCCTAAACGGCTTCCTTATTGAGATACAGGGTGTTGAAGCTTAAACAATAATAATTTTTTTTCAAAAATCTGGAAAACGCCTAGAGGTATTGTAATGAAACTTGGTGTATGTTAGTATTTCATAAAGTGGCATTGTTTGGTCAAAATAAATTTAATTTAATTCCACCAGTGGCGTGCATCAGGGCCACCTCAGTTACCTTATTTCAAAAAAATCTGGTACGCCACTGTTTTTTAGTCAATACGACAAGTTTTTTAGCTTTATCCATTAAAACTATACAAAGGATGTATCTTCCATTTTTTTTATAGAATGATCATTTTGCGAGAAAAATGGAAAATCTGTAACAGCAATTTCGTACATTGGACGTTAATAGGACCTAAACGGCTTCGTTTTCAAAATACAGTTTAAAAAAACAATCTTACAATAACTACAAAACTTGTTTCTAAAAAACAGTGGCGTACCAGATTTTGCTAAAATGAGGTAACTTAGGTCGCCCCGATGCACGCCACTGGTGGAAATAAATTAATTTTTTTTTACTGAACAATGCCACTTTATGCAATTCTAACCTACACCAAGTTTCATTAGAAAACCTCTATCAGTTTTTAAAATTTTTGAAAAAGAAACTTCAACAACGAAGCCGTTTAGGTCCCATGCTTAGCTGAACTTTTTATCTTAGAATTGATCAAGGAATCACCCCTTAAAGTTTGTCGAGGCACTTAATTAACCCCTTGAATATTTCTTCAGAGCAAAACATTCTGACAGAAAATCGTCAAAATTTATTCCGGTTAGTTTACATGCACGCGGGATGTTCGGTGTGATTATTTCCTGAATAAATAGAAAAAATTCAGTTGGTGAAGCACATTTACTAATCATGTTAAAATTATGCACAAGCGATTAAATTTTGACATATATTTAACCGCGGTTAAATTTTGACGTTTGAATTTTTGTCATTGTAAAACTGACAGAAACCATAGTGATTACGCATCATTATGGATATGAAGGAAATAATTACATTTATAAAATTCCGTTTTCCCGCAGCTGATCATGTAAGCCAGTGATACAGCCTTCGTAACAAAAAATGTGTAAGTCGGCGATTATATCTGTTTGTTGCTTTCCCTTGACAACGGAATTTAATATTATTATTAAGTTCCTAGGATAATAAAATTAGAAACGCAGACTTAGACGTTTTGTATATAATTGCAAGTGTTTATGTGATATGTGATACTCACAGGTAACACGACTCACGAAAATTAATCCTGGTGACAGGTGACAAACCAAACGATTTTTTTTAAATCTAGGAAAATTTCGATAAGCAGCGGGAAAATATAATAAGATAACTCGAAATGTATCGCCTATTAACATTTTCGGCAGGCGACAAGCCGCGGCTGCGCCTTGGATTGTACTTGTCTACCGCAAATGTTAATAGGTCCTTACATTCCTTGTTACTTAAATCACAAATGGTACACATGGTATCGTTTCCAGCAAATAATGGATGCCACAAAAATTATTCAACTGAATAAATTCTTCGTCTGACATCTACAGATAATAAAATAGTTGTTGGGCGTTCAAATTCTTTAAAAAATCCATCTGATATGACATTAGTCGCAATTAAAAACATGTTTCAAAACAAAACAAAGGAAAAAATGTGTAGTTTATACCTTCACATGTAAGGGAAATGCAAAAATCATAAACCAAGTGTATATGGGGGTGAAAACTAGAAAAGTACCAAAAAAGATCATGCAAATCAGTCTTGTAGTACTCGTAAACGAAGTGGAACACAAATCAGCCTTGTATCTTAAATACACTGAAAGCAAGAAAAGTGGGACACAATATTTTCATAACTTTAAAAGAGTCTGAGACACTAGCAGTAACTAATAAATTTTTTCTACGATCGTGTCAAAAATTTTTTGCACTGTTTCTAGTGTCAAAAGCGACGTTTGTAGCACTCTTAAGATCAGCGCCCAAAATACGTCTTATTCGCACGTTGCCGTTGGAGTGTTTTAATAATTTATTAAAACACGCTTTGCCGTAAATTTTAATGTCAACATAACCTAGAATATCTAACACAATATGACGGAAAAAGTGTCACCCAACGACCCAAATAAGTTTTTATATTTCTGTTACGATAATAGAAAAAATAGCGTATGATACACGTGTATAGCAGCGACGTTAAAAGCACTCCGCTAGCGCGTCGTGCTCTTAAACTCGTCGCACATGCTTTAAAGGCGTACTTATACACTTGTATCATAATACACTATTATAAAATAATGCAGTAAAACACTCAAACAAAAAAAAAGCTCTACGAACTGCGGATATGGAAAATCTAAGCGTTGCACCCATGTATCTAACACTTCTTCTAGCTTTAATTAAAGCTACTATTTTTGCAACACTAGCCAGATATATTAGCATGGTAGAACATTAATATTCATGCAATTGGCATACACTGACAGATACAACACGAAGTAACAACGAAACGAATAACTTAACAAAATAAGCACATACGTTGACTAGATGGTGTTCACATTTTTGTTAGAGGAATTTCGAATTAATTATCAAAATGAACACTAAAAATAGTATATTTTGTTAAATTAGAGTACTAGATAAGCAGTTCTGGTCCCACTTTTTTTGTCTTTCAGTATGTATGTATTGATGAACGAGATGAACGAGTATTGATTAAGTGTCCCGTCCATTATTGTTATAATGGCTACTTTTAGAGAAAATAACATTAAGGTGATTTTCACATATAATCTCTCTATAAGAGCATTAATTCTTTTCGGAAATTTTTTGAGTGCGTTCCAACAACGTCGTATTAATTTTCCCGATCGAGAAGTGTTGTCTCATGTCTGGCGTAAAGTTTGCTCCTCGTCCTGCGCACTTCGTGAAAATTTGCTATAACCATAAAACTGCAATACTGCCATGCATGCTTTTAAACTGGTTGCCATACTCGAAAAGAATGCACTATTGCTGCAATACCCTACAATTGAAAATACAATGGCATATTATATTGGCCAGGTTACTTAACCAATCCTAAACGAAAACATTAAGGTGTAAGTCTAGTGTTACTGACGCAACTTTTGGGATACTCTAAAAATACAAAAATAGATCAAACATTTCTCCTTTTATTATCAGGGGTAATTTAATGAGTGGTATGGTATTATCGATAATGTTTTGATGAAGATTATGACTTATAATCCCAAAGCTGAAAATACCACGATTTCGTAGGACGAGTTCTATTTTCATGCATTGAGCTGTTGAGTTGAAAGGTTAAGTGAACTGTTAATGTACACTTATATTAAGAAAACCTACATTGCCCATATAGAATTGAAACAGAAAATAGCTATTTGTTTAATAAGGGAATAAAGCATATGATTTAAGGCCGCGGCTGAAAGTTTCAAAGCCGAGACGAAGTCGAGGTTTTGATCCAGATAAGGCTTTAAATTTTGCTTTATCGCCGTATCAAACATATAATTTCTTCGCCGATCGTTTAAGATTTACATTTTTAAGATTATTTTCCTGTATTCAAATGAAAATACGATTGCACTGGCTTATACAGCGCCGTTGCTATTGAACTTTTTGTTTGTTTATTTCTTAATTGTTTATGTTTGTGAAGCTAGTGTCAAACGTAATAAGAAAGAGCTGATATCGAATTAGAAAATGGGTAGCAGTGAGGGTGAAGAATTGTGGGATGAAGTTAAAGATGCGGCGAGAACTGTGGAATTAAACTTATTGTCTGAGAAGTCTCGTAACATTTACACACAAACTTCCAAGGATTTTATGGACTTCTGTGATAAGAAGAATGTTAAACTGTATGGAGAAGAAGTTTTGCTAGTTTATTTTGCGGAATTATCAAAGAAGATGAAACCTGCTACGTTATGGAACATTTACTCTATGTTGAAGATCACTTTAAACGTCAACAATAATATTGATGTGTTTAATACAAAAGGCCTTTTATTTTTTAAAAAGTTAGTCAAATGGTTACAAATAAAAAAAAACAAAGCGTGAGAACAAAAAGACGTTGAAAATTTTCTTCTAGAGGCCCCTGATGACTATTACTTGAGTACAAAGGTAACTTTTATTGTAACGGTTTGGATTAGAAAAACTAAGTGCGTGTTTGTTTTAGGTGGCATTGATCTTTGGTTTGGCAAGAGCATGCAAATATGACGAATTGCTGTAGGTACCTGAAACTAGAAGATATTCAGGATTTAGAGGAAAAATTGTTAATTACGTTGCGCGATACAAAAACTAAAGAGCCGAGATAATTTGTTGTTAAAGAATATTTGCAAATTTATCGACAATAATCTTCCTGTTGCTCAAATTTGGATTCTTCGAGATTCTCTTTCAAGTATTTCGCTCGAAAAAGCTATAAGCAACGTATTGGCATTTATGACTTTGGAAAAATGCCCCTGCAAGTAGCTGAATACTTGACATTACCAAATTATTCAAATATACTGGGAACTGCTTTAGGACATCCGCAACTTTCTTAGTGCACTCTGTAGGCGACATCACTATGCTTAAAAGGCACGGATGTTGGAGGTAAGTTTATTTGTTAATATTATTATATAAACGGGGGTGCGCGCGCTATTGCGCGGTCTATTCTATTCAACTTATCACTATTTTTAGGCCTATTACGTTGGGCTATGCCGTTCTGTTACACACCCCTCCCCTGCCTCCCACTTGACCAAAGAAGGAAGCCGTCGGGGCTCCGCCCCTCTCCAAGGTTACGACCCTCTCCAAGGTTATGACCCTCTCCAAGGTTACGACCCTCTCCAAGGTTACGACCCTCTCCAAGGGGGCCCTCGTCGATCCTCCCCTCTCCAAGGGGGCTTCGACCCTCTCCAAGGAGGCCCTCGGGGATCCGCCCCTCTCCAAGGGGGCTCACGAAGCTTCGCCTCTCTCCAAGGTGCCTTCGGTGCTCCGCCCCTCTCCAAGGAGGCCCTAGGGGCTCCGCCCCTCTCCAAGGGGACCTCGCGGCTCGGATCCTCTCTAAGGGGGCCTTTGGGGCTCCGCCCCAATCCAAGCGGGCCCTGGGGGCTCCGACCCTCTCCAAGGAGCCCTCAAGGCTCCGCCTTTCTGCAAGGAGGCCCTCGAGGCTCCGCCCCGGTCGCGAAATCGAGGCGACCGTGAAATGCATGCCAACGCAAATGGGGGACATCGTGTCTACAATTGTCGTGACGGACACACACATTTGGATCGTTCTCCTTTATTTATATGATACATTGTTTAATTAAAAATGCTGTTTAATTTGTGCTAGATCTACTACTGTTGCGGTAGGTTATATTGAAGAGTCGGTGCAAAGCAAATCTAACATCAGTGAAAAAAAATTAAATTCAGCACCAATTCAAATCTTGTTCTTTCAGGACCTACTACAAATACAACTTATAAAAGTGAATTGAAGAAAACGAATATTGAAGAACAAAGTCCGGTAGTACTCAAAGATTGTAACTGTTAATATTTACAATAAATAATATTGCTTTTTGTCATAATAATTTAGGTTATTAATTCATTTACTGCCTAGTTATTACGTCAATGTATTTACTACTAAATCCTTAAATGTGTTACTATGTCGACCGTCAACTGTGAGTAATATCATGCATTTACTGACATCGACCAAAAAGTAATTTAAAATCTAGAACAATTATAAATGCACAAGCAAACTGCGCGCTACGCGCACGTGAAATAGGATACGCGAAAGGTCAAGCTCCGAGCCGAGCGCTAAGATAAGAAAAACAAAACCTAAACAAATATAAACATCTGTGAAGCCGAAACGTGAGATTTTATTTTGGGCCACAGAGAAACACACATTAAGGAAAATTATATTATAGACAAGCAAATTGCGCGCTACGCGCACGTAAAATAGGATACGCGAAAGGTCAAGCTCCGAGCCGAGGAGCTAAGATAAGACAAACAAAACCTAAACAAATATAAACATCTGTGAAGCCGGAACGTGAGATTTTATTTTGTGCCACAGACAAACACACATTAAGGAAAATTATATTATAGATGCCCAGCTCCAGTAAAGGGTTTTATTCTTTAAAAAATTATTAAATGAGCTAGTATTAAAATTTTCCAGAAATCGTCAAAAAAGCCGGTCATGTCAAGACTTTGTTTGATTATCAGAATATCACTTTGCGCAGGACGAGTAACTTTTGAGATTTTTGCAAAACTAGTCATTTTTACTTTACCTAGGTGACCGGTCACATTCAGTTGGAGCCTTGATAGTATAGAATTTTATTTTTCAATTTTTAAAAAGGATTTTACAAAAAATGTAATACATTACAGAGCATAAAAGTGTCTATGCTTGATTCGGAGGCTTTGAAGAAGTACTCGGACGCTTCACATCCTCGTATTCATCAACGAGCCTTCTCATCTGCAAAGTATCACTTTCATGCCTTGTACGTACTATTATTTAATAGCACATAATAAATTATTTGGTGCACCGGGAAAATTATTTAGATGAACAAGCACATACTTATAATCTTAGATTAAGTCAATCTGACATTTCAAGGAATAAATATTTGTGCAAGTTTATAAGGAAAATAATTGTGATAATAAATAACTGTATCTAATGTAAACAAACTTTATTTTATAGACCCACATAGAACATCATACAACTAATTTTAGCTAAATTAGTGACGAATTAGGATTTTAATGTAAGTTACTATCCTCACGATTAACACACCTATCACATTTACTAATTCCTCACGGTCATATTGTACACTGGATAGAGAATACAATTTAAACAAATGCGGCTTCATTCGAAAAACGCAAGAAATATTTGACTTGCATTAGGTCTACTATGTGGTAGGCTACTTAAACACTAGGTTCTGTAAATACTAAAAGCAAACTGCTGTTTTATGCAGACCCGAAGATAAAATAAAAGCTACTTTATTATATAGATATTATTTGCCATTTGCCACGGTTTGTTACCGGTGCTTATGTTCCAAATATAGTAAAGCAATCACAATCATAATTACATACAGTTATAAGAACGATGAACTCTGCGAACTACATTGCTATCAATCTCCGGACCCATATTTAAAGATAAGCAAGAACGAGTAAAATAAAGTTATTTGAAGAATGCCGCAAGAATGCAACAAAACAATTTCTAAAATCTGAAAAGAGAACTAATTTTTAATTTTCAACAGTGCTAAAAATGAATCAACCCAAAAGTCACATTAACTTTGCAATTCCTGGAATGTTTTAACACGAAACATCAGATGCACCTTAATTAAAATACCAACATGCGAGTAGATTGTCTAAAACTGCACTTAAAGCTAATTAGTCCAAAGGACTTGTTTTGAAGGCAACTGTTTAAATAATCACGTCGCTTTGAAGTTACTGCAACTAGACGTACTTTGAAACTACTACATGCTGCAATCTGTAACTAAACTATGAAGTAGGTATTTGTGTAAAGGAAGTAAAATGTATAATGTGTAAAGACTAATGAGTAATGGCCTCGATATTTCTGAGAAAAAATATGTAGATTCTGAGATGTTAGTTCAAATAGAAAATATAAGGGTTCAATATTCAGAATCTTTTCGCAACTGGTTTCAATTTCAGAATTTTTATTAACCTGATGGCCACACTTGTTTGGTTTCCCTGCCGTGAAATAGTACTGGCTTACATTTTTAATTATGCTAGTTCAGAATTAAATATGTTGTGTTAAGATCAAGTACTACCTCTTAAAAGCGAAAATTGGTATTAACGAAAATGTATGTACCTATAATCATAAACATCAATGGAAATTTGAAACCTATATGGCGTAAAAACTGGAAACTAATGAAAACCGAGCTGTAGTTCGTGATTGGACGAAGTAGCAGTTTAAGGTTCGCACAAAACTGTAAGTCATGATCAAAGACGTAGAAGCTCCAATGGCTGTAAAAAACTAAAAACGTTATGGCAATGAGTTGATATTGTTTTTTGATAAAAGTCTGAATGCACTCGAAATCAGCTAATGATCTGAATAATTTCCCATTACGTGACTAGAATATAGAATATGTTACGAACTGCCATTTCCTCGGTTTTTCATCATTAGCCATGTGAATAAAAATATGATTCAGGATGTGCCTATCATTTCCGGCAATTTGTTTACGGGTATATTAGCAAAAAACAGTAACGTTTAGCAGCGATTTATTTTTACCTGCTTAAAGAGTGTGTATCTTCAAACATTTTTGAAAGTATGCATACTCTTTGTTTTGTTTTTGTTGTGTTTTTCTTCACTGGTCTTGGAAACGTAGTAAGTACTAAACCAATTGCTTTAATTTCTAGACTTACATAGTTACAAAAAATAGAAATGCTAATAGTTCCTACCATTCTACTAAACTATTTTGTTTTTTTACTAGTGTTAGTTATGAAGAATAGAGTTAAGTGTAACGATTATATTAATGTTGTTTAAGCTTCCAAATTTGTTTCCACTCATTGCTACATTTTCTTACTAAATCCTAAAAATATTGGCGGATGCGGTGAAAAATACGACGATAGTTACCTACAATTTGCTTTTAAAAGTAGGTACGAAGGTGATGCACATTATCAAAACACTTTTGACTATACAATAGGGTGAAGCGAAAAAAGGTTAATTTTGACTTTTTTTCGAAATCCATTTAGCTTGGGTGCGGAAAAGTTGATACTCCACACTAATGATAAGCAGTCAAAAAAATTATAATTTCCAACAACATCTTCAGGTGCCACAAGGACTTTCATTTTTTTAAATTTTGTTTGACAATATCTGAATGCTAAAATATTCCATTTTATTCATGTTTTGATGTTTTTATATATTTTACATATATTTACATGGGCATTAAGATAAATAATAGTATATTACTGGAAGAGTAAAGAAACTAAGAAAGATATCCACTCACGCTTCTGTCGATTTTATACACGAGGCGAAGCCGAGTGTAGAAAGACAAACAAGTGAGTGATTTAGTTTCTTAGAAGTGCTGTATAGCGTTTTATACAATCCTGCCACTGAAGTTTTGAATAAATATTAAAATTTACGTGATTTATATCCAAAAAAAAATTTGGTTCGAAATAAAATTTGTTCGTGTTATACTACGTTTGGCAGTACAGGAGTGTATAGTCAGACTATGTCAAATACGAGGTTGGTAGGTTAGCTTTTGTTTGTTGTTTGACACAGACGGACGCAAGTCTGAACCTGCAAATCTTGAATTTGACATATTTTAGGAGTGGGGAAAATGAGAGGAAAAACGTTTTTACTTTGCTGTTTTGGCCTACGTTGTCATATCAAAACGTGAGTGAGAAAAACAAACTCTCTCTCGTTCTGTATCCAAGAAAGAACATGTTTCAACAGTAGGATTGAACAAAACCTTTTTTCTATACCTAGCACTAAAGTAATACGAACAAATTAAAAATAACTAGAACAAAACACTTCAAATTAAACTTCTAAAGATTATATTCAGCTTTCTTGTCAAATGTAGGTATCATTGATTTCGATTTTATCTTGATCTAAGAGAACCAACCCTTTGACTCGAATCAACAGCCGCAGATGCTTCGGTTGTCAATCTGACACACCGTGCTACTGGATGGGAATGGCAGAGAAAGTTTGGGAGAGTTGACCTTTGCCATCATTGATGCACCTTTAGATTTCATTCCGATTAGGGTGCTGGTTACAGGAGGTTTAACGTTTTGAAAGCTTTCTCAGATTACCATGTCGAAATATTGCTAGGTTTCCAAATTCAATTTGGGCATCTTAAAATGTCGAGTCTAGTAGACTTGGCTTTTGTTGTTATTTGCATTTCAATATATGACGAAGACCAAGTTATCTCACATCAGCATTCTGATTAGTAATCATAGCCAACAATACATTTTCTGAGTGTGCAAAAAAAACGTTCCTTTGCATAACAAGATCGATAAGTTCATTAAGTATGCCACGCACCGTCAAACGCAGCGAGAGAAGGCAGCACAGTGATCAGTAAAGAGAACATCTCCCATTATGAGAAAATGAAAATACATAATGAATAATTTCCAGTAACAATAGTGGACGTTAAAATACAAAAATACCCGTTTTGCAGTTGCTGCAAGTTGATTGCCTTCGAAGCGTAGACCGTCAATAAGATCTAAATATGTTAAGGCAGTCTAGATAAAAGATATATCTTTGGGGAGGAATGGAATGCAAACAATAAAACTTACTGGGGTGCCACAACCACTATTTATATTTAAAGGAAGGAGACTAAACTGGGCTACAACAAGGATGGACTTCTTCATTTCTAGAAACACAAGAACCAACCTTATTGAAATACAAGAAGCTTTTAGAGTTGCAGTCAGATCACTCCTCATCCATCCTGATCTTTAGCGAAACTGTAATCAAATCGGTAGCCAACCCTTATATTGATCAATAGAATTACAGAGGAAAGTTTCATAAAAGATCTGAGTAATCGGATTACATACAATAGAGCAACTACGACTACAGGCAGAAAACTTCAATGAAGATATTCAGCAAGCAGCATGTGCTAATACCCCAGAAGTTAAATAGGTAACAATGACCCTATTGAGAAAATAGAGCGAAAGCTGATAGCTAAAAAGGAAAGATAAAGGAAAATGTCAGCACTTTAGATTATCTACAGATAAATACACATTGAATCGACTCACACAACAGCTAAAACGAAACATCCTAGAAATTAAAACGAAGCTGCTAACTCCTATCTGAAGAACCTCACAGCTGACAAACAAACAAAATACTCATTATGGAGAGCAATGAAATAGTATAAAAGGACCTACAATAATACACTCTTCGCTAATTAAAAGAAAAATGGAAGCTTGCAAGGGACCTGTTCTCTGAATGATGTCATTTTTGGCAGTAGGTCTGTTATGCGGTGTTTTATAGGACTTTCTCGACTGTCTTGGGTGTTTACACGACGTTTCAGAGTTTTGCCTACTCCCGTCCTCAGGTAAATGAATTCCTGGTAGTCCAGGGACCACTGATTGCTGTGATTACGAGTCCGTCACTCTTATCACTAGGCCATATATTTTAGTTAAAAATTGATATCTATATATATATATATTACCGCTATATGCGCAGCTAGCCTATGCGCAGTAGACTATTTTTGTAATTCTCTGCGAAGTAGTGGCATCGAAATGGGCTTTATTCTGCGCTAGCTTGGCTAATTGCTTCTTATGCCAGCGCTATGTATATAGCTTCTTTCAGCTTCTTACGGAACCTGCTTTCCCTCTTTAGCTACAATTGATGGGTTATCCCATTGTATGTAGTGGTCTTCGTTCCATACGTTTCATCTGATGGTTTCGCCCTTTCTAATATTCGGGAAATTGAGATAATTACAGGAATGCTGCAAGCTAATTATTACCCAGAAAGAACTCTAAACCGAACACTAGAAGAGATGGTCATAAATACAACACCGGCAGAGAATGAGAAAACGGAACCGATAACCACGGCCTTAATACCATAACATCCCAGAGTTTCCGACAAACCTGAGAAGAATCGGAAACAGATTCAACATAAGAACTACCCTTCAAGTCTACAATAACTCTGAGAGGCATGATGATGGCATACCAAGCCTCAGAACGAAGATCACAGTTCAAAGAACTGTCTCTACAGCGTACCTTGCAAGTGTGGAAGACAATACATAGGGGAAACACAACGAACCTTACGAGTGAGATTATCGGAACACAGCAAAGATATTAGAAAGGGCGAAACCATCAAATCCAAGATCGCAGAACACGTCAAGAAGCTACATACATATCACTGGCAGAACCCAATTAGCCAGGCTAGCGCAAAAATAAAGCCCATTTGGATGCCACTACTGCTCAGTGAATTACAAAAATGGTTGCCTGCGTATACAGCGGTAAGATATACATACGTTTATAACTAAAATATATAACCGCGCTGGTGGCCTAGTGGTAAAAATGGCAGACTCGTAATCACAGCGATCAGTGCTCCCAGGTTCAAGCCTCGGGGTAGGCACCGAGTGTAAGTGGAAAAGACGTACAAAAATCAGTCCTTCTCAGGACTAACTAGGAGTTCATTCACCTGAGGACGGGAGTAGACCAAAAACTCCCGAGACAGTGGAAAAAGTCCGATAAAACACCTCAATCAATGGACAGCTGATGTTTTTGCAAAGTATTTGCAAAAGACGTTTCATACACGATACTAATGAAGAAAATAACATAACTGATCAAATAAGTTCAGACAACGAGACAATAAATACAGTCGCACTCGAAGAAACAGCTTAGGAAATCAAAACCAACTTGAATACAAATAATTATTAGGAAAAATACTCACTCAGCTTCCAGGGAAGGCAAAAGTAACATTATCAAATCTTTTTAACTCAGTTTTCAGATACAACCACGTGCCAAGCATTTGGAAAGCAGCGGATGTTATAATGATTGCTAAACCAGGCAAACCACCCAATGACGCGGGGTCATATAGACCAATTCCTTCATTGGCCACCATTTACAAATTGTTAAAAACATCATGCTAAGGAGACTAAAACTAGAGTTCCTATATGTACTTAGAGTTGAGCCATTGGATCCACAAATCAAGGACCATGTGATGCAGCAAAGATATATTTCATTTATTTCAGTTGAAAGAAGTATGCATAAAGTTTAAAATCGGCAAAATCGGGTACTCCATGGTTTGTGGATCCAAAACAAGTCACCCTACATGTCCCAACTTTTTTATATACAGGGACTCTAACTAAAACCTATAATTGAAACGAAAACCTAATACCAATCCACTAACTAAACTTTAGAGAGGAACACAACTATTGGCTAGATCCATAGAATCATAAACATTATGGAGAAGCGCACTAAAGGGAAAAAGATCGGCTCAGCATTTTGTTTTGGATATCGCTAAAACTTTTGACAAACTCTTGCACTGAAGATCAATGAACTAACTACACAAACTATAGCCAAAACAATCATTTCTCCCCCTGGAGTCGTACATCTCTAATAGACCGTTTAAAATTAAACATTAAAGCGACTAGTTAGGCTTGCATGAAATAAAGGTCGGGGTACCACAGGGGAGTGTGTTAGGTCCTGTACTATATTTACTGTACACCGGTGACTTCCCAAAACTACAAAAGACTATGAGTTCCACGTTCGCCAATGATACGGTCAGTCACGATAAAAAATACCATATAAGAAACAACAGGATACCTACAACAAAACTTACATCAGGTCCATAAATAAAGCACTTTAGATGAGAAAGCTCTGTATTACTGGGAAAGACAGATATTAAAAAAAAATATTAGAATTAAACCATACCACTATCATACAGTTTACGAGTTATTATAGAGCAGAGAATTATTGTTGGATCATCTATATAAAATACTATATAAAATAAGGCTATACGACAAAGGTATAGGACCATTTACTGAAAAATATTTGTAAGATGGAATTATAGCTTGTTAAAAATATTTTATATAAAAATATAATAAATAAATTAGTAGATAGAAGTATGTGCACAATTATCTATAGTACAAAGGAATACACACACATCAAATACATTTTGTTGCCAGTACCAGTCAATATACTTTACAAATGATTAACATTCTTATCTTCAAAATTGTCAAAAATAATGGTAGAGGTTTTTGAAATTTGAAACTGGCAATTTTAAACTATTAAAAATCTCTTCTTTAACTCCTGGTTTACAAGGAATTTGCTTTAACATGTCGGTTAAAGTTTTAGGCTCTGGCAAACAATATATTTTCGATAATAGGCGATATCCTTTACCACTGCATGACTTAAACAATGCCAACGACATTATTTTCTCATTAAGAATAAATCTCCTTTCTCTTGGTTGTAATGGTTGTAGACGCACTTGCTGATGGATAAAAGTGTATGTTGCTTCATTAACGTTTTCCAAAACATTCATAAAGTTGGGTCAATTAGCCACTTTCTCCGCATTCAACAATCGTGTTTCTCAAATCAAGAATGTTATGCTGTAATCTAGGGGTCTTCCGGCCCCATTCCCCAAACATTTTGTAAAATTTCTTACAGCGAGGCGTTAAATCCTTTACGCGTGTAACGTCCACTGCTTGAAAAATTCTTCTTATTTCTTTTCTCATTTTCTCTACAAATTAATGTTTATTTATAGTTGAACAACAGAAATTTTTGGTTCTTTGTACCTGGTATTCTGGAAGGACAAAGATCATGTACAGTTTCAGTAGTTGAACTTGTAGCAGGTGGAGTTGACACATGCACCCTCACATTCACTGAAGAATTAGTTGCAGCATAAGCACCAGACGCATTTCCTTCTTGCGTTATTGTAACGCCTGACAAACGGCTTTCCTCAATTTCTGTACCAGCTTTGTCTGTAACTGTGTATTATTACAATTTTATTTTTTTAATTTAATAAGTACCTGCTACGTTAGGAGGCCAAGCAGCTGATATTTCAGTTTGCACTAGTGTCTATTAAATGTTGTGAACTGATCGGAGCAGTACAAACATCCACTGATCTACCCTCTTGTGGTAACATAATGTGTATAGGTATTCTCCTATCACATTCACATCTGGTGCTGTTTCTTGTGGAGGGTCTCCAGCTGGAGCATCATCTCTATCCATTTCTTCCGATATAGCTATAAGTTATTAATTGGCATTGCCAGATTGGGTGGATTGACTAGCCCAACAACTGCCACAGCCGGTCCCAAGCCCGGGTTGGTGGAACAGGTTAGCAGCCTACCCACCGTAAAAACCAAATATTGCTCAAAGTACCACTTAAGCCTCGGAACCAGGACGGAATACACGGACAAACGACATGACGAGAAAACGGAAAAAGCGAGATTGGAAAAAGAAAGTTATCAGAATGAGTTGCTGGAACATAACCTCATGGACCCAGAGAGACCAAGAAACCATCATGGAACTGAATAGACACAAAATCGACATATGCTCTCTGACAGAAAAGAAGAAAAAGAGCAAAGGAAGTGAAAAATATCAAAACTACTGCATGTTCTATAGTGGACAAAACAAAGAAAACAAATCAATGAAAGACTGATGCACACAATTATGAACTTCGAGAAAGATAAAATCCATATAGTAAGTGCTTATGTACCTGATATGAGTAAGCCAGAGAAGAGAGAGAACTATTTTTCAGCAATGTTCAAGACGTACTGGACCAAATACCAACAAAGGAAAAGATATTCCTGATGAGTGACCTCAATTCAAGAATTGGAAACACAGCTACACCCGGTGTAACGCAGAGTTTCAATGAAGAAGCGGTAAACAATAACGGTGAAATACTAATCTCGATTTGCGCTCAAAATGAACTACGTATTAACAACACCTTCTTCCCACATCAATGGAGATATAAATGTACATGGACTAATAGCAGAGGGCAAGAAGCTGTTCTGGATTACATAATAACGAACAAAAACATACACCCATGCCACATCCTAGACGTTAGAGCATTAAACTCTGCAAATATAGGAACCGACCATAGCCTAATTATATGCAATGCAAATTCCGCTACAACCCAAACCTAAAGAAGCACAAACAACAAACGGAAAGTGTTACAAAATTTAATATAGAATCATTCATTAACGAAAGCATCAAGGATTTGTACGAAAAAGATTAACAATCCAAATCAATTATAACACAATAAGTGAAGAGGACAACGTTGAACAGGCATGGGCAACACTAAGCACAAATATAGTTAGCAGCGCAAAGGAAGCCATTGGAGTGAGACGCGTAAAGACGAAACCGTGGTTTACCGAAGAAGTGAAAAAGCTAGCAACAGAAAAAAGGACAGCATACCTGCAATACAGAAGTAATAAAACGCCACAAGAGTACGAGAATTACAAGCAGATACGAAATACAGTAAACAATAGAATACAAACCCTGAAAAAGGAACACTGGGAAAAGTTCTCCAAAGATATGGAACATGATTTATACGGGGGACAAAAGAAGATATCGAACATGCTCAGAAATGGGAAAAACCCATAAACGAATCATTCCAGATACATACAATATCTAAAGACGTATGGGCAGACCACTTTCAAAACCTGTACATTAGCAATACTGTAGATAATGAAGAATTAGAAGAAACGATAGATTACGAAGAAAATGATGAAATGAAAATAGATATCACTCAAGACGATGTAACAACGACAATATTAAAACTCAAAAACAGAAAGTCACAATGTATTGACGAAATCACTAATGAGATGATTAAATACGGAGGACAAGCGCTTGCAAAAGAAATAACTATTTTACTAAGCAAAATACTGAAATTCGGTAACATCCCCGACCAATGGCGAACGAGCATAACAATACCCATATTCAAAAAGGGCAAAAAACAGACCCACAAAACTATAGAGATATATGTTTGTTGAGCAGTATACTTAAACTATTTACAAAAATCATAGCCCAGAAAATAACAACACAAATAGAAATAAGTGAAGAACAGCAAGGGTTCCGATCGAATAGACCTACCGTTGACGGAATATTTATACTGCGTCAATTAACTGAGAAATCCATTGAGTTCAATAAGCCGCTCTACCTTTGCTTTGTAGACTTCACCTAAGCGTTCGACAGAATACAGCTGAACGACGTATTAAAAATACTACAAGAACATAAAATTTATAAAAAAGTTATACATATTATAAAGGAACTAAACAAAAGCAGCAATACAAAAATTAAGACCCGCAATGGACTAACGGAAGAAATTCCGGTATCAAATGGCATTAGACAAGGGGATAGCTTGAGCTCCGTGCTCTTTAACATTATTATGGATCAAGTAATAAACAGCGTCAAAAATACCAATATAGGATATAGAATGGGAAACTCTAAAATACAAGTCCTGGGCTATGCTGACGATCTAGTCCTGACATCCGAAAAGGAAAACGATTCACAACGACTGCTTTTCAAACTGAAAATGTCTGCAGAACAATACAATATGAAAACCTCCCCCTCCAACACACAATCAATGGTTATATCTAAAACTCCGACACGATGCAAGTTAGAAGTCAATTGAACAAGTTATGCACTTTAAATATCTTGGCACCAATATCTCAAGCGACAATAATACCAGAAGCGAAGTGAAGAACCAAGCAACTAAAGCCGCAGTAATAATTGGCTGTCTCCGCGACATCATATGGAGGAACAAAAACATGACGGTAGAAAGCAAAACCCGAATTTACAAGACATGCGTCAGACCACTATTAACATACGAAGCTGAAAGAAGAGCCGAAACAACAAAAACCAAACAAATCATGAGAGCCACAGAGATGAAAACCCTGCGAGCCATCACCGGTGTAAGCCTGCGTGATAGGGTACGTAGCGAAAGGATCCGCGAAATGTGTAAAGTGCAAGATGTGGTCAGATGGACTAGGTCGAAGAAGACACTGGAGAGACTATGTTGAAAAGATGGGAGAAGAAAGGTTAGCGAAAAAAGTTCAGACTCAGACACCTAACACAAAACGGCTCCCAGGAAGACCACTCAAATGTTGGCACGAGAGTTGGACGTCAACATCACAAGATAACGTGTAAGGAAAAAGAGGCAATGGAAGAAACAGGGTTAAACCCTAATATAAGAAGAAGACGAATAAGAAAAAACATGAATAGTTTTTTCCTTACCAGATAAACAGAGTGCGGGGATTGCATGTTTTCTAAGCCCTCTTTTTGTGCCCGGAATCAAAATGCCTATCAAAAACACAATGTGTGGTAGATTTGGTCAGGCTGCAAATCCTTCAGAAAAGGTTGGTTAATTTTTTCTATCCACTTCTTCAATAAACCAGGTTCTCTCGGAAATCTATGTCTCTTGTTGTGGTGATTGGTACACCCACGTACACAACACTTATTTTTTTTTGTACGGTTCCGTTTCAAACCGAATTGGTGGAAAACAGAAAGACAAAAAACATCTTAACCCAAACACTCAAGTCAATAAAATAAGAGTAACAATGAAATACTAGTTACTCAAAGCTTGCACAAACAAAGCACACAGGGCAGTGCAAACTTTTAGAACACACTTTGAACAAAATGTTCAATGAATATATCGTACCGGCAAACAAATGCAAGAACAGAACACAGCAACAACACGTGTAAAAATTTAAACTTTAACGTTCGTTATTCGTCAGTTTGTCAGTAAAGTCGAGGCCATAAATACAGCACTTCATTTGAGTCAAGGTACCGCCATTCAACGGGTGCGGGAACTGACCATCACCTCAGCTTCCCACCTGGTACATACCTCAAATTTTTATTCCAAGGTCACCCATTTAACTTTCGCATCTAAAGTGTTTTATTTATGATCAGGTTTGTAATTGGACTAAACAATGGCGGATAAAAATAAGCGACCAAAAATCGATTTGTACGAACTACACCAACAGGAGGGCAATAGAACAACCGGTATTATTGAACAATAATCAGAAACTACACTAAAATAAAGCAATGTATTTGGGACTCGACATAAATAAGAAATTGCTGTAAAATAACCATGTAAAGAAATTTGTAAAGAGGTTTACTCGCGCGAACTACATCAATTTGCAAATAAAAAAAAACAGTCGCATTGAATTGCACTTCGCTTTCTCAGGCGAATGAGATTAATATTTCTAGTTCGCCGCTCGGTCTACCGCTTGCGGCCTTCTGAACCATTGCGCCACGACCGTGCTCGAATTATACGGGTTTCTGCTGCTTTATAAAGACGCCATACCCTTTTGTCTCATTTGTAATGCTCACCCTGTATCTGTTAACTCTCACTTTCGTCAATGGTAATAGCCTGCGCTATATGCAAATGATTACTTTTACCTTTTTGAAGGTTAATGCAAAAATAAACAAAATTTTATTTTTAAGGTGCTTACCCTGTATATTGTTATGATACATGAGGCAGTGTAATCAAATACAATAAAGAAATATTTAAAACGAATAAATTTAGAAGATTGCTATAATTAAATCTTGATGGGAGTTAAATTTTAAACATTATAAATAAATTTAATTGAGACAATGAGAGAGGAGATTTGATATTAATTGAATACTAATTTAATGGTTACAGAAAATTTTGATAAAGTTCAAGCCAAGATTACAATTGACAAATGTATTTGTTAGAATGATAATAATGAATAGCATGTAATAATAGGAATTTTTAAAATAAATAAGTGCAATAAGAATTGTGTCTAACATAAATGAACGTTTTGTTTAAGTTAGTTATATAAACAACTCATAAAAACAGACATGTATTTTTTGAATTAAAGCATTGTGTAAATAAAACTAGAAAGTTATGCCTAAATTTGTATTATTTTGGTAAATACAAATTTAAAAAGGTTCTTAAACAAATCTGCGTGGTGAAATAAAATGAAAATGTTAATTGGAACTTATGGAGGTACATAATCGGTCAAGAGATTAGACAAGTACAGTCAATTGGAAATAAACATACAGAAGGTTATATTAATTGAATACATTTGGATTGGAGAGAATACAAGATATTATTGGAGATTCTTACAAGTAACTAATTGATTTGGATAAGTTGTAAGTGTTGCTGTAGACATCGGAATAGCTATAAAAAGGAACAAGGTTAGATTTGGAACTTCATAAGATTGGAAGTTACCAGAGGTTGAATGCTTTGATGGTGACGTTTGCAAGGAGGGAGGATTGGATTCTGTAAGCAGTGCGGGTGATATTCTGGATGGATGCAGTCAAAGGGGTTCACGTGCCATCCTGGGTGCCACTGTTTGAGGAGTGAGCAGTAAGTTTTGCAGTCTGACGTTGTTGGTTGGAGTTTGGCACAAAAAGCAAGAGAAAGTATTAAGGTTTGTGTAAAGAGTTAATGAAAGTTTTTTAAATAACAATTAGTACAAGAAGGTGTTCAAATAGACTTCATTCATTACTTACTTAGGAGAATCGATTAATATGTGTGTTAAGATAATATACAATTGTCAATACCTGGCTTGATGAGTTTTGAAAATCGGTTTGACAGCAAATGTCATTAACTGTAATATTTTTATCCTCCACTTGTTAGTCCATTTCTCGATGTCTGTTAGATTGTTTTGCAACATACTAGCAGCTATAATTGGATCTTTATGTTTAACCATTATGGCTTTGTCATCAGCGAAGGTGGCTGTGAAAGACTGTTCGTTGGTGGGCATATCAGCTGTAAAGAGGAGGTATAAAAGAGGCCCCAGGACACTGCCCTGCGGTACACCAGAGCTGATTGGGTGAAGTTCTGTTTGCAGTTGAACATATTTTACCTGAAAAATTCTATATTCTAGGTAGGATTTTAGGATGATGTAATATGAATGAGGCAATGAGTTCTTTAATTTGTAAAGAACGCCAGCGTGCCATACTTTATTAAATGCCTGGCTTTCATCAAGGAAAACTGCCGTGCAGTAAAGTTTCTCCTCGAGGGATTGGTTTATATAGTCGACTAAACGATGAACCTGCTGTATGGGCGAGTGTTCTTTTCTAAAACCAAACTGATGTGTTGGAACTAGATTCATATCTTCTATGATGGGCATGAGCTTCTTGACAAGTACTTTTTCAAGTAGTTTGCCTATAATGGGTAATAGACTGATTGGTCTATACGAGGCAGCATTGTTTGGTGGTTTTCCTGGCTTAAGGATCATAACTAATTGGGCAACCTTCCATTGCACAGGGAAATACCCTAGCTTCAGCACTGATTTATAGATAGTTGTAAGGAGGACTATGCCTTTTCTAGGAAGTTCTTTAATTATCTGACCTGTTATTAAATCGAAACCAGGAGCCTTTTTGGGGTGTAGGTTCGTTTTGATCATATTTTCGACTTCCTTGACGGTGATCAAGTCTGGTAGAGGTGACATCTGATATGGGGCTTCTAGGTAGTTTTTTATTTGAGACTCTTCTTCTGCTGTTATGGACGAAGGCAAAGGTTGGAGCACATTTTCTAAATGTTGAGCGAATACTTCTGCTTTATCCAAATTCGTACGTGCCCAGCTATTATCTTCTTTACGCAAAGGAGGGATTTGTTGATTTTGACATTTGATTCTTCTAGTGGCTTTCCATAAATCATAGTTTGTGTTCTCAGTTGGGCTTAAACCTTCAAGGTATTCCTGAAAACTTTTGTTTTTTAGTTCTTTGATTAAAGTTTTCAGTTCAGCGAAAGCTTGATTGTATCGTGTTTTATCAGATGGATATCTAGTATTTTGCCAGATTCTCCTGAGCCTCCTTTTTTCAGCAATTTTTTTCTTTATTTCTGTTGAACAGCATTCTTGCATCCTTTTTGGTGGAATTTCAGGTGTAGCCTCCCATGCCGACTCTTGAATCGTTTGGGTTAGATTCATCGCCGCTGATTCTAGATCTTTGATGGTATTTAGTGATATTTTCATATTTAATTTATTTTCCACTAAATAACTAAAGTAATTCCTGTCTGTTTTGTTATTAAACAATTTAGCTGGCTTTTCTTTTTTAATAATTGTAGCACTAACTACGGCTATAACCGGAGTATGATCCGAGGAGAGATCTAAGCACGATGCAATATCTTGATACCCTTTGTAACAAAAAAGTCCAGCAGATCTGGGATTTTATTCACGTCCGTAGGCCAGTACGTGGGTTCATAGGTAGATAAGTAATTCAAGTGTAATTCTTGTATGATCTTGTACAATACTCTGCCTCTTCCTGGTGGAGAGATACGAGAACCCCAAATTGTATTTTTAGCATTGTAGTCTCCACCAGCCATGAATCTATTCCCAAGGGATCGAAAATAATCTCCAAATCCTTTTTTGTTGGTAGGGCAATTTGGCGGACAGTACGCTGCAGAAAGAGTGAGCGGACCATGCCAGTCTTCTATTTCAACACTTGTAGCTTGTAGAAAGTCTTTCTTGAAATTAGGTAGCTCGGAATGTTTAATACCTCTTCTGATCAATATTGCAGTTCCACCCCTAGCTTGTCTATCAGCATCAGGATGCCCTGTGGAGTAGATATGATAATTTTGTATTTTGAAGTGACTTGTGCTGGTGAAATGAGTTTCTGAGACTAGTAGAATATCTAAATTGTGTTGTATTAGGAAAATTTCAACTTCTTGCTTGTGCTTTGACAGTCCATTGGCATTCCAGAAAGCAATTTTATACAATGGAGCCATTTTTTATTTCTTTGACAGTTCCTCTCTCAGGAGCCTGATCTGCATTGTTAACTCATTTATAGTTTGCTGTTGTGCTGATATCGTTTGTTGCATTGAGATTATAACAGAAGTTAGGCAGCCTGTTTGTTGACCTAGGAGTTAGCTATTTGTTTGGTTAGGGTGAAAGCTTGTTGTAGCCTGCGCATAGGAAAGGCATATTTTTGGCTGTTGTGTATTTTGGGGTGTATGGGTTTGATTTTGTAAATTTGTTAAGGTTTGACTTGGGTAAGAAGTTTGTTGTTGTGGAAAAGGTTGATTATGTGCCATTTGGGATTTCGCTGTTGACTGAAAAGACTGTTGTTGATTTTGGATAGTGGATATTTTGCCAGCTTGACCCGGGTTTCTTCTGCATAGAATGTCTAAATAGACCTTACAGCCTTTATAATTTGCTGGATGCGCACCATTGCATAACACACATTTTGCTGGTTTACCGTCATTACGGTTTTTTGTGCACGTGCGATAGTGTGCAATTCTGCACATTTGACACATCGAGCTGGTCTAGTGCACCTGTTCCTCGTGTGGCCATAACATTGGCAATTTTTGCACTGTGGTATCTGCGTTTTTTTATGGGTTCCTCAAATTCCACAATTGCATTTTTAATGTTTTTTATTTTAAAGATGTCTTTGTTATTTGTATCTCGTTTGATGTCAATGAAAAAGAGATTTTTCTTTTGTTTAGTTTCACGATTTATAACATTCATGATGTCTCTTGCAATAAACCTACTAGATAATAGTAAAAATATTCAAAGATTACACAGATTTAGGCCACTGGATTTACCACATAGATTTACGTTTTAGATTGTGTTAATTTCGTATTTAGTGTTCAAATTTATATTGTATAAGTAAACTTAGAGTTATGGTTATTGGACTATAACTCACCTGTATAATCATGTCATATCTTTAAAATGCTAGTATTTGCTTATTGTATTTCTATACAGATTGTAAATAGTAAATAAATATATTAAAAAAAAATGTAGCTATAAAGGCTCATAAAAAATGTCAGTGAACATAAAACTCCTAATATTAGTATTATATACTGATTATATCATTTTAACATGGTAGCTGAACCTGTAATGTAGCATAACAAATTACCCTACGTGATTTTTGTTCCTATCTGAAGGCCATTCCGGTAATCTGCACTGGTATTTAAAAAAAACCTCAATTTTTAAAACTAAAGTGTTTATTTATATTTTCCTAGCCAGAAACTATAAAGAGTGAAATAACCCACTCTCAAGCGCTGGTATCCACAGATGGGAAGTACTTTTTCATTCCCGCCTCAATTCCAACTTTTTCTTATATTTTTCCACCGAGGCCCATTCTTTCCATGCTGGTGCTCCATATAAAATAATTGATTGGGCTACGCTGCATAGTATTTTTATTTTTCCCTCTCTTGGACCTTTTACGTTTAGCATCAATCTGCAGAAGAAACTGAAAAGGGCTAAAAAAAGTACTCGACGGGTAGGGATTTAGAACTCTTTAAGTTTGGTACCATGTTTTTGAAACATCGCGTTGATGAAGTCTATTATCACGTATATCTTTCTTTTTCACACTCTATCGGTTTGCATAGAAGATTTAACTGCTAGAAGAAAACTCTCGTCTTGGTGCCGTCTACTCTCTGCGGTTCTAGATTTATACCCAAAAGAAAGTAGTTACGAGATGCTTTGGAGTAATTTTGTTTTCAATTTTTATTTTGGGTAAATAACAGGTCTACATCAAAGACGGACACCCTATAACACTTTACCACTACACAAACATAATCATTAATATATAGCAGTCTGCGTTTATAAGCCAAACAAAAAATAACAAAGAAAATAAAATATGAGTGATAAAAAAATGTTAAATGATCTAGAATTAAATAATGACTTAATTCCGCAATCTAAGAATTATACTAAATACCTTATTTTTAAATTCTCTAAAAGAACATACAAACATATCAGGACAGTTTTCACAAGCATTATAAAAATTTAAATTGACAGATAATCTGTACACTGGAGAGTTAATAGCACAATTGGTGTTGCAAACAGATACAGGTAAGAGGTCATTGCTTCGGGTCATTCGCTGAGGAACCATCAGGTAAAATTCCGACAATAAATCCGCACAGTATATTTGATAATTCATCAATTTAAATAGTGTACACATGTCGATTAGTTTTCGTCGGGATACTAACGTGTGCAAGTTATCGGAAAAATGCATACATTTATGTTTCTTGAAATGTATAGTATTTAACATTACAAGCCAGGTAAAACAGTTTTTACTGGCGATAGGATTGGGATGACTGGCGATCCGTCAGGCGAGCCTGTCATATCCTTGAGCCAGTAAAAATGGTTACCTGGTGTGTTTTAATATTAATAAAACAAAATTCACAAAAAAACAAAACAAAATTTATGATTGTTACTCGAGAGCCGGCCACGTTCAGAAATGCCAGGCTAACATTCGATGATTTGGCTATAGAACGAGTAAACAAGTTTAAATACCTCGGAACCTGGCTTTGCGAAGATTGGACATCAGACTTAGAAATCAAATGTCGAATAGAGAACGCCCGTAATGCATTTATGAAATTCAAGAATGTCCTCACGAATACAGATTTTGACCTCAGCCTTAAAGTGCGATTTATTAAATGCTACGTTTGGTCGATACTATTGTATGGTATGGAGGGCTGGACAATGAAAATAGCTGCAATGAATAGAATAGAGGCCTTCGAGATGTGGATTTACCGCAGATTGCTTAAAATACCGTGGACCGCGAGAATAACAAATGAGGAGGTCCTCAGAAGAATGGGCAGAGACCGCGAACTTATAGTAACAATTAAGCGAAGAAAGACTGCATATCTGGGGCATATTATGCGTAACGTAAAATACCACCTATTGCAGCTTATCATTGAAGGGAAGATCGAAGGTAAGAGAGGAATAGGGAGAAAAAAGTTATCATGGCTACGCAATGTAAAGCAATGGACCGGACTGCGTAACGTGGAAAGCCTGATACATACGTCAAGAGACCGGAAAAAAAATGGAAAATGTGGTCGCAAACATCCATTAATGGATAAGCATGCGAAGAAGAAGAAGGTGTGTTTTGTTGAATATTTTATTTGTTTCTCACTTGTAAATAACTAGAAATTTACCATTTATTCAAAATGTCAAACTGACAAGCAACTAAATTCATCAATATGACACATACTAAGGAAGACAACTCTGGCTTTGCACGCTATCATTTTTCTATGAGCACGCTTGTAAAATATAACTGGCTAGCCAGTAAATTTTTTACTGGCTGGCCAGTTAAGAAACATTTTCAAGGTGAATACAGTGACTTGATAAATTGATGTTTACAAGTGAGGAACAAATTATACTGCGGGTTCCACACGGATACAGCAAATTCAAGTATATTTCTGACTAATGAATTGTACAATAAAATCATTCTTTATTTAAAAAATGGTACCACCTATGCTATCAATTTATTAAACTCTTATGTTCCTCTCCCTTTATCACAAGATGCAGATGGGAAAGGTCGAGTAGGGCCTCCATTGCAGCGGTGGGCGTTGATTCAATTGGAAGACAGGCAAACCTTCAGGTACATATACCCGAAAATTTTGGTCCAGGTTTCTTTTCTGGTCTTCGTAAACTCATCAGTTCTGAAATCCTTTTACTATCTTTGCAGATGTTCTCCAAATTTTCCCAACGTCTTATTATGCTCCATGAGGGATCGTTTACAATCCTCCTAATTGCTTGATGATTTTTCCCCATCAAATAGTTCAATAGTTTTCCAACATATTCTTTAATGTTAGTGAGTTCTTCACTCCACTAAGAAACTTATTGCGGGTTTTTTTGAGTTTCGATAACTTTTCACCACGCGATTTAATTCAGTGATCTAAAATTGTATGTATCTGTTATCTGAGCAACTATCTTCATTAAACACATGTCAGTTTTTAACCAAGTTACTTACATGTGAAGTACCTAATGGCAATAGCTTCTTTCTTTCGGCTTGTTACAAAGGTGTGTTTATTTCCTCTCTTCAATGTGTCCCGGTTTAAAAGCCATAACACATTGTAAACGAGACTCGCCTCTGGGAGTTGTATCGCTGCTTGACCAGACCCCATGGTGTGTGTTGGTTTCACAACCAATGATGAATTGACATTCACCCTTTTAGCTTCTCACCAGCTCCTTTGCGGCATCTTTGATGGTGGATTATTATATGGAAGTTGCTCCTATCCGAGGACAATCACTTTCGGGGTCTCTCCACGTGATGTTACTTTTACTCCTAATAAATCCTGCAAGCAGCTTGTTAGTGACAGTACTTTTATAGTTATACATAGATGTTACCGTACAGGTCCTGGGTATGTCAGTAGAAAATCGGATTTCTACCAACTCCTTCAAGTTCATGACTTTTCTCCTATTTATTCTGGGTTGTTGGTTGAATTTATGCCACAGCTGTCGATCATTTTACATAAAGCAGCTGAAGTTGCCCTACTTTGATGAAGGTTTACTTGCCTCACCTTTATTTTCGAGTGTACTCTGTATAGACCTGAACGTTACCGTTCTCAGCTTATAACAAGTTTTAAACCAAGACTGTTCAAGTGTCCTACAACAGATCCTTTACTTATCGAGAAAGCCAGAATTTTCTTCTAACAGGTTAGAGTGATTTGTATTCCACTGGACCGGAAATATTGTTCGAATAATGTCTTTGATTTTGTATTTTGTCATACTACATTTCTAAATTCAAGTTTAAACTAAGAGTAGTCCATCTACGTGCGATAGCTCGTGGCTACTCTTACTTCCATTTAATACTGCAAGTACTGGGGCAGGAATCACCTGGCTGCTAATGGCACGACACTGACGTCACGTAACCAAATGAACGCCACGAAACTCCTTAGCTGCTTCGAAAATTTTATGTTTACCAAGTACACTATTTAAATGGCGTTTTCCTGAAACGCATACACTTATGCAGTAAACTTTAAGCACTGCAAGGCTTTATTATCCGCTTTCATTTATTTCACCCTTTACTTCGAGTCGGTCACCAAAATAGGAGGCTCCGGATTCAATCCATAAGCGACTAGCTCTGTTCCTCCCGAACCCGGGATGTTCGAAGCGTTTCGCTTACTTCAATTATGCTACAGTACTTAAACCGACATAAAAAAGTATGAAAATACATACTGACTGCGTATGTAACCATGAAAATAAACAATCCAAGCAAGGTGGCCAGATGCCCGTTTCAGCGTACACATATTCATTTTCATGCTTCATTGTTCTGTTCGCTAACCGTTTCATATCTTCTACATTTCCACAATAATTCCTTCTAAGTCGTCTGAAAACCTTTCTATGTATCTTACTACTTTTACAAGTTAAAGCACAAGGTAAGACTAAAACAACTAAACCAACAAAGTCTAAGCATAGATCTTTATGCCATCGATTACCTATAAATTTCCAGCCGAAAGCGGGTTGTGAGTCCATTATTTGAAGAACACGTTAATTTTAAATACAAATTTTGCATATGTAGCATATTCTAGAAGGTATATCTGACGCAAGTAAAGACTTTTAAAAGAAAGGAGAATTAGAAACCCGATTTCAGCTGTCGGAGGGCTAAGTCAATATTTTTGTCGGTCATAGTAAATTTTGATTCACAAACCAATAATTACTTCTAATTTTTGCTGATCGAAACGTTTGTATTCTAATTCAACGGAAAACAATACATGGCAGCATTTCTTGTTAAATAAAACTGCTTTTCCGCCAATTGTACTAGAACTGACACATTATTGACAACATTTTGTTGAGCAAAGTCAAACATTCCATTACATCAGCCGTTGCTAGGTAATTTACAATAAAACTGTACAGGAATAATATTCCCGGTCTAGGCAGGGAATATTCGAGTACTATTTCCTAATTTTTTTAATTACTCGTATCGATCGGCAGAAAAATAGTATGTGTATCTAGGAGAAAAGCAACATTCCCAGACTCCTGTGTTGTTGGGCTTGGTATTCGCCTCGCCCAACAATATTCACAGTCGTCTGGGAATGTTACGCTTTTCATCTCGATACACAATGTTCTATTACTTGAAAAGATAAAAGACTTTGTACAGGTATTGAGCAGTTATTCGAAATTCAGAACAATTTTATCTAGTGCGGCTTGCTTGAAAATTACTTACCTCTACAGCAGTTATCTAAGGGCAAGTTTTCTTGTGTTATTTTCAGATTAACTTTGTTAATAACGGGTAACAAACACAACACTACTCTCAAATTCTTGATTCATCGATGAAAGCCAGGAGAGCGCTCATGCTAATTTTCTCTGTTTCAAAGAGTTATACGCAAACCTTTGCAGAAACTACTTCGAATAATAGAATTGTATAGATTAATCTTCCTTGTTTTGCATTAGGCCTTCGTCTCTTCTACCCAACATTAATTAAGCATGACAGATAATGCGTCCGAAAAGTGAAGATGCAAGCAAATTACGCTAAACATTGTATTTTAGGTAGTACTGGCAAAGCCTCGCTTGTTGATCAGAAGCATTGATCACTGTCCCAGCGAAAGGAGGATAACATTTTCTTACAAGTTGGTCGTTGAAGGAGATGTCCAATATTTGGATATTAGCATGACTTTCCCGAGTCCCGTGGACCAAAATATTGGAGTGAGTTAGCTAGAAGCAAATTCCTCACTAAGTTCAGAAACTATCTTTTAGGTGTCTGCTACTGTGGAACGTGCTATTACTGATGACACGTACATGCCTGGTATCACGATTCGCGAAAAACAAGCTTGTAGAGCTGCACATAAATACCTAGGCCAACGATTTTTCGACTTCGAAAAAACGCAGAATTTGACACCGAATACGTGCCCCCTTCCTGCGGTAAGAAGTTGACTGCATGGTTTTAATTGTGCATATGCTGTAAAGTTTAAAGTACAGTCACCGGGGCAGATTTAAAAGATCTCATACGTTATTGTTTGAAAATGGCATTTAAATAGACAAAAATATTAGAATACGTAATTCATTTAGCACGCCTCACTTCACAGGTCTTATTATGTCCTACTTTATCCTTTTTAATTCGTCTTAATAAGTCTTTTAGTCTTTCTTCAGAGGCTAATGTTCGTATGTTGTAATTGCTCATTGTTTGGGAGTGTTTGGCTTTACTGACCCATGCTGGCCAAATATCTTCGTGAATGGATGAAGTACTGGATAGCATTGGGGTTGGAAAAGATTAGGAGTAGTAGCAACGCAAGCTAGCAGATAGGAAAGATAACAGAGAAGAGGTTCTGCCGAAAGTAGGAGTACAAAAACGGCAAGATCCACCTCGGCCTCAAATCACCATTTCATTTTTACTACCCTTAAACGACGGGTGAGCACAGCCCTAGCTAGCTCTAATAAGGACTAGGCAGCGATCCTTAACGTTAAAAATAAACTTCATTATTAACAAATTTTGGGCGCTTGTCGTTAAACACCACATAAAAAACAAATCTAGCTACCGAAACTAAACACCAGCTACCTCGTAAGCCTCGCACTTTAACCCAAATCTAAAAAAGAACAAACGAGACAGTTCAAGTAGGGTCGTAGCATGGATACACATTTACAATATAAACCAGAAACATTAAATAGACTTTTAATAACGAACAACAAGTATAAAGTACACCCTATTGCATGAAAACATAAAGTGACACATAATAAATGGGATCACCCTCTTGACTATATTGAGCTCAAAATATGGGCTTGAAAACATAATAAAATTCGGAGGAAATGCAAACGCCCGAATAGTTTTTCTTTACTCGCAGCTTCCGTCGATCACACGTATTCTGCCGAGCGCCTTAAAGACGCTCGCAGAAATACGTATAAGTACATACAAAATTTCAACTATATTAAATGATGAATTACCACCGCATCAAGCGTTGCAAACAAGATTGATTGTTATCGCGTACAGTTTGGTAATCGAATGCCTTCGTAGAACTGTTAATACTTACACAATAGCCTTTTACCGATAAATTAAACAGCTAGCTGAAGATCAATGCATGTACTTACAGAACGTTTTAAGAAGCACTATCGTGAGATCCTACGTAGGTCTTGTCAGTCCCTGCCTGGAAATGATAGATTGGGCTTTGGAGCGCATACGGATGGGCTGCAGAAGCCGTTTGCCACGATGAATTCTGCCAGAGAAACTGAATGATAGCAACCCCAACCATCTGAGCTTAAGGCCGGAAGGCTGTTATTTCTAGTAAGGGCAAGTGAGCAGTAGGCACGAAAGCCGTAGACGTAGAAGCAGCCCACATGGAAGCAGACCTAATTACCATGAAATTAGAAGTCACAAAAAATTCAAACTAAAACGAAAATCTCAGCATAGCTAGATCGCGCAGGAAGGGACGCTGCTGTGCATTCGTCAATTGAATTATTTTTGTGGCCTAGCCGCCTTCGACGAGAGCTGATATCAGAAAACCGCAATTTAAAGTTTTTCGAGCCAGGTACGCTCTTATCGGACGTCGAGCGCTCTCGGAAAACCCAAAATTGCTAGGCTTTGCATCGCCCGAAAGGAGCGCATGGTAACTAAAATTGGAGATGCGGCTGCATCATTGAGCGGAATACAAAAGTAACGCATAAATGAAATGCGGCGTTACACATTCTTGGTCGTTCTACGTCCAGTTTTCCTCTGGGTTTATAATGTAGTATTTGTTTTCGGGTTTCTCCTCCCCAATTTCACATTTGAAGATATATTCTAGTTGGTAAGGTGAATTCTCGATTTGTCCTTAATGGACACCATCCACGTTTCGTTTCCATGTAACGAAATTAGCATCGCTCTTGTATTATAAAACCTTATTTGGGTTTGCTTTCTTGCGTTGTTACTAATGAATTATTGTATTGTACCGCACACTGCTTGATATTGATGGAACTTGTTTTAGATATGGTTGTAATAGCCATACCTAAGTACTGGACGTAACAGGACTGCTCAAAATTTCGAATGTTAATCATCCTTTTTGTTCTGACTCGGTTCTTTCCTCGAAGCGCCATTATCTTTGTTTCTGCTACAGAAATGTTACAGTTGTACTTTTCACATATTTATTAGTCGTGTTGGTGTAAATGTGTTTTATGGTCTTTATCTAAAAGATGTAGTGAAGAACGTTTCCCGAGTATTTCCACCTTCAGCTCTTTTATTTCAATTTGTAGCCCATTTTAGGTTCTAGACCTCTACAATTTTTGGTCAAGTAGTTAGACATTCAGCTCTTCTACAACACACCAAACCTTCAAGTTTCTTGATGTCATTGGACCATCTCCATCTCCTTGTATTTGGCAAATATGCAATGGAAAAAGTATAAGACGGGCTTAGACCACCTTCTTGTAACACTTTAGACCATGAGAGCTCTATGTTCGTTTGCGTATATTTTTGAATGTGAAGTGCAGTCATATACACCATACTTTTCCGAAGGCCTGTGATACATTTAGGAGAGCCGCTGAGGAATATCTTTTGGCGTTTAAATCTTTTATCATTTAGTTTACCAGCCTATGCACTTGTTCTATGATCTTATATTTGTTGGGAAATTACTAGCCTGATTCTTGTTGTATATTTTCTTCAAAAGTTTCGAAAGCAAGATTGAGCATTACAATTTGTACAGCTTTGGGTAGCAGTTTTTCCGGAGTATTGTTTTACATCAGACTATATTTATTTGATAGTCTTTGTGGAATCATACCTGTCATTAGATCAAATTCGATACTTTTTTAATGTGTATTTCTTTTTGGTTTACCAACTTTTGTATGTAAATCCATAGTGCGCAGTTTGTAGGTGGGGAATATTTCATTCAGCGTCATTTTTTTCGGAAGTGTGAAGAAGTTTTCTGATATTTATGCTTTTCGGACTTTTTCCACTGTCTAGGGTGTGATTTACACCCTACACCACTGCCAAAAAATGAAAAAATTACATTCAGAGAACAATTTTCTGATATTTGTTTCTAAATATTCATACGGGAGTTTCATTGAGCGCCATGCGACGTACCGATTGATCCCGACGAAGCTGTCATCACAGGGGCAGTCTTGGTCTTAGACCGCTGTAGCCACCTAAATACAGTTGGTGTTCTTTTGAAGCAAAGTACCGGCCATCCACGATCTGCGGTCGGACTCGTACATAAATAAGCCTATGCGGAAAAATCTCAAGAACCCATGTCTAAAGATGTTAAATTCTTCGTCTAATGGGCGTGTGCTGTGATTTAAAGGTTACGCGAACTCTTTCTTCGGCAAAAACCACAAGGGCCTCGTTGTCTCGTAGATATCTCAAAGCGGCAACTTTAGATTGCATGCATGATGAGTTTTAAACCAAAAGAGAGATGATAAGATCGAAAACGAGAACGAAAGTAGTTATAAACAGATTCTACCTAAGATTATGAGTGGCCCAATGGTTATTTTACTTAAAAACCTTCAAGGGTAATCTAGTGGCTACGATGATTCAACAAGAAAACCGAGGCTTCTGCATATCTTTGCCCCTCTCAAGAAATTTATCATTCTCAAGGTAGTGACTGCAAGCTACGTACTTCCCAGCTATGACCACAGTCAAGAAGTTGGCGATCCCATAGCACATAAGGTTTGCGACCACAAAACCAATTTCATGGGTTCGTGACGACGGCTTCGTCGGCAGAAATACATACGTAGAGTGACAGATAAAGAAAATCCAGTGGAAATACGTCGTGTAAGTTTAGCAGCAGAAAGAGAAGTTCTATGGACGTCCGAAAAGCGAAATGACAGCTGAAGAGCTATCCCCCTCTTACAATCTGCACACTACGGGCGGGCAGTGCAAAAGCAAGCCACTCTTAAATCTAAAGTTTACTAAACTAATTAGGTGGCCCGAAACGCAAATCGGATTTCAAGAATGCCTTGCAGTAATTTCATATTAACTAATTTCCAGTAAAGTTGATGGTTTTTCGATTTTCCGTATTAACTTCAATAACTTCTTTTATGAGCTTGGATATTATAAATTAGTTTGAAACAACTGTTTAGATTTAGCTAAGCAGGGATTCATCAGCCCTCTCTTTTATAACGACACAAGGAGTAACTACTTAAATACTGATCGCTACTTTTTTAAATGTGCTTTCACATCAAAATTGTTTGTACCCAATGGTCTTTAATGGTTTTAAATATTTACAAAGAGCTGCAAAAATTAATAAAATCCAAAATTAAAATAGCAAATGAACAATGGTTACGCGAGCAATACGTTCAAATGAAAGAACTACTCAACAAACACAACAAATCTGGTATGTATAGAAAAACCAAGGAGATAGCTGAAATTTCCAAAAACAGACAGCCAACGACAGTATTCGATACGTCCAATAACTATTTTCGAATAAAACGAAGTAAAGAAGACGTGCGAAGATTACATAAATAAAATTTTCCATAATAATCGGAATGTGCCAGTGTTGGATGAATATTGTGTAACTGGGGCAAAAATCCTTAAATTCGAAGTTCAAAATGGCATACTAACAGCAGAAATCACAAAGATCCAGATGAAATTCCTGTAGATTTCATAAAATTAATAGATGAAAACAACATTGACATTATTACTAAGCTATTCAACAACATATATAGCACCGGAAACATTCCAGATGATTTGCTGAAGTCCACATTTATACCAAAATCTAAGAAATTACATATAAGGAAATCTAGTGCCTATAGACTCATTTCTCTCATCAGCCATCTCCTAAAAGCCTTCTTAGGAATAATGCACGCGCGCATACAAAGTATGTGTGAAGCAGACCTGGACGATGCATAATTCGAATTTCGTAACTCTTTTGGAACACGAGAGGCTCTTTCCGGATTAAAGATTCTTTTACAAAAATGTTATGACCAGCGTAAGGACGTTTTTACATGTTTTATAGACTATGAAAGGCGTTCGCCGTGACAAGTTAATAAAGAGACATCAGAATCATCTGTATTTCCAACAAACAGCTGAAATTTTAATTGGAGAAATATCAATATCTAATAAAGAGTGTTCCTTTAAATTTGACGTCTCAGTCGGCGCTGAAGAGTTCATTGTGAACATATCACAAAACATATCTAACCCTACTTTTGTAAACAGATTTAGAAAGAAGAAAGCATTAAAATGCAAACGTTTAAAACTAACGTTAAAACACTACATTTACATCAAATGGTAGTGACTTAACTGTAATTTATTGAAATAAAAAATAATGAATACCCAATGATCAAAATTTTTACCGCCTTCGCCCATGCACGCTGGATCTCTTAGCAAAATCCCATTTGTTGACATTTATTAACATATTCGGATTGTTATTAATTTCATTGATTTTCTCCAATATTCTGTGCCGCAGTTTATTTAGATCATATATTGGTTGCTGGAAAATGGAGTCCTTTAAATACGGCTACAGAAATAAATCTCATGGCGTGGGTCGTAAGATCTGGCAGGGTATTGGTGTGTTTCGACTAATAATTCGTCTGTCGAAAAAATTTCGTTATCATATTTAAGGTATCATGTGATATGTGCATAGTGGCCCTGTATTGTTGAAAAAGTAACTCTGAGTTCATTGTCATGAGGCTCTTCGAAAATGGACAGTAAAGCTTTTCTCGATATCTTTCTGCAGTCAAAGTGCCTTAAAAAATCTTCGTCGTTTTTTAACAAATAAAGACTTTTGTCTTACTTTTACCTTCAAAAAAGTATACCCCTATATTCTACGCCTTTAAATAGCCGCCCACACTCCTATTTTTTGAGGATAAAAAGGTATCTCTACCATAAAATTAGGCTTCGCCGAACTCCACCAACGCATGTTTTGAGAATTAATGTATCCATCTAAAAAACCAGGCTTAGTCCATGAAAACATTTCCAATAAGTCGTCATTGAGTGTACTTAGAAACGGCTGACAATATTCGACACGTTGAGGATAATCAGATTCGTGTAATTGTTGTACAGACTGCAAACGGTAGAGATAGGCGTGGATGTCGTTCTTTAATATTTTGTGTCAGGTGCCAACTGCCAACTGAACTTGTTGAGACAAATTACAAATTCAAGGGGCATCTTCCATAGTCGGTCTTGCATTTTCAATTACTTTTGCCGTTCTTCTCAGAGGGTGACCACTGCTTTCTTTGCTTAAAACCTATCCAATCCCACGAAAACCTTCAACGCAGTGATTCAAAGAACAACGAAAATTGTTATAATGCAACGGAAGTTTGGAAAGTTTCTGCCGAAACTCTACAAAACAATCATGGATTGACTACGGCCATATTCCATCAACTCCACGGCCGTTACGAAAATATTATTCTATTATAAGAATTTTATGTTCTTGTAGCAAAACCATTTTAATTGAAGCCACATTACCAAACACAAATAACTGACAAGTAGAGATTACAGAATACGTATGTCTGTCTAGACTAATATTTAGTAAAAAAGATTCTGTTTTAGTTAAAATTATTAAAACAAACTGTACTGTACTTACATAGATATTTCACTAACGGAATACACAAAGTGATGAACAGTTGAAATAGCTGATGTGGTATTTTCGCAATGAACTCTTCAGCACCGATTTCCATGTCAAATTTAAGTGAACGCTCGATATTATAATGTAGAAAGGTGTACGACAGGGTTGCATACTTTCATCACTATTGTTTAAGCTCCACTCAGATCGAATATTTAAAGAAGCCTTAGAAGGAAGTGAAAGAGAAACTAAGTTACTGGCGTTACTATCAACACATTTCGCTATGCAGGAAGAAATCAAAATTCGGATTGAACTTCTAGCAACATTTAGAAAAATATCCTTGTTTTACGATGATAATGTAAATTTTAAACTACGACAGCGTATGGTAATGAGTTACATTTGGTGTATACTTTTCTATGGCGTAGAAACATGTACGCTTAAAATGAGTACCTTGAACAAACTGGAGGCGTTATAAACCTGGATATCGTAGAACATATCTTGGATACATAAGGTAACAAACAAAGAAGTTTACCAAAGAGCCAAAACAAATCGGGAACTAGTAGTAACGATAAAGTGTAGTAAAAAATGGCATCTTCTGCGGGGTGAAAAATGCCGGGGTCTCCACCTAATATTAAAATGCATATAAGTGAGTGGCCAGGAATCGAAAATGCGACTTATTCCGAATTCCAGAAAACAGAGAAGGTTTTTCCACAGGGTCCGGTACATGAAGAAGAAGAAGATTTTTACAAGAAGTTAGTTTTTTTAACGGGCGGCAAGGATGTCTGTGCCCCCATTGAACAAAGCTATTTCCTTTTATAGTGATATCCGGTTTCACAGATTTTTTTGTACAACTGGAAAAGTTATAAGCGATGCACTATTCCTCGTCTCAGAAAGTACATTTCAACTCCCTATATATCTGTTGATTATTTTTTGGAATAGCTCATGCCTTCGTTTCGTACAACAGTACAGTTAATTTTATCCAGATTGATACTCTATTGGTTATGTTTTTCTTGACTATAGAAGTTCGTTTTTATTTATATTAGTTTTCTGACCTGCTATAGTAATTTCAGATCTAGCACAATTCGTGGAATTCGAGATAGGTACGCTTAGTCCATTCTTACCTCCTGGCAAGATTCGTTGTCCCTTTGCATCGTTACTTTTTAATCCCGCGCCTCCACTTCCCCCCACTATTTTTAAACAGAAATACTTCCCTCCCCATTCAATTTGAAAACAATAACCGATAACATCTATTTTAATGCCATTTCCTAACACCACACACAATATGTGATTTTCAAGTCAACCATAGAATTTACTCATGATGTGTCCTTTGTCAAGCAATCGCCAAGTTAGCTTAGTTTCAAGGTGCAGTAGAAGCTAAGTTTTGATTTGTTCACTTTATTGTATTACTCTTTGTTGCGTTGAAACTGAAGTAGTAGTAGTGCCCAAGAAAACATCATGAATAATGGAACGTGGCAAAGAATTTATTTATAGCTCAAATCGTATGTAATCATACAACATGTTTTAGAGGACATACATAGCAAAGCACTACCCCATGGTGTTTCCTGAAGAAACCTATGCCGTATTTCCTACTGGAAGGGTGAGACTGACCTTACAGTTTTTAGATAAACGAGTTCCACAAAAAAGTATGCTTTGCGTGACTGTAGTATCTGAACTTGGAAAGGCTCCTTGATAGATTGTATTTTTCAGTAGCATGTAAATATAATGGTAAGGGTAAAATTCTAATAAACTGATTTTTGGGGATTGCTTCTTAATTGCTCGTCTCCATCAAGCATCAGACACCCTTAGATTACTTTGTAGTTATTTCTGAGGAATTATACAAGCCATTTGTTTAGAAACAGATAACAGGTGGCGAATACAACTGGAGACAGTAAATAAATAATTGTAACCAATTGCCAGAGAAGGTTTTTGCTTACATAGCCAAAAAGGCATTAAAATAAACATTTGTGTTACTTTTCGACTTTTTCGCAACATACAGTAATCTTACAAAAAATAACATTGGTAACTGTGAATGTCATTAAAATATTCACTTATAATACCATGAGTAGTCAAAGTTATGTCGACTATTTTTGCGGTGGTGTCACGAATGTCCATTGCGCTTTGGTACGATTAGGACGAGTGCGCTAGCACGAGTCCTAATCCCAAGCGCAATGGACATGAGTAGTGATACCACCGCAAAAATAATCTACTTAACTTTGACTAAGAATGGTATTCGAGGGACTATTTAATGAACCAAACTACCTTTTCAAATTAGTTTTCAGTAAATCTAGCAACAAACTACGCAATTTCTATAGTAACAGAACACTAATATTGACTTTTTCTAATAAAAATCGCATTTGTTAAAAATAGTCACTTGAATACCTTCTAGGAAGATATATCCACTGATATTTTTTTGATTGGTCAAGAAACGTCAGAATTCTGGATTTTCATTGGTCACTTTTTGACAGATGACAGGTGAATTGAATAGTCAAGTAAATTTTTAGTGTGAATCTGTTATAAAGTAAATATTTCCACATCACATTGTAGGGTTGCACCGCGTATTAACTGCACAGGTTAGTTACACTTAGACTCAGTAATATTCATTTAGTGATAGTTACGATCACATTAAACACTATCTATAAAAGAGGAACCAGCAGCCAGTCTGCTGCGTGAAATTTTTGCAAGAATATTACAAAAATTAATGTAATGACAATGAATGTGTTTATTCAAATTATAAAGAGTCTGAAGGTAATGAAAATTCCGGTGAAGAAGAAAATTTATTACAGAGACGTTCTACACACTTTCTCTGTTTGTATATTTTATTGCCTTGTTCCACGACCGACATGACGAGTGTGTGATTGAAAAAAATTGTATTAGACATTCATCCATTTGATTGAGCTTTACTTATTGTAATAAATCTCTAGATTTGAGTATCTACCTCATTGATTCTACCAACGTTAAAGGGAAAATTAACTGAAGGTAAACCCTGGAATACCTTTTATTAATATTATGTGTATCAAAACTGTCGTTATCCGGCAAACACTACAATTTAAAGGAATATATAGTTTCTAATTTATGAACGCAACTAGAAGTTACTAAAAAATTATATGTCGATTTTAAAATTGAAGTATCAACATAGTTGCATTCAAAAATTATGTTTGTTCTATTTCAGTGCCTTCTCAATAATGAAAGTTTTAGGACAGACGTTACATATGGTTCTTATATTACTTACCAAATTGTAAAAGGCTTGATTATAAAGAATACAATTCAGTCAGTGAGTGCTTATTAGCTATCTATACAGTGAGAATAATGTAAGACTGTATATGGCTTAATTATGCAAAATTAGACATAGGGAATTTACTTAATGTTACCATGGTGTTTGTAAACAAAATAAGAACACAGTGACTATAGAAATTAATTGAAACTGGATTATTTAATTGTAATTTCAAAACCGGCAATTGTTACTAGCATGTGTAAATTGATTAATGTTAAAGTAAAGTTGCGAATGTATAGTATTACATTCTTCACACGTTATATACCAAAAATCAATCGCCGTGTGTTAGTAACGCAAAAACTCGAGAACAACTTGACCGATTTGAATGATTTTTTTTTGTTCGTTACTCCCGAGGTGGTTTAGCAAAAAAGAAAATACGGAAAGGTTCAAAGGGAAATCCGGAAAATTGGAATATATAGAAAGTATGTTTTTCTTTACACTGTACGACTTTCTATTTGCAGTCATACTTTATGATTCTGTGCTTAATGGTTTGAAGGGTTTTCCCCATCATGTTATAATCCAAAACATCGTTTGCCGAGTCAGCTAGTATATAATACATTCACAATGTTTTCTCGTCCCAGTAAGCGGTTTATGTTTTTATTAGGTTGCATGCATGAATCGCCATAGAAGGCAAACTGAGACATGAAAAAATTATGAAATTTTTACAACTGCTTTATTGCCGTTGTTGCAATTGTAATGTCAAAATGCAGAAAATTTAGCGGAAAGAGAAAAAAACTACGGACAACAATGCAACTCTTCAAAAATCATAGCCACAAATTAAAAACAACATAACCCAGTTTTGTCAAGTCTAGTTATTTCACATGCGTACCAACAACAGTGTCACCCTAACACAGCCTGTTCGAAGAAGAAACCATTGGGAATGAATTATAAGTATCGTACGTACAGATTCTCCAACATTGTGAAAATATCACGAAGAAGTATCGGTAACAGGAATTTATACAAACATCGACAGCTTTTGTTATTCAAACCCCAACATATTACACAAAGCAGCAGTTTTAAACTCTTCCGAAAATTTGAGCAGTTCCAAAACCAGTTCTAGGGATTTCCAGGTTTTTAACTATTGTAATTTTGACACTAACGCCGTTGAAGTTCATCGTCCCTGTTTGGAAAACAATTGATCAAGTAAGTACCATTATTCATCTAAGTAACCCAACCCTTCTTCAACACTAATTTCTGCTCTCGTCTTCCTGAGATCTGTTACTCATATAGCTGATCAATTTGCCTTAACTACTGCGCTTGCTTTTGTTTCAACGTTTAGACATTCTTTGTTCTTTTCTTCTTCCGGAAATCAGAATTATTAAATGTTGGCTTGAAGCGCATGGCCTAATTTTTACATCTCTTAAGCTCTTGGAAACTGCTGTTTCTCTAGAATTGTACTTCTCTGTTTTCTTTTCGTCTTGGCATCTTTCGCTTCTACTGTCGCATATATACTTTCTTGGTTTAAAGCTTTGATACCCTGTTTTTCGGTTCTTCTTTATATTTATTCTATCTTCCCATACGCTAATTTTCAGCATACGAGTTGTGAATATCACTGCTTTCTTCTATTATTTTAGGCAAATAAATAAATTTACTAGGTTGATGTGGTTTTGAAGGCTTTTACGGCTGTTGCTATTATGTAATGAACCACTTTCGGGATTGGACCTTGTCATAATTAACATAGAAGAGCTCATTGTTTCGCACACATTTATAAGAGGCGCTATGTTGACTTCTTCTTTCTCTACACTGACACGGTCCAATCCCGGATGTCGTCCATTACATAATGAGAAGTTAATATAATTACAATTTGACGAATATAGCAAATTCATGATAAACAGAAATCAACATTGACAATTGCACAAAAAAATTAGTAAACTCTATGCAGATGGTGGAAGATTAAATCTAGGAAATAAACGAAATTAATTAAAGTTAATGGATCGACCTGCAATACAATATGAAATATGTATGCGTTTGCTTTTCTTTCCATGGTTAGACATTCTTTTTTCTTTTCTTCTTCCGTAAATCGGAATTATTAAATGTTGACTTCAACCGCATGGCCTAATTTTTACATCTGGCAAGATCTTGGAAGCTGCTGTTTCTCTAGAATTGTACTTTCGCTTCTACTGTCGCATAAATACTTTATTGGTTTAACATTTGAAACCCTGTTTTTCGCTTGCTCTTTATATTTATTCTATATTTCCATACTCTAATTTTTAGCATACTGATTGTGAGTATCACGACGTTCTTCTAATATTTTGGACAAATAAATAAATATACGAGATTGATGTGCTTTCGAAAGCTTTCAAGGCCGTTGCTATTATGTAATGAACCACTTTCAAGATTGGACCGTGTCATAATCGACATAGAAGAACTCATTGTTTCCAACACGGGACACTACGTTGACCTCTGTCTGTATAATGACACGGTCCATTCCCGGAAGTCGTTCATTACATAATGACAGGTTAATATAATTTCCATTTAAGAATATAACAAATTCACAATCAATAGAAACAAACATTGGGCATTGCATAAAATATTTAATAGATTGTTAAACAATTAATCTCGGAAACAAGGAAATTAATTAAAGTTAATGGATCAATCTGCAATACAATATGAAATATGAATTTGGATATCTGAAGTGCTTGGCTTCTTCTACATTTTTTCATTTTTACATTCTTTAAATCTTAAATTATTCATAATATCTGCACCTACTTTTCTAGATCAAGGGCTTACTATAATAATAATATCTCTTAATTTTACGTAGTACTTCCGTCTGGTGATTTTAGTATATGAAATTGTATTTTTGGGGAGATTCCTCTTATATCCATCCATACATTGCTGAAATATTCTTTTTTTTTATTTAATGAAAAGGTTTGAGTGGGTTCTAAATGAGACTAACCCATTATGTGGGTGTAATATTTCGATCAATTGGAATAAATGTTTTCTGGATTAAAAAAAAATAATACCCGCCTTTTACTTTTAAAGCCACCTTTGGCTCTCCTACGCTCTTGAATTGTGGCATAGTCGACCTTTGTTTAATGAAAAATTGATTACGTCATAACTCCAAAGCTAAAGACAACCTGATTGTAATGAAATACTCATACCTTTTTACAGCAAAAAATTGAGGTGTTTAAAAGTCCAAACATTAAGAAAATTCAGAAAATGGTTACAAGTCTCATTTGGACCTCTTCTGTGTGATATTGCAATACTAATGGAAGTATGATTTTATATAGAATCTGTTTTAGGAAGTGGCGGCGCAGTCCCGATCGGTTGTTATAGTCAGGCAGATAGAAGTTTGCCCCAGCCAAAATGCAGTAAAGCTGTATGTAAATTTCACTACCGAAGGCGACCTTCAATATGTCAATCTTGACCTCACGTTCCCATGGCCTGTGGACCAGAATATTGGAGTAAGTTGCTTAAGGGCGTTTCTGGTTTCTATGGGGCGTGCTCTCGAATTGCGATATACGATTTCGGGCTATCTTTGGCTTAACAGAAGGTTCAGCACGTAATAAGACGCTCATATCCAGCAGAAATCTGTAAAAATAAATGAGAAATAACACTGGTGGATATTACATGCAGGATATGAGTACAAATACTGTTAGTGACATTCCTTCTAAATATGCACAAATGGGTGGTTCTAATTTTGCAACCTCGGAATTTTGTTAGTCGCACTCCCTAAAGTCGTTCCAATGCCAAAAAAACTAATCCATAAAAATTTTGAGCCCAATTCAACAATATTAACACGTGCCACCGAGCCTCTGAAGTTTCCGAATTGCAGATTTTAATTGGATTCACTTGTCATCAATTAATATCTGACGAACCGGAAGTGCTACCGAAATTTTGATAATAATATAAATTAAAGGAAATTTAATGTTCTACAATTTCAGTTATATGCAATTTCTTCGCAAACCTACTGGTGTTAAAAAAAATGCGTAAAGTATTAGAAAAACGTAATAATCCCAGATTTTTTTCTTTCTATTTTTAATTTGAAAACGTCGATGTATTACAATTTTGAAGTAAATTGCAATCCTTTATTCAACTTTAAGCTAATTTTGATAATACAGGTAAATAGATCTTATGATATATAAATGTTTGAAATTCAGTAATAACAAATTTTTACCTATTTTAAGCATATTGAAATATGTTTAGAATCAGTTATTGAAAAAAAAAAACAGACTCGAACTGTCGAACATAGTTTCTTTGTTTGTCAATACAAACCAGATGTTTAGAAGGAGGGTATACCATCAGGGGTGGTTTACTGCAGTGGTATCGCTAGCATGTCATTTGTATTTCGGACCATTCAACCAGAAAGAGAGATCCGAAAAACAAATGACATGCTAGCGACGCCCTTGATCTGTTACTCTAGTTGAAAGCATTGCGAAACGTGAACGGTATTACTTGTGTTGCGTATTTAAATATTTTTAACTAGCGGAGTGCGTATTTTAAAATTATAAAGCATAAAATTTCCTCAACGACAAAGCTTCTTCGTGAAATAGACTAAATATTTTTAATAGGAAATTATATACATCAAATTGTTAGTAGTAAGCCCTCAAACAAACAAGTTTTACCAGTACTTTTTTTTAATATGCGTGTAGTTAAATTGAATTTACCTGGAGGTGCAAAATTAATTACTCAAGAAGTAGTTGTATTTTGGTAAAAACAGGGATTCCAGCTAAGGAAAAATATTATTCTATACAAAAGCTGGCATCATTATACTCTGAATGAACAAGTCTGCAAAAACGAGGAAATAAAAAAATATGACTAAAAAAAAAGAACAACAATCGGTTGAAAAATTTGACGACCTGTTCGATATCGCACATGTTTACACTCTAGAATTAATAGATGTAGAAGAAGATAAACAGTTTTTGCTTCTTGAAAGGCAAAAAGGGCGACGAGGTAGTATGCTTGGTGTTGATATCAGGTTACATCAACAAGAGAAGAGAACTGAATAACGAGTGGAAAGATAAGATACAAGGAGTAACCGAACTTACGAAGAGATGGAAAATGTAAGTAAGTTTATATAATTGTTTACGTCACGTTACAAATGATATTGCGGAAAGGATTATTAAACTAATCGAAGAATATAATAGCTGAATTACCAAAAAAGAAAACCCAACGCAGTACAAGTTGTTAATGATTATCGATGTCAATATCCGGATTCCAGTAAAGCTTCTTTAGCAACAAAAAAGTTACTATTGTGATAGGTAATTCATTATTTTACATTTAGGTAACTTACTATATAAGTATATTTTATTCTTGAGTTTGTAAATATAATTCTTTAAATTTATGTAACTTCAGTAATTATTTAATATTATTCGTTTGATTTAATTTGTAAGTAAATATATTTTCTTAATTCTATTATATTTTTAATTATTAATATAAATGCCGCATATTTTTTTTAAATTCCAACAAGTTTAGGAAGAAATTGCATATAACTAAATTTGTAAAAAATTAAATTTACTTTTATTTATGTCATGATCAAAATTGCGATACGACTTACTGTTCGCGAGATATCCATTGATAATAAGTGAATCAAGTTAAAATCTGCAATTTCGAAACCTCCGGGAGTCCGGGGCTCGGTGGCACGTGTTAATATTATTCGATTGGGCTCAAATTTTTTATAGGTTTGTTTTTTAGGCATTAGAACGACTGTAGGGAATGCGACCAAAAAAATTCGAATTTTTTTTTTCTCTAAGTATAACGTAGAAGTAAAGCTAAATATGAATACAACTTAAGACTTTTTAGTTCTAGTTGGATTAATAACATGGATAGATTTATGTTCCGGAACGTTTATATGTTAATATTTTATTCATTACAAAGCGGGTTAGGTTACAAATCAGATTCAAATTGCAAACATATTCTTTTTAGTTCCATTGTACCGTAGAACTTGAACCATTAATAGAACGTACACCAACCAAGGCCAGAAATTATTATAAATAAATACATTTCAATGCTAATGCAACTATGAAAACAAGACACTCGTAGAAAAAGCACTGGTAGGTTATCAATGTGTGATGAATTATCAAAATGTAATTCCTGAAGGATCTAAACGTAAGAAGTAAAGGAACACAAACTGGAGGAGACAATTAAGGGGTACTGAAAAAGGTGCTTGGTAAAATTAGAGAACATTTTATGAAAGGCAGTGTGAACTTAGCAGCCGAATCAGAACGATGAAAGAAGAAAAAGTGGCACGTAAAGAAAAAGAACGATTTCACTAAACAAGTTAGGATATAGTAGAAGAGCAATAAAAAGAAACAGTATGATCATTATCATTAAACACCTAATAATTAGAAGTTTCATTAAGGATTGTCAATAAAATAAGAACAAATTAATTTGAAAAAACTAGCTCACAAAATAATTATGTAAAGAAGGAAACAATAGATAAATCCTATAATTATTTTGAAACACCAGGAAACATTTCGTGCAAGAAGATAGAGAGGGAGAGAGACCAATGCTAACCAATTATGGAAGCAAGAAACCCTTAGCAGATATGAGGATTAAATAAAGCATACTATAGAAAAATATTATGCATTTACATAAAGAACGCTAGCAGATATGAGGATTAAATAACGCATACTATAAAAAAATACTATGCATTTACATAAAGAACGCTCTTAGCAACCAGTAAGTGCATGTTCTCATAGGCTTTTTGCTTTTTATTAAGATAAATGCTTCCACACGTTAATCACAGTGCACAAGAGAAGATATCCTGTTGGAATGATATAAAACCAGTGGCAGCAAAAATTTCTCAAGCTGACCTAACACTCTCCTATCAGTGAACACTTTTACAGTGTCAACAATAAATTCTAAAAGTTTTGGAAATTATGGTGGTATTACAACAATTTTCATATGCACCATGGGTCATATTGTGCTTGCTCCTAAGGGCTCGGTTATCAAATTGCATTTTTGACCAAAAAATCATACTTACTACCCTTGGTACGTAAATGACTATTCTTGAACTTAAGAAGAAAATGAAACACATAGAGGTTAAACTAGACAATTAAAGAAAACTTTAATAAGATGAAGCTACAAATTTTCTACCACGGCAGAAGGAAAGAAAAGCTGGGTATCAAGCCAAAACTAAACTGTACGAGGACAAAGAAAGAAGTTTATTAGGAGAAGATCAAGTCATGTTAAATGCAGAGAAGATGGAATAGAAAATAATAGAGAAGATGATACAACTACATTGGAAAAAGCCTGTGAGGAAATGGTATAAGAACGACATAAATTCTACGGGAGCGATGTTCCTCAAAACTTACAAATGCATTACATATGCGCACGATATGCCGTGGATCATTAGGTTGGAAAATAGCAAATACATGTGTTAGTCGTAAAATGAATGAAGATGGGAGTGGACCAACTGAACATTCAAGTTTAACTCATAATGGAAACGGCAGCGAGGAAATAGCAAAACGAATACAGGATCCCTTAACGTTAGTCATAAAATCAGAGCAAATGTCAGATAAAACAACTAAACGATTTATTAATACGGTACTCCATGCGTATGAAACGTGGATAGTAGATAAAGTGGAAAGAAAGTATGGACAGAAGGGTGCTAAGAATCTTCTGTGGAGAAAGTTAATGAAAAAAAAAATTAGGACAGATAAATGGTTAAGCTATACAAGACCATTAATAGATGTTCCGGTCTAAAATCGATTTAGACTACCGCAACAAGAAAAATGGAGGATCACCAAACAGTCACTAACGGTAAATAATTTCTCAATTCAAGCGCCAGACTATTTAAACTCAATTACCATGGTTAGCTTTCCAAACAAAGTTCAGGCTACATGAACGAATCAGAGAGCCGACTAGTTACGGTAAAGATGGCATGCGGTTCTTTTCGCTACACTACGAAAATAGCCAATTCTGTTGTTGTAAGCTAAAGTACAGTAGTTAAACATTTATGCTCCTAACACGTCTCTTTGCATTAGGTAGACAGGTTGAATTAGTGAGCAATTATAAGTTTACCGTGCCTTCATAAACCATAGCGGGAGGTTAATAAAAGTACCATCAAACACGTAGACATTTAGTATGTGCAGGGAATGCACAAGTAAAACTCAGAAGTAATACAGGTTTATCCGGTAAATCCCGGCTTATAGAAAGAATGTACACAAGTTTGAATTTATCTTGAACAACATAAGTTCGTGTTTAGACACTTTGAGGATAATGCTAATCTATGGTAAATTAACCCATGAAGATCAACGATAACACGCGTGAGCTCAGGGTCACTAAATGACCCTCACAAACGACTATCAAATAGTTTCCAGCTAGGTCAAAGATCAAAAACGAAATATTGTGTGGGATCGGCTCGAAAGACGCTGGAAAAATAAGATGAAATCAACCGCGCAATTAATAAAACAAGTTGCGCACCTGTAAAGTACACCCGCAAATAATCGACTACATGACCTAGTTATTTCCTTACACTTTGACTCCTCAAAATGAGGCCGTACTCTACTCTTTACACTAGGGGCACATATCAATCCGGAAATCGTAATCGACGCACAACTAAAGTGTCATTATTCAGCTTAATGCCAAGCCGGTTCAAATTAAAGGAAATGCTGAGTCAACTTAACGCAATATAATTGGTCGTTTAAATGCTCTGGACTGTGACGCCATACTGGAATTACAGCAGGAACGTAACATGTCATTATGCAATCTCCAATCTACATTTTTGACTGACACATCAGGTTTGTAGCTACCATGAAAGAGCTTTAAATAAACGCAACATGAGAAAACAAAGCCTAAATTATTACCTGTTGAGGGCTGACCTAATTCTCAATTTTGTCACTGTCCTAAAGGTTTAAAGCTGTACACAAGTCAATGTGGAGCAAATACATATTAGTATAAATTGTAACGCGATAAAACGCATTTAACGACATACCAAACATGGCAGCCCGATGGACTGCCAGTTGGTAACAGGCTATAACGAAAATTACGACAACGCGTCAGTTTGTAGCGGTACGACACGATATTTATGACAAGTCAAACAAAGCTAAAAGACTAGCTCGTGTGTTAACTTAAAATCGGGAATGTATCACATAGGACCGCTGTCCCAGCCCGTTACAAAGAGTGCCGACTAACTTCAGTGAAACGAGGGGTGGTCCAACACAAGATCACACAGGCTAACGGTCTAATGAACGAAAAGCAGATCTAAAATAATAAGGCGCCACGACGATTCCATACTAAGGAAAAATGCATAGGTGAACCCACTGAGGAAAAGTAGAAGCATAACGCATTCACCTTTCAACTATAACCTTGGCAGTGTCCTGGTTAGCAAGCCAAGTGCAACAGTACGGACCTACCTTTCGAAAAACGCACTTGAACAGCTGGCCAGGGTCCCTTTACAATTAAAAAATACAAACACATATCGGATGCACAATATCATAAGAAAACCACAGTTAAACATACAAGAAATTTATTAGCAAAAATAGTTAAATGCATAAACGCTACATAAAAATGCAAAATGGGTTGGTAAAGGTTGTATATGTAAATTGCGTAACGTCTTAATCTATTGCATGGGCGGCAAACGTGCTATCAAATACAGGAATGATTTTAACATCAAACTTTTCGAAAGACTGACTCAATTGACGGCAAATAAAAGGCGGTAATCAACTAAACGTGGCACAAGTGTGACACACACTTCAAATGTTACTACATAAAGTTGAATAAGATTATATAATCTGACGATAATAAACTAAACTGACAGGTAAACACTATTAAGGGTTCGTAAAATGTAAATATCGAGAGATCCAAAAAAAAAACTGTTCCTCAGCGGGCTGTGGAAATTCAACGTATGAATAATATTTTGGTGACACTGTACATCAATGTCAAATTCGAGGTTATCAGGTTAGGTTTTCCGTCAGTTTTGACACAAAATGACGCAAATCCTAACCTGCTAACCTCGAATTTGACATTGACGTACAGTGTCACCAACATATTATTCATATGTTGAATTTCCACAGCCCGCTGAGGAACAGTTTTTTTTTTGGATCTCGCGATATATAAACGACAGCAACGTCACGCAAATTGTCTGACAGTCCTAAAACACTTGAAATTCGCACAGTAAGCTACTACACTGTTACAATACCTTTAATAAGCTTGGCTTAGTGGCAAGTTGTTGTCCTATGTGGCTGTAGCGGTCGCTCTTCAACACTGCGGAAGACACGTAAGGGGGGGACTGCACTTACTCAACGGGAAGCTGCTGGCTGAGGCAGAACCATGGGAATTATTTTTTAACTAGACGTAATCGAAGCACGCTGCAGGAAATTGGCGGAACGGTAAAAAGCAAAACAGGGTAAGCCAATACTGGGTTTTCCCTAAGAGTCCGTCAAACAACGAATTAGGAACGCCACTCCACTATACGAAAACTCCAAGGCTCATAAAGGTAAATAATAACGTTAAGTTCAACCAACAACCAACGCCACCACGTGCAATACAATGAGTTTATGCAATGTGGAACACTAAACTTGTGGCAAAACGACAGGGGTTCGAATAACGAGATCAAAACATACGGCACACACACACACACACCAAGGGAACAAAACGTTAGCTGGTACACACACATTAAGCACAGGTAAGCCTCGTCTACACAGCCCCGAAGAGTGTGCGGTGAGACAACAACTTCTAAATCACGCCTTGCTTCTTGCAACGCCGGGTCCAGTCTGTCTAAAAAGCGCTTTAAAACAGTTTGCATCAAAGGTAGCGGGAGCTAAACCTCCGACTTGCTCTCTCGAACACACGGCAACTATCTCAGTTCTGGCTCAGAACGAAGGCGTTCCTACAACAAATTTTCGGCTCCAGGTGGGTCGAGAAGAACCACGTCGACCCGGCAATGGGCCCGAAACTGCGATAACACAGAACGAGTGCGTTTAAAACTGTTGACTGGAAGCGAATAATTCGAAATCTCCAAATACAGGCGGGATCGTAATTCCGAGAAAATACCGCTAAATTAGCAGTAGGTTCCTAACAATTAAAAATGTCCTTACAAAGTATTCAACTCAACTGAAGGTAGCTGTGATGGGGTTTGCCGATAACTTTTCCCAAATGTGTGTCAACCTTCGTCGGCACAGAAATTCATGTAAGTTCAAGAGAAAAACGCTTTACGGCGAATGGTGGTAGAAGCAGAATGTAAAACTAATTGCTAACGCAAATTACGGGAAGGTAGCTGTTGTAGGTGTGCGGTACGTCAAGACACTTTAAAGATGTACTTATTGGATTCGACTAAATCCAGACGCAGGTGAACCGTTTCGACACAACTTGGTTACGTCAGTTCTAGCTGTCTAGTGCCGCTACTTGAAACGCGATACGAGATGGTTGCCCCCGGGCTTTCGCGATGATTATGCGGAATTCGAAACCCTTAAACCCAATCACGCTTGACCAAACACCTAAATATGTAAGTTGAAATTGTTCTAAGTCATTTTACATTGCAAAACATTTCAATTTCTTATTACCCCATAATACCGTCTACGTAGAGAGTGATATGTTGCCTATAAGTTGTTTCTGTACAGACGTTTCTACCAAATTTTAATTTAACGTATCCTGGTCTTGAATGCCTGAGCAGAAAGACCATGTATTTTACCTACCATACATCATTATACGCTATTTTATAGGAAACAGTAGTCATAGAGCGCTCCTCAGACGGCCTAAGCTTCTCACCAGGAATTACAATTCGTGAAAAGCAGGCGTGCAAGGCCGCAAACAAATATTTGGGCGAATCTTGGTTTGCAGCCGAAAGGGCAGTTCACATTCAACCTGGCGTTTGTCCCATTCCAGCGGTAAATTGTTTTGATTGCTTTACTGGAGGTTTTTTTTAATAATGTTTACGTTTTTCAGGGCCAGTACAAAATAAAACACTTCCTTTTGGACTTCTCAAAAGTGCCTGTGGAAGCATTCCCTCCGGGAAAGCTCAGAATCACCGTAAACTTGATCGATAAAAGAAATAAGAAAAGTGCGCTCTGTTTATTCGGTGTCGCTGAACTTGTCAAGAAATAGCTGTTTAAAAATATGCAATAACAGTGACATTAACTTTTTTAAGCCTTGAATGTTTGTTTCTTAAGTTCTGTCTTTTCTATTTCACAGTGTTGTTCTCTTTCACTTGTGTTTTTCTAAAAAAATTATATAATTAATGACTAACTGGCTAATAATGCTTTATTACTTTTTTCTGCACGAAGTATGTACCCTAGCCCATTTCCTTTGCACCATTCTTGATCTAGTTGTCTGTCAGCATTCTTATATTATTACAGTGTTTTTAACTTCTCTTGGTTCTTATCTTATTTTTAAATTAGGCTATTATATATATTAACCTCTGTTACATGTTATATACTAGTATGTATAAGATGATTTAAGAAATGTTACACATATTGAGAGAGTACAAATAGATTTATTGTTTTGTGTATATCGTTTATATGCCTTAAAACTGTGAAAATGGCAAACGTTGCGAGGTGTTGAGGAGGAATAATTTAAATGTCCCTTTCAGGCTTATCTGGTATAAACTCCTCTGGGGTGTCAGCCTTGTAACGTTTCGCGCGGATTTTAAATGCGAATTGATTATAATGTATTATTATGTGCATTTAAAATTTCGCACTTTTAACTATATAAAAGCCCAGTCCGCTCGAGCCACAAGTTTGCCGTTGCGAGCAGGTGAAACGAGCAAACGTTTGCTGAGCATTTCCATTTCTGCTTTAATGCAAGAGAGGGAACTTGATAACGACGTATAAAACCAAAATTGTACCTCAAACTCCAGGAGAATTAATCCGAAAATCATTCCGAGAAATTATCCCCATTCCCCGATTTGACCCGCGAAGACCAATTGGCGAGAGCTCTGCTCTTGGCCAAGTTAGAGCACCAGAATTATACCACAATTCTTCTAGAAAATGTACATCCTGATTCCCGAAAGATATCTCTGACCTGCTCCATTAAGTTCATAATTTATTAATTTAAAACGGCGCATACCTGGGATTCGGAGCACGTCAAGACTGGCTAGTTCATATTCACGAAACTTTAATCATTTTTTTAATTTAAAACAACGTAGGTATACCTGGAGATCAGGGCACGTTAATCCCGCTAATTTAAAGTTCCAAAAGCTCCGCAGTTTGGCTGAGACGTAGCCCGAACTTTCCTGCATAATCTGCAATATCGCCAGATCAAAAATTAATATAACCCTAGTATTGTGTTTACACGACCTCGACGCGCGCGAGCTATCCGTTATCAACCACAGATAACCTTTCATTACCCACTGTTATCGCCAAGTCACATTCTCCGGTCGCGCACGTGGAAAACAAGAGAAAGTCCATCAAGGTGGTATTTGAAAATTTATTTAATTTCATTAAACAAAGTAACTGAAAACATCGTGCCTTCATTACACTTTTGCAAAAATTTTTTTCGTTCGCAGTTCTGCCAACGTCGGCCGAAATCACCTAAGAATGCCAGTGTTTGAGCCAAGCCCCCTCCTGCCAGTTGAGTGGTATAACTGCAAGGGGGAAATAATTAACTAATAATTTTGTACATATCATTCTAGATACGTTACACTTGTTTTATTTTTATCTTTATTACTTGAATTGTAAATAGTCATGAATAAATGTAATTTCTGTTATTTGGTATTCTTTAAAACAGTCGAAGTGAATTTAAATAAAACCTGGATCCAATAAGAGTTACCCACTTATTTGAGACAAAACTAATTAATGCTATTATCAAATAAATGTATCAGGAAGCATTACAGCTTGATCATCGATCTCTGCAGATGGCGTCAGAAATCATTGAACTTAGTCAAACAAGTGGAGAATACTCGTATATCTTCTAGCAGGTTCCTGATTTCGTTCATCTGGTCACTGGAGGATTCAAAAGTTGGCGATTGCTAGCTGCGAAAAATGAAAAATAGTTTCACTGTCCAGTTGTTCGTCATTGCACTTATACGGTAGGGAACGGTCATTCAAAAGATCTATTCCATCTATTTTCATTGTACTGCATACTTCTCTACCTTTTCTAGCTTTCATGATCTTTTACACTGAACTCAGTCGTGTCTTCTTTAAGAGTGGCGGAGCCCAATGTCTTTTCATGCCGTACCAATGAATGGCAGTAACTGTTTCATTTGAACAGTCTATTTCTCGCCCTAATCATTTTCATTTGTAACGTGGAAATGTAGATTTTGATATTGTTCTTGTTCTATGAATTTTGTTCTTCAATATGGTGTTTTAGTTATGAAAATATGTGAGCCCTCTATCTGTTTATAAAGTGAGGGTGGTCTCGATATCACGAACTAACACGCAATGATTTCTTTCTTTATTGTGTCTATTTCTAGGCCACGGTGTATGATGTCATTAGTTACATATCAAACACAATTCACAGTATTTTTGACTGAAAGCGCTGGATCTTCGAGATATTGGACTCGCTAGCCGAGCTTCACAGCTGAATGCCACATAATCACACCGATTGCATAATGGTTTTGTATAATCGCAGTTTGTTTATTCTAAGATGGGTTTTTATTTATTAACCAATGCATTTTATGTAAATAAGAACCTGTTATAGCCGTTTGTTTTATATTTGTTTTGCCCACATAAGGCGCCTGTGCAGATGGCCGAGGAATTTGATATTGTTTTTTTTTGTGGTAGGGGTTTATTATTGAATCCTCAGGGCATCTCACTCTTAAGACTAAATGCTATTTGGATGGATTTTGCACTATTAACCTTCATTCTCAGCATTTTCAGCAATGGCTCTGTTTTATAAAGGTGTTCTTGTAGTTATTTAGAGGAAAGATGTGGACCTTTGTGCATGGCCATTACTTCAGTCTTAGGAGTAGTTGCAAGATCACATGTAGATGAGATACAATGAGGTACAGGAACGGTCCGAATACGGCCTTGTGGCAAATTCAATGTCAGGTATAAGCGAAGAATTATTCACAAGGCGATGTCTGTAGAAGAGGATTTTATGCATGCTGAGCAGTACTGCTTGCTTTGTAGATTTTTTAAAATATACTTTACGACTCTATCAACGTGTTTCATAGTTGAGTTTTACCCTCGAAATTCGAATTGGTGACTAAAAATTAGGTAGTTTTCTTCTAGGAGAAGCTTAATTTCATCAAAATTATCATAATTCAATCTTGCAGCTGACTTTCCTCCAAGTTTGGATCAGCCTCGCGACCATCAAAAGCACAGAATTCGTTAGTAATTTCATTCCCATTGTAGCCGTACTGTTTAGCTTCGTAGTCTTGGCGTATGTCTTCAAATAGTGAGGCATCAGCTTTTAAAAGTGTTAACAGCTTCTCGTCGCCTCCCCCGTACATACATTTTTCCCCCTAAAAATACCTAAGTATCGGGAAACTACTATTAATTTTTCAAAGATTAAGGAAATTTTCACGCAAACCCTACGTCCCTTCTAATAGACCGTGCAAAAAGTGAATTAGTAAATCAACGATTGGTACTAGTAATATAAATTAAACCTTAATAATTAGTTGTCGATGGACATGGAGTTAGACCTAGATTATTTCTACTATCAGCAGCATAAGAAATAAAACTTCTTTAGTCCGTTTTAATGGCAGCAGTGGCTCAAGAAGAAGTGTTTTGGTTTCAGGAAAAGCAGAAAATTCTCGACTCACAAACTTTAACTTTGAGTGCGCAAAATCGTCAAATTCACCTACCACTGACGTAACTATGATTTTCTTTTTGGGAGGGCTCATCCCTGGAATTTTGTTCAGTGGTGACCATCTGTGAATATTTTCTGGTGTATACTACAATTTATTATAAGAAAGCGAAATTAATTAATACTGTGTTGTTCAAATCAGATATTTATTAATGCTATGTACGAGTTATGTACCTTTATAATCATAAACATTAATACATATATTGGTATATTTTAATTTTACAAAAGCAATCACGTTGATTTATTCCACGTCGCGATATCCAGGTCGGCAGGTTTAAAAATACCCGCAAATAATAAAACACATTTGAAGCAGATGTGGGAATAAATTTACACTCTTGGAAAGAAAAGTGTACGAATTTACATTGATACTGTAGTATATATAGAATTAAATTGTCAATTTTCGCTTTAGACAAATCAAGGATGATTCTATAATATTCTTTTTATATTTCGGAGGAAGCTTCAGCCCCCCCTCTGGCAACGTCACTGTCATCTCCGTTAAAACGTTGAAAGAAACGCGGTGAAAGCTACTAATAACAAGAAATACAAACCTTCAAAAATTAAGAACTATATAAGATTATAGCTTCCCATGAGAATATTAGCATGTGCCTGTTGTAGATATGAATAAGCAACTGCAATGAATAAGCAAAAAACATTTTCTCCTAACGTTGTTTATCAAAATTAGCTGCTTCTTTTCAAAACCTTTAGCTGCTATTACCCTTCATTTGTAAAGCTAATAATTGAGTTGTAAAAAATGTTTTCAGTACTATATTTGTACATGTAATAGTAATAAAACAATTATTAAAGTGTAGTTTTTATTTGTCTGTAAACTTTTTTTATATTGGTAGTAAAATTTAGACTAAAATTTCAAAACACTAACGCGAATATTTCTCACAATCACGAGACTACAAGGGCACAATCGCCGGCCAGCTAACTCAGTGGAGACAATCAATACTAACTCAATATATGTTTAATTGTTACGGGCGCCAACAAATTTTATCTCACGACTATTGTGCCCTGATATCATCGAGAAAACTTCTAAATTCAAATAGCCCAGTCAAATTCACAATAATTCTGCAAGAAAAAGTACATAATGTCAAATTACACCAACGAAATAAGATCTACAAAAACAGTAACAGTGTAAAATATGTAATTAGTGTAAATACATACAATAGACAGTACAATAGTTAGTCGCGCCTACTAAATAAGGCTACGTAGGGTGCACCTCAATCACTTATGCTACAAAGTTGTACCAGCATAAATTATCACAAACTTAATCTATACAAAGGACAAATAGGTGTTGAGCTACATTAATCTGACAAATTATAAAACAATTGAATGTTGGATGTTGGGGTAGTAACTGAATATCATTTAAGCAAATCAAAGCCCGGGAGGTTCTGACGCAACCAACCAGCAGTCTCAAAACGTTCCAACATACATAACCAAATTCTATCGTAGAATTATTACTGGAGCCAAAATTAAGGGCTAGTATCTCAGAGGCCTTGATCAAGAGATATTTAGCTCAGCTATAGTCAAGAACACCTGCAGGTACGTGGACCATGGTTGTTTTCGGAGAAGAATTCTATCAGGTGTAATTACTGCAAATCAGGAACTCCACGAAGCTTCTAGCGCCATGATAAGGACCACAGAATCGAAGCGTCGATAAATCGCGGCTGACAGGTGCAACTAATTAATTTGCTAGAACCTGCTGTAGATAGGGAAACAGCTGGTAGGTGTAGCTAGACATTTGCTTAAATAAACTTCATGCGTTCACGCGAGAGGGGACCAAGAGACATTTTAAAATAATTCCCGCCAAGAGTATAAACCATGTGTACAGAAATTCGCAGGCGCCTGCTTACAATTATTCCGCTAAAAGACTCGGACTTACATGTCAAAAAATTTGCTTCTAACCCTAAAATTTGCCAACGGCGAAACGCACCTAAAGAATTGAATGCAGTCTAACTCCCCCATCGGATTCTAGAACGTAAAACTGTAGAAGCTGTTTGCTTTGCTGAAAATTTTAGAAGAAACGGTGCTTACAACGCTATGTGTCCATCACCAAAAAAGTCATCACACCAAATATCAATACTAAAGGTCGGTTCACAAAGTACCAAACGCTAATACAGCGCACAGGAAAACCACATCCGAAAAAACAACGACAAAGGGATCTCTAGCTGAACAACAATAATTAATCTGAGGAGCTGATTAATCAAACGCTTGGAGAAGGTGTCATTGAAGAATCGTTTACTTTTTTGTCGGCCCCTATCGTCCTCGTTACCAAAAAAAAATCCACAAGATTTTGCGTAGGCTATAGAAAATTCAACGACGTCATCAAAAATATAACTTCCTTTACCATGAATTGATGATACTTTAACGAAATTGGCCAGTTAGGAATTGTTTTCAACCCTTGATATAAAAAGTGGATATTGGTAAGTAGAAATACATAAGCACGGTAAACACAAAACTGCATTCTCTACAGGTAATGACTTGTATAATAATAATAATAATAATAAGGTTTATTCCTAGAAAAAAATACATAAAAATAAATACTACATTAAAAATAAATTATTAAGGGAAAGCGATGGTAATCAGATAATTCCTAGAAAAATCTAGGAATCCCTGCTTTCCCCCACCACCGCTAGATTCTTGAAATAGAACTTTTGAAATAGATGCCAAAATAAAAACAATTTGTTATTAAATGAAAAGAAATAAAATCAAATCAAATGAAATTAAATGAAACTAATAGAAATTAAACGAATCATTTGACCACTCCACATATATACTTTGTAATCTGACAAATAATTATAACAGTAATAACAAAAATACAAGAAGAAAAATGTATATAACATAATCAGGACTTCAACCAATTTAAAACTTCCTTATAAAAGGATCGTAGAGACAAAGGTTTCCATTTATAAGGCAATTCGTTATATAAACTTGAAATGTTATAAGTGAAAGACCGTTTGAATAATTCAGTGCGATGTAAAGGTATAGTTAAGAGGCCTCTGTGTCGGAGGTTCAAATTATGCACATCGGTTCGAAATCTAATTTTATTATATAAGTATGGTGGAGAATTCAATATCATAACTTTATGAAAAAAAACTATCGAATGCAAATAACATCGTTTCTCCATGTTCAACCAGTTTGTTTCTGCTATTTTGTAAGTAATATGATTTCGTCGCCGTATGCTATGTATTAATCGTAGACACGAATTTTGAACCAGCTGTATTTTCCTAGATATAATTCTGGGGCGGTTAACAGTCACCATAAATAAGCCGAGCAAACAAAAACGCTCGACACGCTAGCTCGATTTGCAATTCGAATATTAAGCGAGCTCGTGGTTTGTGAATTTAAACTGAATTTAGGCCGTTTGTGATTGTACCTGGACCCCGGACTGGTGGGCGTTCGTGGCGAGCTGTCGGGAGGACAGGTCGATTTTACAAGCTACTGGACAGGTATCTAAATTAATCTAAGCAGCAAGATATTCCATTGCGCTCAAGGATTAACAAAACAGGGTAGGTTAATTCTAAGCGGCAGGATCTTCCATTGCGCTGGAGGATTACCAGGACAGAGTAGGTTCTGGACGGGATTGCTTCGGCAGTTTTACTAACCCAGGCAGGAGGGGTTTCTAGGCAGGTAAGGATGGGGCAGGCAGCTTCTCAGTTAGGAGCTGGGACTAGAATTTACATGCCTAGAAAGTACAGGTAGTTCGGGGTAGGATTCTGGATTTAACGGACAGGTATCTGGACTGGTGCTGACTGGTAGAGCCCCTTGGGCCCAAACGTTCAGGTTATCCCCCGGGCTGACGCTTAGGTTCTGGTATAGATTCTGAAAGAAACGGGTTAGATCTGTCTTCGGACTGAGCGGGAATCGCTCTTTTATAATGTTTTGATCTCCTTCCACGGCGTCTACCTAGGAAAATCGAAAAAGGATTAATTAAACGTGATACTTCGGTGCGGACTGAAAGTAGGGATGCGCGATCAAGCGGCGCTGTGAAGCTTGCGCAACGTGCTGATTTTACACCTGGACTCTTATCGGACTATCAGCAGGATATCTTGACGGAATTCTTTCGGTCCTTCTAAAACAATTTGTAGGCACATGAAACGTCACAATAGTACTTATGATCTAGGTACGACAAACTTTTACCTTTGGTGTATTTCGCCAAAGATTTTATTGGGTTTATTATAAGGATCATGTAGAGGATTGGTGTAAAATATGTCCTATTTGTTCACCTAGCGAGGTGCTAGCGCAAGCAGTAGAGGGAATATGAAACAATACAACGTGGGAGCTTTCTTTGAGAAAAAACATTCTTGTTGCCATTGATTACTTTATAAAACGTCCACAAGTTTATTCACTTTCTAATCAAGAAGCATTCATTGTTCTCATACATGTTCACTACATTTGGAACTCCTCTTGAGCTACACTCAGGTCAAGAAAGAAACTTCGAACCTGTAATTTTTAAGAAAGTTTGCAGTTTAACGAATATTAATAAAACCTGAACTACGGACTTGAGTCCTAGTTTAACGGCGTGGTGGAAAGACCTAATAAAACCATGAACATCCTTCTAACGTAGTGCAAACTCATTACAAATATTGGGATGTGTGCCTACCTTTATTACTAATCGCATGCAGAGCAGATATCTATGAAACAACAGGATTTTCTCTAGAGAAACTAATCTTCTGAAGAAACGTGCAATAATTGCCCTGCGACTTAGTGTTCGATTCGCCAAATAATGAAGCCATGGAAGCTGACGATTATTCCAGAAAATTGCTGCTGAAATTATGAAATATTTAGGAGGCAAGCAGGAATCAACTTAATTTAGCCAGCGAAAAAGTGAAGACTAGCTATGATATAAAGAGGAACTCGCTCGGTTTTAAACGAGGTGATAGTGTGACCTTATAATCCAAATAAGAAGAACAGAATTTCACCTAAATGTACACCTGTCTGGTAAGGGCCCTGCACTATAGTCAAGGGAATCAACGATGTAGTACTCTGTAGTTGATTTTAACAGACTTAAATCCTTTTTGGAGTTTCTGATGGAGATTTTATTCGGGATAAATAAAAAAGAGATGCTTTATTTGTTTGTAACAGAAGGTAGTATTACGACATCGATGCTGTTTTGGTAATTGACCTGTACGAATTACAATGGCAAGCCTTATGCAGGTTGTATGACCGACATAAACAGATTATGACATTGATGGACTGCGTAGATATTATTGTTGAACGAATTTTTTTGGAAGTATGCTATAGTTGATAATTTGTCAAGTTGAAGTTGAGAAATCACGTATTTTATTTAAAGTAATCATCATTAACAACCGTAACGTTATTATTATTTGTGTTATATGTAATTCGCTAAATATAGAGAAATTCCTATATCGAAGAAATCTCTCAGGGTTTCGAAAAATGAACGTGCTTTGCATTAGGGGTGAACCTACATTTGCTGCCTTCATGAGCGTAAAAAAATATCCTCCTAAAATCGTGCACTGGATTTCGTTTCACCGAAATTAAACATTTAATTTAATACTGCTGCATTCGACAGATTACTTGATATTCTCGAAAGTTATGTCACCACAAATTATACGCTAAATAAAGTAAGTTTTGATGGTAAGTGCCGTAAATAACGACTAGAATTCCCAGACGGGAATGAGCTCAAAATGTGAGCCAGTTAGACGAATTTATAGGATATTACACAAGTTGCGCAAAAAATTAACTGTGATGATCATGCCATGAATAGATGTTACTAACAGTAATTCAGTGAATAAAGACACCAAATATAAGGTAGGGGCCTAGTACCAAGTCGAAAGATGAATCCTAGGCGAAGATAAGTTGATCAACGGCAGCGATTCAAATTCGAGGCAGCATGGTAAGATAGTGGCCACCGAACATGAGCATTGGCGGGAAGTTTAGCCTAATCTCTTGGGTCGGAATTCGGACAGGCGTTGTAACTTAAAAGCGGTATAAAGAAACCGCAAAGGCTATGTTTGCTTGTATCTGAAATGATTGAAGTACGATAGTCAAACGGCATCTCAAGAGACGCCGAAAGAACTTCAAATATTAAAACACCGCAGAAGCCTGTATTTGTTTCCGTAATAACCGAAGACGTTACAAGAACCGATAAAGAGCTTCCACTTAGCTAACATATCGCGTTACGAGAAAACTTAAGGGCAGTACATGTGAATGATGCAATAGGCGCCTCGCTCATTTCTCTAAGCTCGCCGTCTTGGCGTTCAACGCAAAAGTACCCGTGCTAAGCGCGATCTAAAACACAACGAAAAATAACTTAAGGTAAAGATAGTTTAGAAAAAATAAAAATAATTCAAAACGTTAATTATTTTTTTTATTATAAAACAGTAAATAACGAAAACTTAAGAATTTAATTTAATTGACTTGAAAAGAGGGATTATACGGTAATAGCTACAGAGAATATTGATTCAAATACACTACAATGGTTAAGCAACACTTTCGCTGTTCAAATCCTAGAGTTCTGTTAGAGGTTTACATTATGATTGTGATCTAACTGCGGCTGTGGCTACTGCCGTTATTAACCATTAACCGAGCTAAATAGCAAATTTTGTACAACAAAACGTGCATGTGATATGTACATGGAGTGATTACCTAATTAACACTGGAAGTATTGTTTAGATCCCATTAAAGCTATGAATAGCGACAGGAGTAGACTCTACGTTATAATGAAAACTAAACAGTCATATGCCAAGAATATTATTTAGTTCGTGTTTGCTTAGAATTAAATGCGATGTGTGTCATTGCCTTATTAGCAGTCTACGAATAAGACATGACATGACTTGACTACTACTAACTACTATATCGGTCGACATTTTCCATTTGAAATAGAAATCGCTTAAAAATTGCTTGCTTCAAGCATCTACTATATTGTTTTACCCAGCTCTTGACATGCCCCAGACTCAAGATGAATTATTCAGCACTAATTTACAAAGGATTGCTACTGGGTTGTATGTTGCAATGAAATATCTTACATAAGCTTTACAATATGAATTATGTCAAATAGAAAAGGAATTGCAGTTTCCGATTGACATTTTTAGTAAATTTTGAGCACGTTGAAAATTAAATTAAGTTAAAGCGATACCCTATAAAGTAGTCTGGTGTATTTATAAATCATATGGGTAGCTTCAAGTAAAAACAATAACTTACATTTGTTTCCTTCCGAATTAACTAAGCTTTTAAAAGTGTCTGCCAACGTTTGCGTATAATTTGCATCAGCTGAGGTTTAGGAAGCAACAAGTCTCTCAAACTTCATGTACCTACACAAAGTTCAAGTAATGTTTCGGGTGTATTTCAAACGCTTTCTGCAGAGGACTTTACGCTTTGAATTCTGACTTTCCAAATTAACCTTCAGTGGCGGATAAAGTGCGTTCAAGCTAAAGGGAATGTTTAATGGGCGAAAGATAGAGATCTGGATAGAAACTAACCTTAGCATCACGACCAGTGACGTTCTTAGCGTAAGCCGCGAATGCAAATGGTGATATTATCGCCTTTTACGTTTCGTTTCATGATTTACAGGCAAAACATGCTTGAATTTCTGCTCAAAATCTACCGTCACAAGCGCAATGTTTAAAAATTGCCTCCTTAACGATTTAGCTGTTAGAATTGCAAGTTATATTCTACATTAATAGTTTTAACATTAAGTTCTTATTTTTTAGCATGTGCTTAAGTCACGCGTAATGGAGACATATTGATATTGCAAGGTATTGAAGTTTGTGAAAAGTTGCGTCGCTTCTAAATCGTATTCTATTTTTTGAAGTTTTATTACACAATTCATTTAAATGTACGCGTTACTGACCTGACTTCCGAAAGCCATTACGATGATATAATCATCGAGCATTTATTATTCTCACTGCTTTTTTCCCAGTGTAAAACTAGGGTCTGTATTAGTAAAGTATGTGTAATGGTCTGGATTTCTGCCATATTTTTAACATTCAAATTTCTGCTCTACTAAACTGTGCCAAATTGCAAAATCCAGTTACTTACCTTTTTTGTAGCTGCAGAGGGCGAGAGTTCATTTTAGTATTCGAGTAATCACAAATAAATAATAGAAAAATACATAAATAAGTTTACTGTTGCCTTGTAAATGCATAAAAATGTTTTCCAAAGTTTATACAATTCATATACATGTAATACAAATAAATCGATTCTTCCGGCCTAATGGATAGGCAACAAGTATTACAGCACTGTTGAATTGAACCACGTGACGCCTGAAACTGATTTATCGATCGACCTTAGGTCTACGTCACATAGCGGCAAATGCTGCAACTTGAGTATCGATCTGTAACACGACAATTAGCGTGCCTGATTTCTAACCAGTTTCTGCAGTTCTTCAGAAATTCCTCAATAAAATATATGAAACTAGTCAATATCCTGCCCAATGGCTTCTATCAACTTTCATACCCTTACCAAAAAAGAACAATGCAAGGAAATGCGATGAGCATAGGCTTATTTGCCTCGGGAGACACACTCTAAAGCTATTCCTAAAGATCATACACCAGAAAATATTCAGAAAATGTGAACAAACCTCACCCAATATTACTGCTTTTAACAGAGCATTAAGGTCAATGTATTTTCAATGTTCTGCTTTGTTTCTTCTTTGTTTGATTTTTACAGTATAAGTATTTTGTAGATCATGCTATTAGATAATGTTCTAGCTTTAGAGCGAAATAAAGTTTATTCTTCTTCTTCATCAGTAACCCACAGTTTGGGTTTAGACAAGGAACGGGCACGAGAGAAGCCTTGGTTGCAACGCAAGTACTTGTGCAAAACTGTTATGATCAGAGAACAAATGTAATCATGTACTTCATAGACTTCGACCTTTGACAGGGTACAACACCAAAAACTGTTGCAAATTCTAAGGCGGATGGACATTGACCAAAACAATATCCGATGTATTGAAAATCTATATCTGAACCAAACAGCCCACATTAATATCGATGGTGAGACAACTAACGCAGTTGAAATTCCCAGAGGAGTCCGCCAGGGATGTTTTCTTTCACCCCTGCTTTTTAACCTATATTCCAAACAGATTTTCCAGGAAGCACTTGAAGATGTTGGGATGGCCATCAAGGTTAACGGGGTGTGGATTAATAACAGCTGATATGCGGACCATACCGTTCTAATCTCTAATAACATGGATGATCTTCAACACCTACTCAACGTAATAGAAGACCACTGTCAAATGATGGGCCTTAAAATAAACACGAAAAAAACAACATATATGATAGCGACCCGTGCACCAGACACTTTCAGAAACTCCAGTCTAATACACGAAAAGAAACCAATTGAGCATGTAAACAAGTTCAAATATCTCGGAATATGGCTTAATGAAGACTGGACATCCGATGTAGACATAAAATAACACATAGAAATTTAAGAGAGTTCTCACAAACGCAGACTTTGGTTTGAACCTCAGAGTAAGATTTGTAAAGTGTTACATCTTAGCAAAACTGCAATATGGGGTGGAGGGATGAACCTTGAAAGTGGCCGCAATAAACAAATTGGAAGCATTTGAAATGTGGATATACCGCAGAGTGCTTAAAATTCCATGGACCGCGCGTGAAACAAATGAAAATGTTCTTAGAAGGATGAAGACAGAGAACTAATAACGACAATCAAGAAAAGAAAAACAGGTTACATCGGACAACACAAAGTACCAATTATTACAATTAATTATCGAAGGAAGGTATGAAGGTAAAAGGGGAATGGGAAGGAAGTGCCAGCCTTAGATTCTTATTCTACCTTTGATAATTAATTATCTCAATAGGGTTAGGTCCCTATATCCAAAATTAAATTGCTACTTTGCTAATAATTATTTAAAGTTCTAATTACAAGTTTACTTCTACGCACTCTATATGCTGGCTATTTAACTGACGGAAAGTTCCTAACGTGATATTTCTACCTGACGGGACCTTGACTATTCTGAGTTCCCTAGTGTCGAAAATATTTAAATTGTTTATGTCCACGCTACATTTCTACTGACGTCACTACCGGAAGTTAAATGCACACCGACGCCACTCGAACAGAATCACAAATCACATTTTAGTTGGCAAAATCTGACCTTTAGATGCTTCTCAGATGATCACGCTGTACCTGAACCCTCGCTGGATATGTCACGATGCTCAGGACAGGATGTCGTTACCGGCCTGCTGTCAGCAATGACCAATTATGGACTCGTTTACTACCTCAATGTCGGCTACAACTTTTATCGCTATCACTGAAGCTGGGAGCCCCACTATAGGGCTCTGGAGCATCACACGTACACTACTCGCCTATGCACTTTATACACGCACTATGAAAACTGGCTGGCTATCCGTAGAATCACTTTGAAATACTCTGGCTTGCACTTGAACAATTGATGCCTCGTTCTACCTGTTGCGGAAGCTCAATACAAAAAAAACTTTCACAAATCACCCTGGGCACACTCTCTCAATAATACCATAACTTATGGTTAGACTTGGGTATTTATTCGCGTGTAAAATGTTATTTATTACGTCAGCTTACCAAACACAACTAAACTTCTTAAAGAAGCCATCCCAAATTGCCTTTTTTGTTAACAGTTTTGTTTTAAGTTACAAGAAATGCCAAGCCAACTTTGATTTTAATTTGTGTTTACACAAAATAATACTATTCTAAAAACACCATAGTATGAATTATTTACAAGGCCTACTATTTTACAGCAAATCTTACTACATGATCTGGACATTTTTACACTTAATATCTGTATTGTTGGTTATGTTATAAATTACTAATAATTATTATTTTACATATGAAGCTACTAGAATGTGATCATAGAAATAGATAATATATATATATATATTGCTATATAGCCCCTATTATGGAAACTATGCCTTCAATGTATTTTTTTTATATCACAATGATATCTACTATAATCAAGACCTCTTTTCTCTTCGGGCTGGGTTCATCAAATCTAGTATGCTATTTACTGTAGCAATGAAACTTTATAACCTCAAATTCTTTGAATTAATTTAATGTTTAAATGTCAAATTTTACTTTTCAAATTTACTACACCAAGGTGTACTGACAATTGTGCTTTTACATTTGACGTTTACTATTAATTGACTCTACTAGATAATTATTGCTTCAGTTTTTGTTACTTGCTTTCAAAATTGACAGTTATTCAAGACTTCGATGTCAACTTAATCTAACAAACCTGTTTTTTATTGCTTATGTCCTTACGACGAACAACACTCACCACTAAAGCCTTTCTCGAACAGATTGCAACGTCCAAAACACCAAACAGCTAACCCTTCCTTGGTCCTGTCAACTAATGTTGACTCCAAATTCCTGTTCTGCTAGTCTCCGATGTCACAACAAGCTCCTACGTTTAGCCCTGCGATTTACTGAAAAAGAACACTTCTAGCTGCTACTGCTCTTTCTGGTACAACCATCACAGCTATTGGCTCCTCTTGTATGTCTGCACCATCAATCCAAATCTTAGCAATGTCCTACTTGCTCGTTCACGTCCAAACAACTTATCTGCTTCCAAAACCACGTCCTGGTTGCTGCTGCAGTCCACAGTCCTGCTATCTGGTACTGGCAACTCCTAGATCTGCTCTTCACACGAATTATTGTCCTAGTCAGTTACTCTCCTTCTATTAATTTTCAAATATTAACTTTGTCCTATTTATTTCAGGTACGCTGACGGCTCAAACTCCATGCACCAAGTATCTATCCAATTCCACAAACAACCAATATGAAATTACTTCTTCTTATTTGTAGTTTAATACAATAAATCCATTATCCATCGATGATTATTAATTCTTGTAAACCAATATTACAATAACTGTTTATCTTTGCTTCTTGTGATACTATTCACAATACCATATTATATTTAAACAATTTATGCAGAAATTCAATTTATTTTCAATATAAAATTTTCCAGAAATTTTATTACATCTGCTTTTGTGAGTACTGTTTAGGTAACTGTTTTATAAACAAATTTTTCTTATCTACTAGTAACCATTATTTATGCACACTATTTAATTAATTTAAATAATAACAATACATCATTTGCTTAACAAACACACTTGTCGATGTAACCTTAGTTTGAATTTATTTTCCTTAATTATTAATTTCAATGCATTCAAATCAGCCTACCAGTATTTTATGAATCCCAATGAATAACGCAACCAGAGTTGTTTTTCATCAATTAATTTTAAAATTTTATATCTATTAAGACTCAATTTCTGTAACTGTCCAAATTTATTCGTTCAATTTTCAACATTCCTTTATTATGATTTCTGCCCATATCATGTATCATAACAATATATACGATATGCAACATCTTGATCCGATTTTCACTCCTGCATTTCGACGTATGTACGTGATCGGCGAGTGCGGGTCAGAACCATTTTACTCAAGTTTCTGTGTACCTGGTGCCGCAGTTATGGCTTTTGTGTTTAAAATCTGTCAATTTGGAGAAATTTGAATGTTAATACAATGTAGCACAGTGTATTAATGTAAACAAAAACTTTAAAACATTCATCTTAAACTTCTTAAATTACTGTAGGTTACTCACCTATTGTTTACCAATTTTAGTTGCCTTGCCTACTTTCCAGATTTGCCCTGTGTTTTTGTATTTATCAACAATAATACCTAAACGGGTAACTTTACTTATATACGTTAGCAAAGTGCTTGTTTTTAAACGCGATACACTTTTTTTATGAGAACGTCCAGTCGATGAGGTCTCGTTGTGCCACTGAATTCGCAAATAAATCGTAACTACTATGTGATACTAATTCCATTAGAACTAAATACGCTTCAAATGATCGATTCCAGACACCTTTAATTAAACCAACGCTTTTTGTACTTACTATGAAACCAGGAACCAGGAACTAGGAAATTTGGGTTACTGTCGGCCCTTGTAAAGAAGGTGCGAGTGTCCACTGAATGTACTATTTTCTCATAAGTCAAGTAGTGCGGGACGAATTTGACACACAACTTCTTTTTCTCCCCAATCTTTTCCAAAATGGTCCCAATGGTTTCACGTCTCATTTCTAACTTCTGCTGCATAATTTTCAATGTCAGTCGCCGGTCATTAGCCACAAATGATTTGACTTTTCCCACACTTTCGGAGTTTTTGGCTGTGATTTGATTACCAGTTTTAGGATTATTAGAAAAACTCTCCCGACCTTCACTAGATGGAGAAAATAATTCAGAAACACGAATGAGGAAGACCTCGTCGCCGTACATAGTTTTTAACGTTTCGAATGTCTCCGTGGCCAAAGTTAATGCTTGCTCCCTGCTCCATGACTGCGTTGTGTCACACGTAATACCTACAGTAGTTTGTTTACATGCTTGTACAGCCTACCACACAAGCTCTGACGCCGCTTGAGCTATGGGGGGCAAGATGCAGTTTCGTATTTCTTCCACCTCCTTTTTTAAAAATTTATGGATTTCAATGTTCTTATGTTATATTACAATCAGCTTCCAAGTGGACAGTAAAATATACATATTACAAAGCTGTTTTGTAATAATCATAAGCATCGACTATTTATAATGAGGGACATTCCACAAAATATGTCTCATATGGTCGTCAGTAAATTAATGAGCTGTAAACTTTGCCGTTTAGCTTTTATATCACGGTTATTCGAAATAACAAATCCTTGTTACCAGATACCCAGCTAGAATGATGGTTATTGTATTTTTGGTTCTTTTCCTTTGCGAAAGTGTAAGTTAGACTAGATATTATTGTAGCTTATTGAACCGTATTTGTAACACATGCAACTACAAAGAAGTCAGTCTTATAGAAATGAATTCACCGATAGATTTAAATGTGAAAAAGTAAATTTTTCTTAATAATACTTAATTGAAGTTGTATTATCAAAACCATTGCTGTCAATATTCAAAATGCTCCCCTTTTCACTCAACGCATTTTTAGTATCTGCCTGGTAACTTCATATAACACTTTAAATAGAAGTCTAAATCATTTTGTCATTGACGTTACTAATTTCAGCAACTTTTTCACACTTCTCGAACAAACTTCGTGATAGAGTTTAAAACTATGTACGAACGAAAATCCTTTGAAGTTCCATGGCAATATCACTTCATCAAACGGGATGCAATAGTTGGATTATAACATCACCTTAACATTTCCTTTGGGTGACAATATTGGTGTAAGGAAAATTCCTTGACAACTTGAATAGACTACATTAGTAAAAACGTTCGTGACGCTGTACAATTCCCATGAAAAGAATTTTTGTAAAACTATGAATAAGTATATTGGAGAAATTTGATCCTCTTCAACTTTTTATTGGACATTTTTTCCTAAAACCTACAGGAATCAAGTTATATGCCAAAAACTGATTTTGGGCTCCAGTTTTTTAAGATGGTGGTGCTAGCGGTGCTCGCATGAGGTCGCAAACTTAGGTGCATGTTAAGGACCTCCAAGTCTGCACTTCTGCCAAGTTTCAAAACTCCGCAACCTTTTGCACCAAAACACTATTATTATGTATCTAACGACTGGACTACAATTTTTTATACTTGCAAAAAAAAGTTGATTACTAGAGAGCGGATTTTAGGTTTTTAACCTTTTGTGAGTTTTTAGGCATATCACTTTTAGGTACATATAAATTCATTTCAATAGAAACTATGCATATTGACGCCTATTTAATATCACCTAAAATACATATTTTAGAGATTATAAGACCTAACACCCTATTTGCTGTCAGTTTTTTTGCATTTTGCACCTATTTAAAGTTTTAACCGGCCTAAAATAAGTTTTTAATTTTTTTTAAGTATAGAATAGTGTTTTTACATTATTTTTTGCATTTATAGAATTAATATAAACCTTATACATATGCAACACAATAAACTGCTGTCTATATTTTCATCCTATGTTTTCAGCGTCTGAGTAAAATTGTGTATGTGTAGTGCCACTGGTAGTGCGTAGGCGTAGGTCACTGAATGATTTTATTTTTAGGTAGGTCTTAATTTTGATCTCAAAGACGCCAAATGCATTGGCAATATTAAGTATGATCTACTGTATATTAAATCGCATTTTGAACATATTGTCAATGCTATAACAAAACTGGAAACAATAGGGTTAGCTCTTACAGACTGCAAATAATCGAAAATGTGCATGTCGCGCTAGAGAAAGCTCCTGGAAATATGGCAAATATTGTTTAGAGAAACTCTGTATTAAATAAAAATCTAGAATACCCTGTCTTAAGTACAATTAAGAATTTACTTTGTGGTGAGAGAGTTGAACATGATGTTGAGTTTGACTATAACCATACCTTCTATAAGTTTGCACCTATAACATCATGCAATGCTGAACGTTCATTTTCCCAGTTAACAAATATACTTACCGACAAGAGAACTAATTTTACTACTATAAACTTAGAGCAATATATAATTTGCAATGCCAACGTCTTTTAATTTGCATAATTCAGTATTTGTAAAATGTTAAAAATTCTGTGAATATTGCTTTTCAATTTGTTTTAAATATAAATATTATATTCAGTTAGAGGTTTATTGTATTTTTTATTTTATTTTATAAAATAAATAACTTGTTTTTTAAATTATACATTGGGGTTTGTTTATGTTGTACATTGTTTTTTATTATTATAACAAATCAATTTAAAAACCTGACTACTTGATTTTAAATTATTTAAAAAAATATATAATGTTTTTTATCCTAAAATCGACACCTATTTTGACATTTTTGCGATCTAAATATGAATTTTTCTAATCTAAAATAAGCACCTATTTTAAGTTTTTTTCAACCTAAATATCCGCTCTCTATTGATTACTAAACATTTATATTGTATATTGAAATATATACTCAACTTGTTATTAGTTCCCTTTTCTAACTGATTTTATAAATAGCTATTGCACAACCCTGCCGAACAGGTTACGGCCCTTGTCGACTTTCGCTTGCAGCTCGCGATACAATTTACGTGTGCGAGCATAAAGTCTACTCGAATCTCTTTTCGCTCCTAATACACAACACCGTTTTACACTTCTGCAGTACCCCTAATAAATATCAATCGTCTACGTACGATCTTCGTGACAAAATTACTCATTTCAGGTTATTTTATCGGATTATGTAGCTTTTACGGAGACATCTACGGGAAAAGCGTTTAACTTAAAAGTACATCTGTATTAATGTAACTCTATATTAATTACCTACTTGATAAGAGTAAGGAAACGTTGTACAATTCGATTTCATTGGTGGATGACTTTTTGCAAGGCGTACGTGATTGTTTTTGAAAACCGAGACCTTTGACATTTTTATGTCATTCTTGTAGGATTATTTGGTAAAAAATGGAAATGCAAAATAACTACAAAATTAGCATACATTCCAATAAATTACATGAATTTAGGTTCAGGTAAATGTTTATTTGCGTTTTTTTAAATTTTCTGCAGGATCTTTCGATTGCATGACTTTTGCTGGACCATTTCATTTTTTGTTCCTTCCTGATTTCGGCCTTACACTTTCTTGTATAAATTTTTAATCGATACAGTGTTTTCCGATTGCTTTTCACCTTGTATCAGTTGTGTTTCACTTTATCACAAATGCTTTCCCCTCTTGTAAACATTTGTCGATATTGACAAGTGGGAATTACATTTGGCAAATAGTGAAACACAATAATTGATACATTGCGAAAAACCATCGGAAAACTCTGTATATCTAAAATAAAGAAATCGCTATTTGCTGTTGAATTTTTGTGCTGTTTAGACTGACATATTTCTTTTTCTTGTAATATATTCTCAGTTCGTGTGTTATTTCTATCACAAAATATGGTATTTACAGCATTTGCTCTTAATTTTTTTCCTAAAATCTCCCATTGATCCACCGCAAAATGTTTTTCAGGCAAACTTCCATTATATGGAAGAGCAGTATTCAGCTATCACCCACACTTTCCAATTAAAGAAATTTGTTGGTATATCTCTAAATGAAAGTCCATCTTCTGTTCTACTTTTCCAGCCTTTTGCACTGCAACCAGTCATCTTATTTAACTTTTAATATGCCATCTTTATCTTTCACTTAGAAAATTGAGTTCAAAGTCAAACATTAGAAAACAAAAGTTACATTTACAGCAATAGTTAACTACTCCTTGGAAAGCTTGATCCACCAATTAAATCGTGTTATACGAATTTTCCTTACTCTTATCAAGTAATTAATATAGAAGTACACTAATCTGTATTAGAGGATTTTAAAATTAAGTCATAAGATAACTGGCGGCAAATTTGAAGGTCAAGCTAGAAGTGCAGAGAAAATTTAAATAATAATAAACATGCACTTTATGTATCGGTTTTACTTGCATTTGGTTATGTAGTATTACCGATTTATGTATGTATATGCTATCATATATTTTGTCCTCTCCCAGAATGGTTTGAACAAACTTTGGAGACTACTGATCCACCACCTTAAAGTCAACTACTATTTATCTTCAATCGATGACGATAATCGTAATTATTCGCAAAATTCGTATACATATAATACGCCAGAATCCGTTAAACACAACTGCTTAAGTTATCTAGATTAGCAATTAAAGTCACTTCGACCCTTTCTATGCTGATTCCTGGTCATTTCAAATAAAACTACTATCATTATAATTACTTTTATGTTCCATGAAAACAATCATTTCTTATATATGTATTATCTGCTATAACTGATAAGCAATCTACGATTACAATGTACAATCGTCCAATAAAGCGAAGTTATAACGTCATTACTAATAATCTCGAACTTTCGCCGGCTGATAGTGTAAGCTCACACAATGCGATCTTTAAGATTACCTTTGTTTGATGGATTTGCTTCCCAGTTTACGGCTTAAATACAGCTACGCTGGTGGAAAGACTATTGCAGTAATAAAACTGAACACACAGTAACAAGCACATTGCGAGACATAAACAAGGCTTTAGAGAAGAGGTTTACGGCCCCGTTCCCTCCGTATTACTATGCACTCGGAAATAAATTTAATCAGGGGATTTCTGGCTGGACATCGTATGTGGAATAAAGATGCTGCCAATCTTCTTCCGCGGGCTCCTCTGTAATACCCGCTTTTTATAAAGGAAAGCTTCGTCAGTTACTTATGGTTCTGCTGCAATCGTGGGAATTAACTGCCATTAAGGTGTTTAAATGAGACAGTGTAAATGCCGCATTTTCGTTATTGAATTGTACGTTAGGTAAGTTTATGAAATTGCAGTTTCTCTCTTATTAAATTAAAGTGAAGTTAAAAGATTTTCAACTTTACACGCCAATTCGATTTAGGATACGACATATTACTGAGATTAGGCAACAATGATAGGGGTAGTCATAAAACCATCAACGGAGAACTATTTAAAATTTGATTGGTTAATCAGATTATTCCTGCTTTGTCTAAATTGGAGGGTGCATGTGGGCAATTACCGTATCAATCGACGCAGGTGGAAATATACCCCCATTCTCTTGCCTTCCTTTCTGTCCTTAATCTGTATATAGTGACAGCGCTATATTTTACTCGCTTCCTTCCGTGTCTGTCTTGTGCAAGTTATTCTGCATCGTATGATCCTAGGTTAGGAGGGCTGGTTTGATCTACTTATCGGTTGAGAATTGTCCTCTTGGTCACTTTTCTTCCATTTGTTTACTCTCTTCTGCAATATATAGCAAATTGTTCTATGCTCGGTTGACGATCATGATTTTCATCTTACTTCTCTTCAGTTTTAATCCATACTCTTGGCTCGTCTCGGATAGTTGCTTCAATACATTTTCCAACTGCTCTTGATTTCGGATGGTGATGAAAATATCATCAGCATAAGTATCTCAGGTTGTTGACTTTTATCCCTCCGACTGAAGTACCATCCAGTACTTCCCGCATTAACAACTCTGTGTATATTTTACATAGTCATTGCGAAATGATGTAACATTGCCTACCCCAGCTGGCACTTTAAGTTTCTTTGAATACTGTTACGTCGTCTTGAAATTTACGAACGCCGCTACTGGTTTTGGGCCAGCAACGAAGTGGTATAAATTCTTTACTCGTCAAGCTTTTTACTACGCGAGCAACGTGAAGCAGATGTCAGAGAGCCAGCATTAAGACAATTGCCTTCTTGCAAGAATTTTTATGACGCTAGCGGCAAAAACACCTCCTTTGTTGGATATAAACCGCTTTTCAGGTACCTATAAACTTACTTGCAGCCCTGTACGCGTTGCGTTGGAGTATCGCAGAATTTTAATTTCTATTCACATCGGACACCACAAGTATTCTACTGTGTTCTGATACTATATCGCTTAATTTCCACTCAATTAATATATCAGCCAGCCGATGGTTATCTAATATTGGCCGTCTCCCCTGGCTGTTGTTCAAGCCCGAGAGTTGCACAAATGTTTAACCGTTTCCATTGGCTCACCTTCCGCTAAGGAATCTATTTTGGAGCCGGAGTCCTAAATGCCCCAGCTTTGGTCGTGTACTACCAATTACTGCATTACAGCTATAGTCTGTTTTTTTGCTTTATGATTCAGAGCAGGCTTTGCTTTTGCATTTTTGTAACAGTGTAGGTAGTTGGTTACAAAGAAAAAAACACTAGTAATGTCAAAAACTTATTACAACTGTCAATGTGTTATCTTATAAGCACTATTATACATAATGAAAGTTACAATTACTGAATCACTGACATTAAATAAGGTATTGCTTTATTTTAAGAAATTTTATTTAAACATGGTTGTTATCTAACTGTACAGAAACGTCATAAAATTTCTATATGTTCTAATGTGAAAATATATTATTAAAAACTTGCTGATGACTTTTCTTTGCAAATCTGTGTTGTAGAAGTTATTATTCATGCTAAACATATAAGAAGGATTAACTGTTTTTTCAACATTGCCTAAAAATGCCACCGTTCATACACTTATGATAGTAGCTGTCATTATTGTCCGAACCCAACAGTAAGTCACACCCTGGTAAAAATCCTGATGTACATCCTGCATGCAAAATAGTATATCTCTTTCCCTCCGCCTTAACTTTAGATGGATTACTTTTCAAGTCTGTGTCGTGGGTCTACCTATGCAGACTGGTTCCATTGCGAAATATCCAGTTTCATCCAAAAACCGGAACATACATTTTTCACTAGAATTTCGAAATTGTAAATATTTCTTTAAAGAAGTAATCTTCGCCGAAATTACATGATTCTTCTCACAAACCAATTTTCTTCCATTCACAATTTTGTATTTATATCCCATATTTTTTAATGTGTAGTATAATTTTGAACGAGTCCTGATATAATTTAATTGCTCTCTTGCACATCGCAATAAATTATTCAAAGTAAAAATATTCCAAAGTTTCTTAATATCCTGCCTGAAACTATAGTCCTCCCAAGTTAAAAATTCTTTTTCCTTTTTCATATTGTCATTCGGTTGTTGCTGGAGTTGTGATTTTGCTTCATTTAGAATATTAAACAGAGTTGCATTCAAAATCTAGCATAATAACATTGTAAGAAATTTTATAATGGTTTAATTATTAATACTTACATCAAAGATTTGACCAACTCTTCCAATGATGGCTGTTTTACTTAATTTACCATTGATATCTTTTATATTAGTAAAACAGCGTTTTATAGCTACTTTAGCTTTACAATTAATGCTGCTTTTTCGTGGCATTTTATTAAACGTTATTGAAGTGTCAACTTGACAATCCCGGGGACCTTGATTTTGACGTTAGGTATATTTTGTAACTAAACTGTTGTACACTGCTAAAATAATATAAATTCAAGGCCTGCTCTGAATTATAAAGCAAAAAAACAGACTATACTTACATCTACATCGGTGTGTAAAGTAATACTAGAACTCGTGGCCAGCCTACGGTGGCCCTGCCAGCGTAAAGAAACGGTTAACAATAACAATGCTTGCTTAGGCGGGTGGCCAGCCGACGTCCGGCCTTGCCAGCGTTAACAATACAAATGCGGTCTCGCCATTCGTGCTCGCGCTTCATTTGCTAGCATGCAGGCCGTTCATGCAGCGTGTGCACGCGCCTGCTTACGTCTGGGCGGCCGGCGGCATCAGCTCTTATAATATAAGACTGCCTGTACATAGTTGCATATTGTTGATGATATTACTGTCCATTTTGAATACAATGTTAACGGACCTAATTTTTGAGTGCATTTCGGTCTGGGCGCTAATCGCTATTCTAAACCGTGACTGACTTGCTGTCAGGCCATCATGCATCCAGGTAGTTTACGGGTAACCTCATAAGGCTCTTTTAGCAGTAGTATATGTGAATGAATTTTTATCCTCTTATTTCTTGTAAAGCCAAATGCATTACGCGTTTTTAGAAAAGTAGCAACACTTATTTCAGAGTTAACTAGAGGCAAGCTGAGTTAGTGCAGTTTTGTGCATTGACTGTGCCTATTTCCCAAAGCAGTTAGCAACGGCATCCTTGATGAGATTTTCTTAGAAAATATCTGGCTAAGGAATTAGTCTAAACAATAATAAAACGTTCTCTTCTTCTTTACCCATTTAACTTTCGCAAACAAATACTTCCTATGTCCATGTCCATTCCACTCCATGGCAACCTTGTAAGTCTGGTACAAGCAGTAAACAAGTTTTAACGTGTAAAAATTATAATATTGAAATATTATAATTATTGTTTGCGGCGCAGTATCCTCTCCACTTTTTAAATTTTTCTTTCCTATAACAATCACAAATTGCATTGTTGTTTGAATAAAGAAAGTGTAATTCAGCAGTCAAAACGGTTCTACTTCGACTACCAATTTCTTTTCACGTGCAAGCTGATAAGTTAAGCAACTTACATAACAATTACGACATGAAAACTCAAGCGTTCCCTCATTTACTACACTGGCTCTTGAATAAAATTAAAGCAGTTATTATAACCGTTTTCACAACGTTCTGCAGACCAAATACAATTTTAATTAATGCTGTTTTAGAACATTGCCGTTATTACAGCGCCAGCAGACAGCATCCAGCATATTTTATTGTGGTTTTTATGAACCTTGCCTTTTCATGCACTGTTTACAATAAGACCTCTGCCAAAACAGCTATTGTAAAAACTGCGCGCTCTACTTGCAAAACGTTTCTCATTAGCCTTTCAAGTACTTACAATGTACAGATTTAATTAATTATTCCTTGCAGGTTTTTGCTTGAATATTTGTTACACATTTTGTAAGGCATTTAATATTCAACTTTACTCTTGAATTTAATAAAAACCGAATTAGTAACTTACGGAATGTAAAAAAATATATACTCCTTAAATCTATAAAAAACATCTGTGTAGTGACTCCCATGTTTCATCTACTAGTAGTCCATCGATAATGATGAATACAATATCAAGATATGCGTTATAACCGTATGGATTGTCGTAATGAATATCATCTTAATTAATCCTCTTCTTAGCAACAAAATATACTTAGAAGCACCCTGTATAATTACTAGTCGTAGATGAGTTGAATACAGATGCCACCGTATTTACACCCTCCTTATTCTTTCGTTAGTCCCAGGGCCTGTTTCTTCATTCATACTCTAAACAGTCTAAACCCAAAAAATGGGAAACTTTTAGGTGAATAACCTACTCATAATGAAGTTGTTAATTTGAACCGAATTAATAATTGACAAGTAAATCTATGCCAAAAATGAAGTACTGGTATCTAATACATCAATAACACTGTTGGAACGAATAACTTGGTCAGTTTGTAGATATTCGATCAAAAGGCGGATTTTGCATGTCATAAAATCATTCAGTAATATAATTAATCTTTCTGTGAAATATCTACATAGTTGGTAAGACCCAAACTTCAAACAGGTATCGTGCAACCTAGAATCAGCTATGAATTCGAGTTTTAGATCCAGACGAAACTGCATCCGGGGCTCGATAAGTATGCATACTAGATGATTATGCCTCATTTGTTGCATCGAATTCCTTCGGGGATTTCGTTTATAAAGAGCGCATGATGTACGTTTTATGTTAGGGCATGCATCAGCTCGCAGAGGTTTAGAGTTAAAGTCTGACATAACTCGTATTTGTTCACCATGCACTGCCTGCCATTGTAGGAGCCTTATATTGGAACTGGAAAAATTTCAAATAGTTACTCTTGTTGGGCGTTTGTATACTAAAAGGCTTGCATTGTAAATTGCTCAATACTTACTTGTCTGATCCTGTTGGAAAGACTAAAAACTCAATCGATTACATCTGCTCACGTAAGATGTAAAAGTTTTAATAAGTTAAGCTGGTATGACACGATACTAAATTTATGCGAAAATTTACGAATAAATTTTATAAAAAATTTACTAGTAAATTTTTTGCAATAATTGGCTTAACCTGAAAATTATGTGTATGCAACGTATTCAATATTTTTCGTAAATTTTGTTGTAAACCTGCGCAGTAGTCAAATATTTTAGGGATATTTATAATTTATAAGCAGTAAAGTTGATAGAATTTTTAATTGGCACAGATAAACACAAACGTAACCTAAAAATTGTATGATTAGCGGGAATTAGTAAGTTGAGTTGAATTTTATTTTATCATGAGCGACAGTGAAGATTTATATTTGTTATGTTATGTCGCAGAACAATACGGTTATGTTCTGTTAACCTCTTTTGTGGTCAACATTCACTTAAAACTAGGGTCCCTAGATTTCTAACTAGTGTGAAGTTACCATCTGCGCAGATTTACGCGCACATTTATGTTTAAGCCCAGATTATTTCGAAAGTGTTTCTAAATAATTTACGCATAAATTTACTAGTAAATTTCTTATACAATTTTCTGTTTGCAATGTGCAAAAATTTTAAAAATAATTTATGAAAAAATTTACTCGTAAATTTTTGCATAAATTTCAAAAATGTAGATGAAAGCCTCTACATAATTCCATCATTCGGAAGTGATGTAAAGCCGTGGGTTCCATGTTACTACGATGTGTAGCATGTAAAAGATCCTTTGATAGGATTGGAACTCCTTAATCTAGACCAACTTCTAAGTAGGACTAAGGTACCTGGTACTCTGCATGCGTAGACCTTGTTTATTAACAAACAGAATTGTCTGATGGGATTTTGAGATAATGGAGCATTTTAGTTTTGGTCTCAACAGGTTTAGAAGCGTGCAAAAATATGGGCTTTATTTTTTCTTGAAAACGAAGCGAGATACGAAACAAGTGCAGGAGACAAAAAAGTTGCATTTTAAGTTGCTTTATTAAAAAGAATATATGAAAATTGCAAAAAATCTATTGGGAGTTATTTTTGTTGTGAAAAACCCTAATCTGGAAGTACTGGATCAACTGTAATATGTCTAAAAGATACCCCACGAAGTTATAACAAACTATAAAAATGTCATTAAAATCGCCCAAAGCGTTTTTTAGATAACAATAAAAAAACGTATTTTTTTTAAAACCTTGTACATATCTCGAAAATGAGCGTTTCCGGACCCATCTCTATTAGGACTTTTTTGTTTGGATTGATGAGGTCTATAGCTGGGTAAAATATCCGAACGTATTTTTTAAACTCCCTTTATTAATGCTGTACATGTGCAAGTGCTTAAAATTTGGAAATTTTTGAACGGAACATCCTGTATATCTTTGTATTTTTGAAATCCCTTTTAATGAGTTTTCTTTTTCTGTCGGATACCATAAGTTTGATTGTTGTTTAGATGTTTGAGTTTGAACACAAAAACAATTTTAGATGCTTAAGATACTTGATTTAAAGACATAACAAACACGCTCAAATTGCTGGTAACTTTACACTTAAACTCCCCAACCACAAAAAAATGTCCAAGTTTTGAAAATATAAATCAATCCATTTTTGACATCAAAAATAACAAACTTTAAAGAACAAGAAATGCAAGACCACTAAATTAAATCTAGCATCAAATTAAATCGGATACAAATTATGTACCTAATTCATTACATTAGATTTCTAAATATTTCTCTTTGTTGTTGAAGACAATTGAACCTAAAAACAATCCGAATTACTTCATTTATCTCAGTATGTCAGTGCTATGAGGTGACAGGCATTATAAAAATTGTTATTTCATTCATTACTTTATTCCTACTGATAACTTCATGAATAACATTTTTGATGCATCAGCAAACAGTTATTTAGCGGAACGGGAAATTCTGCAAATGGAAGCAGGAAATGGACTGAATTAAAGGTAAATAACAGCTCGAGAGCTCCCCTTATCTAATTATCTCGCATGTACCTTGACTTAATGATGCTGGCAGCATCAGTATGCAGTTGTATAGTTGAAGTAGTTAAACAACAACAATGGAAAAATTGTCGCTGCTGATATTTGCATTTACGTTTTTAAACTGTTATTGGGCAAGTATAATTAGTAGTTTTTTCATGTCTTGTCTTGTAATAGCTACGAATCAGGCAAATTACATTATAACGTATGTCTCAAAAGTTTTGGCACAAAATACAACTCTATGATAAAAATAAAAAATATCAAAATATCGGGTTGGCTTTGCGAACAAAAGTAATTTAATGATTTGTCATTTTAATGACAGTTCAGTTACCAAAATCGATTGCATTGTAATGGCTTATAAATAGAGTCCGTCAAATGCCATTTTGCCATGTTTCTTACTGTAGGCCCCTATAGGGCCAGATTTCGTATTTAGTCATTTCAGGTAGTAAGGGGTGGAGTGAACCACATTTGTTGGTGCCATAAATGCTATAAAATGCCGCTTTTCGTGATAAATGCTATCTTTTGAATAAATGTCATATTTTAATGCTATATTTCAATCAAAATCATTATTATGTCGCCGCTAGTCGCGCGCCTCAACGCTCAGGTAAGTATCCCGTTACGTCCACTCATCAACAAAATACCCCGCGCTCTCCCCCTTTCCTTCAATGCACCTCGGATACCTACGTTCCACTCACTTGCCTTGTGTCCGTCGTTTTTATCAGATTAACTTGTCTTTTATATTTGTGTTGTGGGATTTTTAATATTACTGGTGAAATTTTTCTCTAAAATTTCAAGATTTGAAATAAATACTTACCATTTTTTATGCTTTATTTTGAAATAAATGCCATTTTATATGCCATATTTTGAAAAAATAAATGCCATTTTGCTATGCTATATTTTGAAAAAATACGGGAATATTTTGACGGACTCTACTTATAAATTAGACCTTAGAAAAAGCGTTTACCGGTTTCAGGATATTAAGCCTTTGTTTACATATACAAAAGTAGGCTGGTAACTAGGTCATAACTTATCTGTAGGGTTAAGGAATATTACCCTACATGACAACCATAACCCCACAGCAACCGATAAACTATTGAACAAATCACGGATGTTATGAATCATAAAAGCCTTAGATGTTTTAAAAACCTCGCTCTACGAGCTCGGATTTCAAAACATCTGCGGCAGTTATGATACTCATAACATTCCTAGATTTGTTAATAGCTATTACAATTTAGTTGGGCAGATGCCTAAGGCTCAAATAGTCCGACTTTTTGAAATTCAAAATGTGTCGCGGAGAACCATATATCGTACGATATCAAAATGTGAGCAAGGTTTACCATGCCTAAATCTTCCAAAAAGTGGAAGACCTAGAGTATTTAGACTGTTAACTGAATGTAAAGCAAACCAGCTAGTGCCAAGAATAAAATTGGGCAGTAATTGAGAAAAATTTCACAGCGAATTAGAGGCGAAGCTGTGGGCACTTGGACAGTCAAAGTTATATTAACAATTGCTTAACAAAATTGATTAATTTTATCCACCAGAATCATGCTCAAGATTATATTATGTTTTGGCCGGACGTGGCTTCCTGCCATTATGCACATGAAACTCAAAATTGGCTGAATGCTTACAACATACCTTTTGTGCCGAAAACCGACAACCCCCCAAATTTACCGCAGGCTCGGCCAATTGAAGATTTCTGGGCCATTTTGTCTCGAAAAGTGTATGGTGGATGTTGGGAAGCCGATAACGAGCAACAATTAAGACGGCGGGTTTTTAGAAAAATTCGCGGGATTGATGTTGACGGTCCAAGGCTTTATGCGAGATGTTCCCAGCAGACTGCGTATTGTTGAAGACTATGGGCCTTTACATTTAATTTAAAATTTATAGATTTTGTTGTTTATAAAGCTGTTAATTAATTCTGTTCTGGAAAAATTACCGTTCTAAAGAAATTTGTGCCAAAACTCTTGAGACATACGTTATGAAGACCGGCAGCAATGGGGTGGTGGAAGCTGTTTCTAAAGTTATTAGAGTTGCATAAAAGTTGCTCAGATAAATGTTGTAATATGTTTTCCGGACTTTTTCCACTGCATAGTTTGTTGCTAGATTTACTGAAAACTAATTTGAAAAAGTAGTTTGGTTCATTAAATAGTCCCTCGAATACCATTCTTAGTCAAAGTTAACAAAATTGTTTTTGGGGTGGTATCACTACTCATGTCCATTGTGCTTGGGATTAGGACTCGTGCTAGCGCACTCGTCTTAATAGTACCAAAGCGCAATGGACATTCGTGACACCACCGCAAAAATAGTCGACATAACTTTGACTACTCATGGTATTATAAGTGATTATACTAAAAATTTAAATTGTTTTCTGTTACTTCCAGCAGCAGCCTGAAATTTAGCACTATTTGCATGAAATCGTTAATATATCCAAAACAGTTAATGTTAGAACCAAACAAATTTATATTAAAATAATTAGCGTTTCGATGAAAAACCAGGTATCAAAATGTAAAAAAGTACACGTTGGTTTTGCCACATGTTTTTGAACCACTCTTTATAATAAAACATATTTTGTCAATGTGCACCACCTTGCTACCTACAAATTTTATATTAACAAATTTCGCATAACTCTAATACCTTCAGACATATTTTTCAGCCCCGTATCGTTGCTGTAGAACACGTACAAGTACGTTTCGAAGTAAATAGGTCAGGGCCAAAAGAGAGAACATCGCAACATAACTAGAAATTACAATTAATTGTAGCGACCGACAAATTTCCTTCCAGCAATTAACTATCGCTTGCATTATTTATAGCTAATAGGGGTTGTTTCTCGGGCTAACTTTGAGATAACCCGTTATGAATTATGCAGCGAGAAGCAGGGTGCTATAAAATTCCGTGGCGGCGTCACTAAGCGCAGAGGCAAATTCTACCTTCATTTCAATATGTCCGTGCCTTTTCCTCTGGGAGACAATGTCGGCGTAAGTTGTGAAATTAAGAAAGCGCCCTAGCGCAACTGTCGTGCGAATTTCAGATGAACTGCTCAATCCAAACGACGAGCGATGGCAGCAGGTTTGTGACGGTCCATACAATCCACGAGAAGAACATGTGCAGAGCTGCCAACCTTTACTTGGGAAAATACTGGGACAACATCGTGGCGGCCATAAAACTTCCTCCGAGAACTTGTCCCATTCCTGCGGTAATTTTTTTTTTGATAACTAAGCTAAAATATGGCCATTCTTATAACCAGCTACAACATGAAGTTAATTTTTCATTTCTTATTTGTAACTGTTCTGATATAGGGACAGTACCACACAAAGGGAGTACACCTGGATTTTGACAGTTTGGCCTTCGAAAACTTCCCATTTGGAACATTGAGGTTCATAATGGATGCCGTTAACAGCAGTAATCCTAGTATTAGCTACCTTTGTATTCTAGAGGAGGTTAGAAATCGCCTGTAATAAATCTTACGTGTACGGGTATGTAGATACCTAACAACATATGGGTTGTTCTCTGAATGTCATTTTTTGGCAGTGGTCTATTATGATATGTTTTTTCGGACCTTTTCCACTGTCTAGGGAGTAAATCACACAACGCTTCGGGAGTTTTGATTTACTCCCGTCTTCAGGTGTTCCTGGTTAGTCATGAGAAGGAGTGGTTAGAGTGGCAGACTAATAATCACAGCGATCAGCGGTCCCGGGTTCAAACCCCGGGGGAGGCACAAATTTACGTAGAAAAACGTACAATATTAGTCCTTCTCAGGACTAACCAGGGACAACTGAAAACGGGAGTAGATCAAAACTCCCGAAACGTTGTGTGATTTACATCCTAGGCTGTGGAAAAAGTCCGAAAAACATAACATATATGTAATGGAATTTGTAATTAAAGCTTTTTCCTTAAAACTATTAGTTAGGTGTCAACTACTGGTGTATAAATATTGTGTGTAATAAAATAAGTTATACTAACTATGCTACTACTGCCAATTAGTAATAACAATTGCTGAGTTTGTGAGCGTTATTTACTTAGTTATACTACACTAAATATTGGAGTACATGTTTAAGCAAACCATTCTTCATTTCTTCATTTCTTATACGATCATGTTTGGAGGTTGCGTTAGCATTTTTCTCTGTTATCAGAGTTATTCAACGGTCGAAGCAGTGGTATTTTAGTAATGTCTAGTTGAGTTCCTTTATCTGGTTGTTTGAGTGGTAAGAAGGAAAAGGCAATGCCAGGTAAAAGAATGAGAAGTTTTGCTTTACGTATCTGCAAATTGGAGATGTTACATCTCGAAAACTTGTTAACGACATAACGATTAGCACCTCAAGCGTGCAAAACAAGATCATACGCTTGGGAACCAATTCTGTTACACACGAAACGACTTTACGACATAATCGGGAACTTAACCGAATACGCAGCTTCAACGTAGTTACGGGATATGCTGCAACAAGGTGCTCCAGCTATTAGATGCTCAGCGAGAAGGTCGTGGTTCTTATACTATCTAAATTTTAGGGCCGTGCTTCGGTACAAAAAGGGTAAATGATGTTAAAAGAAGGACCCCACCACATTCAGAATACAACGGGAAAACAACATAAACAACATTAAAGAATAAGTGAGCCCTCTCGAATGAGGAATTAGTAGGCCCCGCCTTTCTACTATCCCCTTGGCACAGCTTGAGGTAGCGTCTGCAAACCGCTGGAGCAAACCTACCTTAAATGGCATCAACTTAAACTTACTTACACCATCTAGGTTCCTGTACAAAACATAGACACAACAAGGCATGCAAACACACCAATAAAAAAACGTATAAACAATTAACAATAAACTCTATTGATGAAATAACATGTGAAACGAATGACAATGAACATTACAATGATTAAATATTACGGCCGAAAATATGCAAAAATGTTAGTTGAGTTAAGGATGCAATTTATACTCTTAGACACGAATGACCAAACGGAAACATATGACATGTTTACAATTACAAATAATATTAACGGTAAGTCCACAAAAATTACTTTACAGTATCAAAATTTAGCGACAAACGCTTCAAAAATAGTACAACGGTTACGTGAGCTTAAAACACAAAAACAACATGAAGACAATAAAACTTGACGGAATTGTTCAACATCTTACGATTTAAATCAACCAAAAGGGCACCATTGGCCCAAAATACACTTTGGCAAATCACTTCACTATAAATTTAACGGCTAACAATTTACCTTGATAGGAACTTAAATGTGCTGACTTACGTTGTTTTCTTCAGCTGCAAGTCGCATCCAAAGCCAGTGCCAAATCAACGGAAACAACAGAAAAGCTGCTGGAAGCTCCATGAAGATGCGATAATCGAGGGATTGTGAGCGGTATAACATCCCCGTAACGGGTAAACATGAATGAGGCACGTCGACACAGACATACGACGATAACGAAACTTGCGCCTTCATTCCACTGATGGTTTAACACAATGAGCAAAGGCTTCAATTAATAATCCGCTATCTGCGTAATTAGAGTTGCCTGACTCTACGAAACAGAAGCACCCCGGTCAAACCTTTTCTTGTACGTCACTTAAAAACCAATTCTCGACAATAACAACAAAGTGGCTTCACAACTAATAATTTCGACTTCACGCGAGTACGGCTAAGCGAGCCGACTCGCGGTTAAAGCGCCATCCCCTAACGTCTTGCCTCTTGAGGACTGTACGCTAAGTGACGCTCCCGCTGAAGATGCAGGCGCAAAAAGATCAAGCGCAGACGCGGCTTATCTACGTTCTTTGTTGCTCTTATAGTAGAACGGTTCAGAAGATTCTAAAATCACAAACGCTGACTAAAAACTTCTCACGAAACTCAAAGGGAACCTTGAGTGTGCCAGAACAACAATAAATACGGTGAAATCGATAAGCTGAAACCGCATTGCTCTCAAAAGAGAATAAAGGGTGAATTTATAAATAAATTTCGACGAATATAAGCGAACTGCTATGCGTTAGCATATGAATTGGGCGGAAATAAGGTTCTTATAGAAATGAATATTGAGTATACCCCTAATAAATCCTGTGTAATAATCTTTGGAAGGAAACATGATAGATTGAGGGCTACTCCGCTTATAAATATTAAGATCGGAGATAGTGCACTACGCATTGTTGATTCAGCAAAAAATTTGGGATTAGTGGTCGATCACACTTTGCGCTTTAAAGAACACATATCAAAATGTTTGCAAAGAGCTTACTGTTCACTTAAAGTAATTTTCCAGCATCGGCATGTTCTGAATCGCCAAATCAAGGCTATTCTCTGTAATTCCCTTGTTTTGTCAAAATTTGATTATTGTGATGTGGTGTATGGGCCCTGTTTAGATGGTCGTGATATTCTAAGGATTCAAAAACTCCAAAATTCATGTTTGCTTTTGATTTTCGGTATTAGGAAATATGAGAGAATTTCTCACAAGTTAAAATATGTTTCTTGGCTTAATATGTATAATAGACGAAAATTGCATTCATCGTGTCTATATCACAAAATTATAACTACACAGAGCCCATCATATCTGTACAATAAAATAACATACCGTACTGCCGTACATAATTTAAACTTAAGATTTCGTGGAAAAATAAGTGCGCCTTTCATTAACAGTGAATTTGGCAGGCGGTTTTTCTTGCGTTATTGCAAAGTCTTACAATGGATTGCATCAACAGTTTCAGGGTTTGCCACTGTCTCAGTTTTGGCATCGGTTAAAAGAAGTTTTGTCATTATAGCGCAATTTTTATTTTAAATTTGTGTTGTTTTTTTTCTTTGTTTTCTTTGTATGTTTCGTGTTTGCACATTTCATTAGTTCAGATGATTAGGTAAAGATCAAGTGGGTTAAGTGGAAGAACAGCTGACAATTTATTTGTCAAAGCTGAACTGCACCCTTTTTTGTATATTTTGATATTTTGTTTTTGTTATATACTAAATATGATATGATTCTATTTATATACAAAAATAAAGACAATTATTATTATTATTTAAAATTACGAATTTAACTTGCGTGAATCGTAAACATGCTTGGATTTGTGCAAATTGTTCTAACAATAGTATATTATATCATGAGGGACTAAAGTGCACCATTTAATCCCGCGAGTGGAGTTTGTTGCATCGAGGGCGAAGCCCGAGGGCAACAACCACTCAAGGGATTTAAGCAGTTTAGTCCTGAGGTATATACGCTATTTTTTGCACTTTTGGGAACATTATCATCAATCATTTCCAAAATTTGGAATCTGTCAAGTTAGAAACTGACAATTATAATTTATTAAAAATTGAATTGCAGCAGCTCCTGGATAGCATGAATCAGTTGGCAGTACTGAAGTGTATTGTCAGTATATGTCAAATTCGAGATTTGCAGGTTAAGTTTTGCTTCAGTGTGTGTCAAATGACAAACGAAACCTAACCTACTAACCTCGTGTGTACATAAATATACCATAGTTACGGTATCATTTTTACTTTAGTCCCTAGGGATTAAGGGCCGGTTGCAGAAAGCAACGTTAAGTCTGGTGTTAGCTAACGCGACGTCAAAGTGAACAAAAACGAATTAAATCTCAAATGCTTATGGTAACTAATACATTAGTAAACAAAATTTGATGCGATTTTGTTCACTTTGACGCGACGTTAGCTAACACCAGACTTAACATTGCTTTCTGCAACCGGCCCTAAATGAGCTACTTTAGTCCCTGTTTACGGGGACTAAAGTATCAACTTTAGTCCCGGAAGTGCAAAAAGAATATCGTTCAAGAGATTGTAATGTACCATTAGTATCTTCATATTTCAAAAGTTTTCGAAGAACCCCTCCTTAAAAATGGATATATTAAGAAAATGTTCAAACACTTAGCTCACGCGTACAGCTTGTTACAGCGTACATTTGAAGAATAGGTGATCGTTTGCGCAACCTAAATGTTTGCTTAGGGCTTCACCTGGCGTTGAAACCGATGACGTAATGGGAATTTCAATAGGAAAACCTCCTGGCGTTGGGTAATGTATACGACTCCCAACTCCGGTATTGCTTGCTTGCGTAATTTCTGTACCATGTAAATGCTTACTTAGCGAAACTACATTGAGCTTAAGAAATAAAAATAATACCAAAAAGTTCAAAGAACTTTATTACATTTGAGCGGCCCCAAACTAAAAGTTAGAACAACAAGGGATAATGGATTTTAAATCATTGTTTAAGAAAATGTTATCTGATCTATAACAACATCAGCAGGTGTCTTTAGAACGAACACCACAAAGAAACGTGATGCTGATATAGAGTGGCTTCAAAGCAAGAAGTACATAGGCGTGGCTACAGTTATGCGCCAATAGACGGTCTCAGTGGCGTAGCAATGGGTATTTTTAGGGGGGCAAATTAAAATTCCCATTTTAAAGGAAAACTTTTCATGCTGATTTATTTTTGGTTTCAAATGCTAAATAAATTAGCATGTCATAAGAAGTACAAGCTCTACCACAAGCTCGCCAGGCCGCCCTCCCTTAAACGCTTTCCGCCGCGGGAGGACTCGCCGTGCGTCACACGCTCCATCCGGCGCGAGACATTATTACTAAATTTGCCCGTTTTGCTGTGAATTTTTGCCAAAGCTGTGCATGGAACTTCGCCATTTGGTCGTGGCCGCATTTTAGACAACAGCTGGGAATCTGGCAGAGGGCGCAGGCTAAAGGCGCTTGAATACGCGTGCGACCTGAGAAAGTTCGAATATGGCGCTACGGACCGTAAATGACTAACCCCAATGCGTCATGTAGCTACCAGACTATAAGGTGCTCGCCCAAACCCTTTTTGATATTATTAACGAGTTAATAGTCATGGAAACATTTAACAAAATGACACGACGAACGGCAATGAACTGAATACAACAGCGGAAATCACCTTGTTGAACGTAATGGACTCGTCCAGACGTGTCTAGCGTTCTGCGCATCTATGACGCGGTGTACTTTACAAACTGAAAGACTTCTACTTTGTCGTAGAGCAAGGCCTTACAGCACTACGAACGAGAAACCAACACTTATTTCACAACGACCGACAGGCTTATTCTAAACACATGTAAACATGTGCGGTAGTTACACAAGCAACAATTTTAATTCTGCATACATAAAGCGTATTTTAAATTTACCGAAAATTACACATGCAGGAGCACTAGCCGATCAGGAAATTGGTCAGGCGATGGACCACATACCACCAAACGATGGAGACGGTCTCGTAATTCCAAGACAGAAGCAAAACAACATCCCAGAGCTTCAATTGAAGAAGGGACGAAGTAGTTCGAGAACATCTGAGGACATTTAGCATAAATCTAACCGGGTTAAATAAAAGGTTTTCCCAGGATGCCAGAAGGTCGTAAAGCAATTTTTGGCAACCTTACGTGTAACAAACACATTCATACACAGTTTGTTTAAGTGTACTGTAACTACGATTTTACACTTAATCAGTGTTTTACGTATTCCGATGAGGTAAAGTAACTTGAAAATGTATAGCTTTCACAGACCCTTAAACAAAAAATGTGCTTTGCAGTAATAAAGGGTATTTACAGAAACTCCAGTTACGTAGTTTCAGGTTCAGTTGAGTTTTGGAGAAAGAAAGAAAATTAGTACTTTCGACTGACTTTTAACGTTTCAAAGCGTTGTTGTGACATTCGGCAGTAAAATCTTAAATTAAAAATATATATATATCGGCCAAAACATCTAATACAGTAGTTGTGCTTTAATTATGTTACAATGCTCGGTTTTATTAAAGCCTTCCACTTCGCTTTGTGGTTTAAAAATTAAAACCTCGCTCTGGCGTTAATAAGTCTGCAACTATGCAAAGCAAAACGTGAAGCAAAGTAACGGCTGGTGGCACATCTCTGCTCGATTGCACTTGGTCACCTTTCGCCGATCTGTGTCCTCACGTTCTAACGCGAAAGGAAATTTGATGATACGAATCACACGGCTCCTACTGGTACGTGCATCCAAAAGCTAGCAGTGCAGTGATTCCTAAACGACTCCAAGACATTTGACATCAATTACATATGCTAAATGACACACCTTATTGATACAGAGTTGAGCACTCCAACGTATTCACGCTCCAGGAAAAAATCTGCTATTCAACACGTTTGTCGTCACAGTTTATCATAAATTAGCATCTATAATATATGAATTACTGTAAAATGCTATTTATAGTGTAGGGAAAAAATCAAATGCGCGCTCAACAAGAACGGGGTCTAAATCGTATTCAAAGTTCTATAAAGAAACGTAATTTTCATAATAATTGCATTTAATTAGTAAACACAATTGCGTTTTCGTTATGTTCGAACTGCTACCAGCACTTTCAAAATCACTTTTCTCTTCTTATTTTCCCTGTTTCTTTTTGCGGCAGTAACATTTTATGTATCATCTGTAATTTTACAAATATCAGCCATATTTAGTAGTATTAAGCCCGTCGTGGGGTATTCACTTGGTTCTTTTGGTTCGATAACAGCATATTCTTCACTCGGCACGCCTATGGGTCTTGGTACTGGCAAGGCTTCCTAATGAGGTACTGGACGAGTAGCAGAGGGCAGACTAGCATAATTAATAGTTTTCTTGTTTTTGTTGGAAAACCCGAAAGTTTGCAGCAAAAGCAGTATCAGTCGAATGTTCACACCAAATCATAAGTCTTACAAATGGCATAGCGATGTTCTTACCGTTTGACCAGCCCCTCAAAGTAACAGCACAACGTGCGCAGCAAATGCTGGGAGGCCATGGCTTGTCTTGATGTTTAATGGTTATGCCAAAATAGTGAAAATATAAGTTTTCTATTAAAAGTGTAATATTTCGCTTATGCTGGTGGTTAGTGAATTCCCCACATACATAACAGAAGTTGTTTGGATTATTTATACACGTACGGGACATTATGAAATAAAAAGACGTTCAGCTATCACAAACTGATTTAGGTACATTGAATCGAAAGAGCCGGTGTAGCTCTTTATATACACACATAGCCAGAAATCGGCCAATTCTTAATTTGATTGGTTCCAGAGCAAAAATTGGCGTGGTTTAAGTGCTCTGACGTAGGAAATATGCAAGGACATGTTCAGACATGTTCACTCAATGTTCGGCAGAACAATATTTCTTGTACTACCTCTATACAGAATGATTTGTTAAGTACAGAAAGAATATGAGCTTTATGTATTAAACGTGTAAGCCGGCAAACGGCAAATTAGCTAAAAGGTAAACGAAACAGTGGTAGCAAAATAACGATTGCAAAGAGCAATGAAAAATGGAAGGCAACCGATCAAACGACAGTTAGTGAGACGCGAATGAACTCCAAGTGTATCAATGCCTTATAAACAAAAGTGATTTAAAAGGCAGAGCGAAGTGTAGTGATATTACTCCAAGAAAAAGACAATTTTAGTAGGTAGGCAAATACATGACATCAAAGTTGTAGTCAATTGTTATCAATCCTAATTTCTTCTGTAAAAATTGAAAATCTAGTTGCTAAGATACGTGACAGTCTTTTGTTAATAAGAAACCAAACAAGCCTGTAAAATTTTTGGTTAGGTCAGATTGAGCTCCTCAATTGATCACATGAAATTATAAATAAAAAGTCCTTTTTAATACCATTTGCGTATAAAGTTATTAACCAGTGTACAGGGCATCTATGGCTATAGTTCCATAGCCATGAATGCTTCTTCTAATTTTTTAATCAATGCAACATTGTTCAGTCAATCCCTTTTAACCTCGAATAATGTTCTAAACCGACTCTTATGTGTTGTAGCCAAGTAAGACATTCATTTTAATCAAGAAAAGATGTGAATTTAATAATGACGGTAGAAGTTTTACGTGTCTAACTTTCGAACATTTTAGAGAACATTTATTTTCGCAGTACAATGGGTGTCAAGTTGTGCATATTTAAAAGTGGCAGCTACTTAATTGCGCCGCAGACATCTCCGCACCACTGGCATTTTCTAACACTCGCTACATTTATGTCATATATCATCATTTGGAACTGATGTAAAACTGTGGGTTCATATTACTACGATGTGTAGCATATAAAAGATCTCTTGCTATTGTTGGAACTCCTAAGTCTCGGCAAAATTCTAAGTAGGACTAAGTGACTTGGTACTCTGCATGCCCAGACCTTGTCCACGGGGTTGGTAAAAAGAGCCTACGAAGGCCTACTTGCTTGACATGAGTCTCCCCACAAATGCTACTACTGCTACCATGTCATATATAATAGTATATTACACAACGAGAGCTGTAGGAAGCATATTACACGCGAGTTGGAAAAGTTACGCACAAGCCGCGTAGCGGCGCGTGTGTAATTCCACGAGCGTGTAATTACTCTATAGCCCGAGTTGCGTACTATACTTTTTCTACGGTCACACTCATTTCGTTAAACGAAAAAGAAATATTTTATTAACTGTCAAATCATCTGTCACACCATTTTAAAAATTAGGCGGCTGCAGTCACATCCCTACACCGCTTCGTACAAACAACAGAAGCTAACTGTAACGTAATAAAAAAAATTACGTGTTAGTCATTATCATTACGTAACACTGTTTGTAACAACGAATTTACTAATCAAGTAAACAGTGCTTAATGAGCAATTTACTAATAAAGGAGTAGAAAAACATAAAATATTCACTAAGCTTTTGCACTCACTGGTCTAAATAAATTCTAAAACAATCGAAGATAAATATCAAGAAGCCTTTCTCACAGTCTCGATATTTATAATATGTAGTATAGTATGATATACTAGTGTATAAGTAGGCTTTTAAAGCATGTGCGACGGCTTTAAGAACACGACTCAAAGCGCAGTGCTTTTAACATCGCTAGTGCTGTAATTGCACTTATACACTTATATCATACGCTATTTTTTCTACGATCGTAACAGAAATATAAAAACTTACTTCGGTGACACTTTTTCCGCCACATTGTGTTAGATATTCTAGGTTGCTTTGACTTTCAAACAGTGCAAAAAGTTATCATGTTGACACAATCGTAGAAAAAATACAAAGTTCTGTACGCTGTGTATTAGGGCTACAACCGTTATTGGGAGGTATTTGCTGCACATTTTTGTTTGGGCATTTAGTCCGGGCTTAACTACTTACCGCAATTATTGTGGTATATTTGCAATTTAAATTTAATTTTGTTCGTACCTTCTGCTAGTCGGAATCGACAAATGAAATTTCTCCAATAAACATAAAACCAATTTGGTGAAACTCGTATTATCGTTTTCCTACAATACCGCTGCACAATTTATGGAATCAACAAAGGATAATTGAATTTTATCGCTATGCAATTTCAGCAGCTTTCCGGCTGCAGTCTAGCTGTATTAGCAGCAAATGCTAACGCGTTAATCTGATTTCATAATAATAATCATTCACAATACTACAACTATTGCTGCAATCTGAAAGTACATGGCAAGGTATTAATGTTATGTATAATGTATTAATAGTTATACATTTTTAATTATAGTTAACATTAAAAAATCACTTTCATACAAGTTGCTATGGCGTTGGTAATTTTTTCTGTCTGAACCTTAAGAAATTTTTAAAAATATGAAGACACTAAAAATGTATTTATTGTTATGTTTGTGTGTATGATTTGATGTTATTATTATTAGATTTTTATTTAAATAAATGACTATAATCTCAAAGGGTTGGGTTTTCTAGATCCTAGCAAATATGATTGAATTTAAAGTTATAGGCAATGCATTTGCTATTAAGATAATTATGGTGGTTTTTATGTTTCTTAAAAGTAATCGCTCTAGCCGCTTCTTGTTTATCCAATGGAACCGCTACAGAATTAGATATTTCAACTAATGGTAAGATCAGTTTAGTTGTCGATTCGATTATTTGCAACTTTCACGGGCATACAAGCGCCAACTCGAATAGACAACTGGCTTTGCAAACTTATATTTTGCCGTGTGCAGTTTTCTGCTTTAGTACAGTTTCATACAAAATGCAATCTTTCCGCCAAATGCAGTAATTCGTAACTAGATAGCGATTTTTGAATCATTTCCGGTCTCTCTAATTTTTTGGGGAAGACGTTTTACCTTCTGGGCTTTCTATGTTCATCCCTGGTCATCGGCAGTTTTAGAATTTCCTGGGCCGTGATTTTGAGCTTTGTGAATGGCTGGTGATATCAGGGTAATGCAAGACAATCAATCAAGGCATATTTTGACCCGAAAACTGGGCAAATGAAAGGTTGGAGCGAGCACATGTTTTTATGATCAAACTGGCGGAATTTCAGGTAAAGCATTTTATTCTTTGGTGGTTTATTTGCTAATTTGAGGTGAGGTGTACGTATAGCCTTCCTCAACCTACGGGCTAAACTAATCGATTTGCTGGGAATGTGTCCCAGTAGCAGTATTGCCCGCAGTTCTCTTGTTGAAACCTAACATGTTGACTACGAGGCCCACCTCGCCTGGATTTCCTTGTGAAGACACGTGCAGGCACAAGGACTGGACAAAGCGTCGCCGGAGGCCTCTACCTCGTGCTGTATTTGTTTCCGTGCTGCATAATACGCCCAGTTTGGTGATTTGAATCTAATGGCCTTGTATTTATTTGTATAAACTTATTTGCGATTGATTTCACTTTTATGGCTTCACTGTTTTAACTAATTGTGTATTTTTTATGTATGTGCTGATTGGCTTGCAGCTTAGAGCTGAGTGGTTTATTTTGGAGTAAATAACATTGCCTTGTATGTCGATATTAGCTGAGTGAGTGGTCGCACCGCTTTACGATTGTTCTCCCTTAAATATCGCCCATATTATGGTTGTTGACTGAGAAAAACGATGCTAGCATATCATATTGTAATACAAACTACCACACGGATATCTGGATGTGAGGTTATTCAAGGTATGAAATAAAATCGCTTAGCGTGGAACGCTGTAATGTTTATCATTCATTCAGCAATCGGGCTGTTTCAAAATTAATTGCTTTGGCTACTCAAAATTTCAATTAAATCGGTTAGGAATATTAGTAGATATTTACTCAGCAAAAGCTGCGTTTATATGTTGGCACCCATACACACTGTCCCAGGCATGACTTGTGATAATTAATTATGTGATACAGTATTAAGTGTTATTGTTCGTTGATGGGAGTAATTACAATCGATTTTATTCTCCTCTATTGTTATCCATTATGTGATTGAATCATTATTGGGGCTTCATTGATTATATTGTTTGTTGTTACCTTTGAGCAATTTAGTAATTCGTTCGCTCAAACGAACAAAGGAACATGGGTCTGAATCGTTTAGCGCCCCTAGCAATTCAGATCAATTAGTTTTGAAGGTAAGTTACCTACCCCTTCTCCCTGAGTTAGTCGGAGTGCATGTTTCGATTCAATATCGGCAATATATAATGTAACATTATGAACAACTTTACAAACATGGCGCTACAACCTCACATTTTATCAAAACGAGTTGGCTTTGTATTAATAATTGCATCAGTGATTATGTAAGAGTATGTTGTCTAAGTGATTTTAACAAAAGCAAGTAAATAGACGCCACAACAAAACACTCACGATGCGCTTCTTCCGGAAATGTACAAAAACCGACGTAAAATTTTAGCAAATTCTATTTTTAGAGTTCAGCATATGGACGTAGTGCAAAACTTAATTATACTAAAAGAAAAAAAAAACGTGTATATGGGTTGTCGAGCCAGACGAATTTCAATTCAGCTGGCAGTAAAATTATTTTAGAAACGAATTTCCAGCGTGAGCTGACCAGTTAATAATACATTTTTAAACGTAATTTAAAGATTTTAAGCGGCAAGCATTTTAAATCATTATGAAGTTTATTATAAATCTACACAACGTTAAAAGAAAAACACCTCTTGTAGATCTCCGTAAAGCGAAGCGGAGGGGTTAAAAGTCATATGTGTCTTAAATTAAAGTTGTGAACATCAGTGCGAAAGGTAATTTTATCTAATAGGTAAGGAGGGCATTTGTTGAGAAAAATTTTATGAAATAGACAGGTAGCATGACATAACCTACGCTGCCTCATGTTTAACCAATTGACTTCTTTTAATTTGTGCGAAATATGTTCATATTTTTTAATTCCAAATATTAAGCACAAACATGCATTTTGAAGAGTCTTTATCTCAACAGAATCAGCAAAAGACAAACAGGGACCATACAATATGTCACAAAAATTAAACCTCGATAATACAAGAGATTCACACAAATCTATTTTTGTCGTTTGACTAAACAGGTGTCTATTATGAAAAATTAGTTTTAGACTTGCATAAGCAGCTTGGACGCATTTCGTCAAGTGACGATAGAAACGAAGTTGTTGATCTACTATTACCCCCAAATTTCTTGCATTATCTGATAACGTCCTGAATTTTGATTGAAATTTTTCGAGAGACGCTATTAATAATATTACTCCTCCCTAATAACATAACAGCCGATTTATTAGGATTTATATATAAACAGTGTTCATCGGAAATGTTATAAATTTCCTGAAGATCTTTATTTATGACATCACACGCATTGTGAACATCACTGGGGTTAAATGAAAAATATATCTGCGTATCATCCGCATAATAATGATATGAACATGACTTGAGCACGGTGAGAAAATGAGATGTATAGTTAGTGTACAACATGGGTCCCAAAATGGAACCTTGAGATACTCCAGTACTGACATGAAAATTAGAAATTTGTCCCCCGTAGTTTACTGCTTGATTACGATTTTCAAGTAATTATCAAATAAGACAATAGATTTATCACTAAATCCAATAAAATGAAAGATGGCTAAGATAATGCTGTGATTATGGTATCAAAAGCTTGGAATAATCCAGTAATATTAATAATGTAAGTAAATCTCTATCAGTGGCCTCCAAAATGTCATCAGTAACTTTAAGAAGAGCAGTACAACAACTATAGTCAGGTCTAAAGCCAGACTGCATGACAGGTAAAATGTTACTATTTAAATGGACTCTCACTTGCGCTGCAACTACTCTTTTAAAAATCTTAGACATAGTAGAGAGGATACTGATAGGTATAATTATAATATGTTAACAAAAAGTCAAAGATGAACTCGCAGTAATCCAAAGTCAATTACATCAAATCAAGTGCGTCGCAAAAAATGTATTTCCTTATTTGTTTAGTTATCTAGTAAAGTTCTGACGCATCAACCTGTACATAAAAACGTGTATAAAATATACCAGAAAATAAAGTATGTAATGGTTTGGTTTTGCTTAGAATAATTGCAGCCCAATTTTACCTTCCTCCAAGGGTAATGGTAGATACCTTGTTGAATACGATTACCTGCTTGGATACCAATGAAATTACTATCCATGAATCATAAAGTCGAGTATTTGATGTGTCTGTTATCATGCTCTAGAACATTTAGATTACATCTACATTACGGTATTTATCCAGCCTGGAAAATAAATAATTCCCGTTATGAACGAACTGTTTTGGAACAAAACCATTAGGTCCATCGATCAGTAATGGTTTCTGCGAATCCATCAAAGCTGTAACTACGAGTATGAATTTTTTTCAGATCCCTAATGGCTATTTAATCTCAACCACGATAGATATAAGCAGGGCACGAGCTAATTTTTAATTCGGTCGCTTCCAACTTCTAGAAAAGCAGAAGACACAAAAAATGTCCATTAACAACAGAATTTCAGAACGCAAAAGCTGTAAAAAGTTCTGAAGCTTTTAAAGATATAAGATTGTGAGGATGGCTCCACTCCTTCGGGGCATTTTAGAATTTTCACTTAGGAAATTCTTTTCCTGTTTACTGTGTAACATTAATACCACCACGATCGCAGAATGCTAGGACGCGACGTGATTATGTGCTTTTTGTACTTCGTACAGGCTTTCAAATGTAATCATTTTATGTCATCGCAATACACCATAAATTCAGACAACAGTTGAAATTTGAATAAACTTACTTTGAATCATATTTTTAACCCATTTTTCTGTTAAAATTGCAACCAGCACCAACTCCAGTAAGTGATAAAACCTTAATGTTGAAATACTGACAGCAGATAAAGTTTCTCTACGTATTTTTTTAATTTATCGTTCAAATTACATAAACAAAACCGAACGTTATGTAAATGCCAGCAACGTAAATATGTGTTTTCATTTACGATTTGCTGTTATATTTTTAAACATTAATTCATGTGCTGACATTTAAATGATTCTGTTTTATTTTTTAGGTGAGTACAACAGGTTCCTATCGCATCTCGGTGAGTTATTAAATATTTTTTATATAAACATTTAGGTGAGATCAACATAAATATATGAGCTTTACGTTTCTCATAATCAAATACATATTGTGCTCAAAACTTCAATGTGTATATAAACCAATATATCTAATAGCTGGAATGGGCTTGCTTTGAAAAAGGTTTTCTAATTACTACTACTACTAACAATGTCCACATAACAATTGAATTCTTGCTCTTAAAAGGAGAAAGTGATGTAATAGTGTTATTATCTAGATTAATTTTGTTTCCAAAGCGCAACTAGACTTCCAAAACACACGTAGTGTAATCAACAGTAATGTATTAAGTGCATACCAGTAACTTCCAGGTAATGCAGGTCAGTTTGCACGACCGCTGGATGGTTTAAAAAATACGCGTATTTTCTAAACAATCAAGCGGAAGTACAATCTGGTCAGTATTATCGAAGCAAGAAACTATGCACGCAATATATTTTGCGTGACTATTGCTTGAATCGATTTAAAAAACTAACGAATCATCATTTTAATGAGTAAGGTGGAGTATTACCGATAAGTAGTTATATAACAACTTACTGATAAGTTGTAATGTAACACCTTTTCCGCGCAAGTCGTTTTTGATTGGTTGAAAGTTAAAGCGAGTTCGACCATTGGTCAAATGACATCGTTTGACAGATGTATGCAATAGTCTAATAAAGGCACCGTGGTTTGACATAATAATTTACGCGAGGGTGTAGTAACATGTCCTACTAATTTTTTCCCGCGCACAATTTCGAGAGTACGCCGCTAATCTTAAACATTTCGGATGTGATGATTTTGTGTTGAACTCTCGTCTGTAGTGAGAACAGAAGGCCGAGATACATCAAGTAAACCACGTGAGTGTTGCAGTTTCAATATCGTTATTATGTGGTGTCTCAGAGTGCTTTACAACACATATATGTAATCGTAACTACCGTAACCATACTGAGTTCATTTCTGCTTTCCCATTCTAACTTTAGCTTGTTGACAACGAAGGCAAAATGCGCTAAAGTTTTGCATGTGTACAATTGTTGTTAAACATTTAAATCATTTAATGTTGATAAAAAGGTTTTCTTTATTTGCTTATTCGCTTACCGCCATTTTAAACCCTTTTAGATACAGCCTTGTATAGACTACAATTTTAAATGTTGTTACAGCAATGCTCAATTATTTGTATTCTATTAGTTTTTGTGGTGTACTAACACTACGGCAACTGGTGCCCATAATTACTTATACTTCTGACTCCAAATCCAAAACAGGTTCACAGTAGTATCAAAATAATTTTGATGGTAGGCCGTTGCAAACTATTTGGCTTAAATTAATTAAAACTAGGGTAACTGAGGTTGCTGATCACCAATCAGTAAACGAAACGAAAAATGTAATAATCCGTACGGCTTAAAATTTAATCATTCTTCTCCATCTACACCTCCATTTTGGTTTTTGGAAGCTCCACTTTTTATTTTGGTGGCTCTGATAAATATTTTAACATAATTATTACCTTTTTTGTCGCTATCTGCTGGATTTATTTACTAAACGTAGCTTAAATTTCGTATATATCAGATCGTAAAACCGTCAGTTAGTACTTCTTAAAATGTACGCTCTTTTTTGGTCTCCATTTTACCAGTTACCACTTTTGTTTCAAATTGATTAAAATTGCTTCAATAAGGATTGGCTCGTCAAGATTTCATTTCAAATGTGTATCTTGCTATACAGAAATGATGGAGAAAATGTAAACGTTAGCAATAACTAGTAAAACGCTAAATATAGATTATATATAGAAATACCGTCGCTTGAAGGTCGTGGGCGTTTTTAAAATAACCTTTTGCGAAGTATAACAAAACGAGATAAATATTCAATGCTTTGTAGTTCTAGAAAAGTCTACAGTTTCGAATAAATTATTTAAAATAAAACCTTGGCCAAGTTTATACTGTAGCTAAATCAAGAATAAAATGAATATTTTATTATAATCCGACGAAAACATTTTTTTTAATTTTTGTTTTTGTTGAAGCTACTGGACCTTTTGCTAATTTAATGTATTCTTCCTCAGGTATTAATGCCAAACACATTTTATTATAGCATTGTGCTGTTTTTGGCGCTTGAGGCAAAGGCAGGATATCGAGAGACTTCAAGCGAACCACACCTACAGTTTGTGGTTGATGTTTTCGTGATAATAAAGATAGCAAAAGTAAATTTACGCTCTTAAAAACGCTTCGGTTGTTACCAGATAATTAACACTTTTGGAGTGCTTAAACCATTGAGGATTAGTTTTTACTTATTGCTAATTGAGTTTCCGTCAGACTCCAAAATCGATTTGTATCGTACTTTATTTATACTGCAATAGCTTCACCTAGTATTACTAAACCCTTACGTTGCGGCGTCTAATTATGCACTGATTGACTACACTGCAATATGGGTTGGATATCTATTTATTTTACATTACGATAATTATTTGATATTGTTTATATGTCACATTTGACTGTACAAATTTTATTTTTGGTTTAGGTAAATTCTCAATTAAAATGAATTTAAGTACTTATGCCCTTTAATATGAATCGTTAATATTAAGTTATTAAATATTTCTAGCTCAGTAGAACATGACTACTCTCAAAAACAAATCGGTTCATGCAATATCAAGACTGTTTATTATTTCTGAAAAATCATTTGTGTAATGAAAACTTGTGTCAAATATTTGTGACAATTTTAATGAACGTCAGTGTCGCTTCAAATCATGTACATGAAATATCAATCGCAAATACCTCCTTGTTACACCTTTTAGTTTACTCAATAAATACCTATGACTGTAGCTCGTACAAAAAAACTTAATCCGCCTTTCCAAAAATCCAAATGTATACCAACTACAAAGTAACCTCAGTACAAGCTCATCCTACTGTCAAGAACTGCAAACACTCTCGGAAATGCCTCCTTTCAATTCCCAATCAGCATACAATTCAGCAACACGAACCTCGACAAAATCCTCCAGCGGTGAACACACTCTTCCTTCCAAATAAGATATTGGCAATCCAAATAATGCGAATCCCGATCTGTTAAAAGCCACAGGACGTCACCTTAACTAGTGCCAATCTCAAAACGTCATTTCAACAAAAGTTCAGCAAAGTCCATCAGATGTAAAACAACTTCCAACTCCCAAGACTCTCACCCCAAAAATCCTGCCGTGTCCTAGTTTCCATAAATACAGTTTACGCTATCAATTCATCAGATGTAATTATTTGACAATAAACTAAGTTCAACATCCAATTCCAGAAATTATTTCAATAGCTTTCAGTATTTTAAATTATGTTTTTCCTACCATACACATCTTCTCTATATCTTCATTATATTCTTCTTGTTTTAAAATTTACACTTCTTTTCTTCTCGACAATTTAAATATAATTAAACCCTTTCATATACCAAAATAGATTAATAGATTATATTAGAAAAGGGTTTATTTCCAAAATTTTAGCTTTTTACAAAATTTTATTACATGTTTTCTATCAAAATTTAATTGTGTACATCAAATTAATATCTCCTTAGTGATATCGTTTTTGCATATTTTTTCAACATTCTATATATTTTATTATCACATTTAGTAACACCCGCTATATTGAATTTCTCAAATAAGTACTTGCTATCAAACTTCCATTCTATTCCAGGTAACTTATTAGAACCTTCTGTTCCTTATTTTTCATTGTTCAACTGAATTCAAATTATTCCATTACTTTACAAAATACATGTTAATAATTCTGAATTCCTTTTATTATGCCCAAATTCATTTTTGTAAATTCAACAATAAATTTTGTTAATATATCAAACCCTTGTCTTGTATTAAAAAATAACTTAATCTTCTTATATGCAATCCATTACAATACATTTCCCAGATTTTGTTCACTATCTTGCTTTGTTATCAACTCCCAGAGGACACCACCACCGTGGGGCAGCACTACATCAGCCGTCAGGTTAAGAACCCAGAGCAACGTCTCGAAAATTGCCACATATTGAGATCGCCACTGCGAGCTGGTGAACGTCACTATAGCTGAAAATATGTTATTATTAAATTGTTGCAGTATGCTATAGCTGACACCCGGTTTGAGATTTCCCCTTCTGGAAAGGCTAAACGCGATATAAATAGAATCACTTTACCAACAAATATAATAACGTGGCGTTATTTAGAGAGACCCGCTGCTAATATTTTGGTAACGGGACAGCCACAGCTGCCTGCTGAGACTTTACTTCTAGTTTTGTGTGTTAATTGTGACGTATCAATCTTTATTGTGTTTACTTTTCATCGTAAAGAAACAATACAAACACGTTTAGAAGTAATGTGAACACTATGTAAAAGAAGATAAGGTAAGTTCATACAGCAAATAATCCGAGAATTACCACGGCGTTTTCATGCTTCCTTTTGAGGTGAGAGCGTCGTAAACATCTTCAGGCTACAGTAATTAACTTAGTGGCGCCTAAAACAATAATACTAAACTTCTACTCTCTAAGAAACTGACTTTAAATCTAAAAATCTTCGAGTTACAGTAAAATTTCGCTAAGTCCCACTGAACCTAGTCGTGTGCACTTTTAGATTTGTTACAGATAGTAATTAACGTATGTACCATTTGCTTTATCTAATAGAATTAGAAAACTAGTGGGTTAGCCTTTTTTAAGATTTTCTGCACTCAATACTTCTGCATTTGGAATGGTTTAATACATGAAGTTAGCAGAACTTTTAAGGAAGTTAGAAGTTGAAATGTTCTTGAAAGAGTGAATGTTATCTTGGCCTTGCGCCTTCCCCATACGAATAATATTATCAAATTCGACAAAATTTCCTAGGCTGTTATATTGGCAAAATTTTCTACAGACTTTTGGGAGTTATTACAGTTATAGGTGCTTTTCATCTTCTTCACGCCGCAATAGACCGTCAGCTGGCATAAATACACACTGTTTATGGATAATCGCTTTTGGTTTGTTCAATCATGTTTGGAGTTAATATAGCACAGTATAAATAAATGTAAAACAAAACTCTTCTTCGTCGTTTCTTTTGCAGTAAAAATGTAATCAAATGCAAATTCAGAACATTTTGCTGACACAGGCATTCAGAACAATAACACTGCCATTTGCATGTAAGCTGCAAAAAATCATACGCTATTCGCTGTTAGTGGATTGTTGAAGCTTTTGTGAAGTTCTTCAATTTTTGAACCATGGTACTTTATTAAACTTCTTAGAAAACTTTGCGAACAGGATGTAGCTTGTTGTAATAATCGTTGTTAAGCAAAAATTCGATAGTCAACTCGGTTAATCATATTTCCTATTCGGGGCAAGCTGCCTGCTGGAGTTTTGAAATAGTAATAGCTGATATGTGAAATGAACAAACTTCTTTGTTGTTGACAGGAATATAACGGCATTGTTTATGTTTCAACGGAATGAGCTGATACCATAAATACCATAAAAATTAAGAAAATATTATTTAAAAAATTATCCTATTGACTTCATTAACACCAACAATAAAAAAGACTAAATAAATTTAAAAATAATATCACAAATAATTCAACTATTAATTTATACCCTAACTGTTTAAAACAAGACTTTAATAATAACTAAAACATTAAAAATCTATTTTACATTTCAATTTCATATATACCAAAACTATTACTACGGTTAAGTAAAATATTCACAAACAAAAATAATTTTAATATCTCTGTTAAAAATTACAATGCAATAGAAAATAAATTGTTTAGCAATCTAAACAAACAGTGTTTACTAAATTAATTGTAGTAATTGCAACGCTAAATGCTTAGAAAAAACCAAACAAAATCTTAAAAAAACAATAACTTAACATAAAAATTCATTAAAAACAAAATTTTAATCCCAAATAAACCTAATACTGCTCTTTCTCACCATGCAGTTGATAATTATCATAATTTTAATTTCGATGCTCCTAAAATATTGCAATTTTTAATTAATTAAAGAAAACTATTTTAAAATTGTTATTAATATCAAGATATCTTTTACATCAAAAAAATTTTTTTTATCAAGGTATCCTTTACAATAAAAATTTTTCAAAACTTGACATCTGAAATTTTAAAAAATTTATCTCTACATAATCATTTTAAATATCATTTCAAACCTTAACCTTTTACAACTTTATACTTCCCAAACAATTTCTGTCAATATTAGATGGGGTACGAATAAATTTTCATTTTTAGATTATTGTTTATTAACAAATTGTATTTCTGAGGAAGTCAGCTTAAGCTGATGAAACTTAAAAAAATATATTGTATTTAAAATCGGCTGACTAATTTTCCGAAATCATGTTAACGTTTAACAAACGTACACAAAAAATAATGTTGGTGTACATTTTCATTTACACCAACGTTTTTTTCGGTATTCTTTCAAGTACCTTCACTAATTGTAGTGTAAAGCAATACAATATCCCAAACTAATAATAGCTCTGTTGCTTTCAAAAAATATTGTTATTACGCATTTGATTTCCAGCAAATGTGTGGTGGCGTTTTTCGTCCACTTCTGTGCTTTATCATAACCGAGTAAAAAACTACTACTGTGGGTTTTCTAGTTTGCTCTGGTATATTGTTAATTCCATCTCCTTATATGCTAGTTATTTTCTAATCGTGTTTCACTACTTCATTGTTACTTTAATTTCTTATATCACTATTTTTTATTACACATTCTTCTCTTACTCACTTTTTGTTATGGTTTTCAGATGAATTTTAGATATTTTCATGTTATATCAGATTCATCGTCACTAAATCCGGATATTGTTTTTACAAAAGCGGTATTTATTTTGAATAAAAGTGCCTAGATTAATTTTTAAATGTATGCTATTTCACATTATTTTTGATATTTTTATACTAATACTTTTAGGAATTTCTGTACAGTGCGTAAAAAAACAGCGTGTGCAATACGTGATATAGTATTTAACATTACTAGCTTGGTAAGAGGGTTTTTACTGGCGAATAGAAGGATATGACTGGCGAGCCGCCGGCGAGCCAGTCTCCTTCTTGAGCCAGTAAAACCTGTTACCTTGCGGCTATTGATAAATGTTTATTTTTTTCCTCACTTGTAAATAACTAGAAATTTACTTCTTACTTTATTCAAAATGTCAAAGTGACAAGCAACTAAATTCATCAATATGACACATACTAAGGAAGACAACTCTGGCTTTGCAGGCTATCATTTATCTATGAGCACGCTTGTAAAACTGGCAGTTAACTTGTAAAGATTTTACAAGTTAGTAACCTGTTAAAATAAACTTTCTTGATTAATACAGTGACTTGATAAACTGATGTTTACAAGTGAGGAACAAATAAAAGTATTATTCTGTAAACGGCGCCTTTGTGAACTTGTTGGACAATATACTATTCTGGTAAAATTTCATAATAGCATTGCAAAAGTTAACAGTTGTTTTTTTGCTGTTAAGCCGTAGCCCTTTTAGCACTTGCTTAAAGATCATGGATTCCTTTTCAAAATATAAAAGTGCTGTACTTTGCAATTAGGTCACCCTAAGCGCCGGTGTGTGGAGCATGTTGCCTATTTTTATTTAGAAAAATTGTTAAATGTATACGATTTGCTGATCTATCAAATAGAAGCAGGTTTGTTAGATTTGTAGTGAACAAAGACGTTATGAAGTATTTTTCTTAACATAGAATTTCGGCTTAGATCGCGTAGTATTTGTATATGAACACCCAGCATTTTCTGACTTAATGTGCTTTGCACCTTGTGAAGAAGAATAATTCAAGTAACTGCGAAAGCCTCAAACAGTATATAACGTTATGAGGTATTCTTTGCTGAAGCTCTCCTTTTAAACCTTTATGTTTTCTTTAGTGTATCTAATATCTGGGTATATACCAGAACTTTTGTTTTCATCGAATTAACTCTCCTGGAGTCTCTAAGTGTTGCTATCCAATTCTTGTTCCACCCCCAGAATCTACCCAAAACGGTCCTAAACTTCACAGTTTTCAACAGAATTCTAAGTGCCTTTCATAGAACTGATCCCTGCTTTTCTGTCTAGGAAAGGCAGAGGCAAAATTATTACATGCCACGAAAGTGGCACTAAGGTTGAAAAGTCGCTTCGCTGGTTCCGGATAATAGAAGCTCTTGCAGTGCTGAAACTCTTGGGATATCGTTCTTGTTATTAAAATTACAGTCGGATCCTTGAAATCGATTTCAATTGGACCAACATCAAGCATCGCTCCGAATCATAGGATTGATTTGGTGTTTTCTCGACGATGGCTGATTTCCAACGTTTGGCCAAACTTTTCGAGCACCGTTGTATTTCCAGGTCCGTTGTTGAACTCCGTAGGTCTTTTTCTCAGCTTCTTAGGTAATTTTCCGTGATCTAGGATTCCCAACATTGCAACCCATTGCTTTGTCTTTAGAATATAGTATCGATAAATCACTGCATTAACCTGCAATCGCCCATTAACTTGTATATATTTTCTACATCTAAAACATCCTTCACCTTAGATACCAGAATGTGGGGGCCTTTGTTTGCAATTTACACTTATACTGTTTATACTAGTATGTGTGCTTTTACAACTATTCGTCTAACAAGCACCAGTTTGAGCCTTTTTCCGCCAAGGAATCTAAACACTATTTGAACACGCAACTGGATTACGGCCAGCATATCAGAATTACTTCCCTTTAAAATATTACCGTCGGGTCACTCCAAACCTACTCACTGAGATCTGTTCTTTGTATTATCGTGTATTCAATATAAAGAGTACATTTTTAGTTGTAAAGCAAATATGCAGTCACAGGTGAAATAAGCACCAAGCAGATAGAGCTAAGCTAAGTTCGTCCAGCAAATAGAAATCACAAAGCCCCAGAACAACAGTTGGAAGCAATGCAAATGTCTTCAGGATAACGTAAACAACTCAGTAGCGCCTAACAAGTATTAATAATCAGAACTTACTTTTACACGAAATAACGAGCGTTTTCAGAGCAAGACCTTGCCAGTTCCCACTTTAGCAAGTCCCGTGAATCTTTTCTTTTGTTACATGTCGTAATAATTCTTCGAAAAATCAATTCAAGATTATTTCGTACTGCTATATTCAAATAGGAGGCAGACGAGAGCTCAACAAAAATCGAAGAAATGTGACAACGGGCAGCACTGCATAAAAAGGGTCTTTGACCTTTGGACTAGTTTCATTTAATCAACAGTTGCATCCGGGTTTACTCTGATTTCTCGTTAAATTTTGTACTTGCACATGTTTGAATATAATGAGCTTGTTAAACTACACCGCTGTTTTGTTCTGTTTATTTAGTATCTGGCGGGGTAGCAAGTTAAAAGTAAAACTTTCTAATTTCATCCCTTTGCAGCAACTAAATCATATTATCCAACACTGTTCTAGGTGGAGAATACAATAAAAATAAGACAAATTAGGAAAGCGCACAATGCAAATAAAAAAAATTTCAACACAAATTAATATAATTTAAGATTTACTATTTATGTTTTTGTAATTAATCGGAAATCTAATATGATCATAAATGTGTTTTGCACCCTGTAGCTGATTTCTTCCAAGAGGGGCGATTGTTTTTTTTTATCAATTACGTCACAATTAACTTGTCATTATTAATTTAACGCACCATCAGGTCTGATGTTGAACGCAACTCGGTGATGTGATTGGAGGGTAAGCGATCCCAGCGAGATTTTCTCTGGAGAGCGCTTCATTCTGGATAACTAACAACCTCTCGCATTTTCTTCCGACAAGCACCCGTGCCCTACATCCTTATCCCTATCATTTTCCGCATCCATCATTCTTTTGCTCGGATAGGTTTCAAATTACATTATCCAAAAAGCAAATTGCACCTTCCCGAGTGATTGATATTTCAATCCTTAACCGGCCTAAATTAATTCCGCGGCTCCCGATTTTGCAAAGATTGCGCCTCGATAACTCCCGCGATGGCAGCCACAAAGCTAGTTATTATTTTCATATCATGTCGCGGTTAGCTTTATCAAGATCCGCAAAAACCCCGCGTGACACATAAACAGAAAACGAGGGATGAAAATAAATAACCCGCCATACGTCAGGCCAGAGCCGAAAGCTTTTTGCAGGTCACTCAAAATACACCGACAATTTGTTCAAAACTTGTATGTCCTGATGCAGCGATATCATGAATATACATGGACGGATTTAGTTTTACGACGTTTTATCTCGCCGGCAACACTCCACCATAGAAAATACCGCACTGCAGTGTCCTTTTTAAATATAGATATTAAAGTTAGAGCAGGGGGATCGAGGGTACTCAGCATTCCCAGATTTATAAGTAGCATTCCAAAAATTGTGGATGTTTTTAAATTGTACAGAGTGTTTAAAACTAATGGCTTAATATAAGGCAAGGGTAAGCGAAAAAATCGATATTATTCGAAACAAATCAGTTTAGTACGGTTCAAGGTGGAAGTAAAATCGTGGAAACTTCATTGAAAGAAATTATATTTAATGGAATTTAATAAAATCTGTACCCATGTTCTAGTACTCCATGTACATTAGAAAATTTGGTTTTGTAATTGTAGCTTTCTTGACGGTTTAGTTAGAAGTATTTATTTTTTTGCGTATATTGCACGTATTTCTCGTTTTTTGGTGTTCAGTACCAACTATTAGCCGTAATTCTCATGCGGTGGCCGAAAAATTATAAACATGACATTACAGCAAATAAGGAAGATCAGCTGACTAGACAAGAAGTAATAACCAAGGATACTTGTAGAATGATCGATGGGTCTTGCAAGTAACGATATTGCACCCATATGTCGTCTTCTTTTTATACGTGGTAGTGAGAGAAGAAAACTAAAGACGTACTTTATTAATGAAGTCGACTGACGTTTGATAGTCTGTGGATAAGAACTTGCACGTAGGAAAGAGGGGAATTCGTGTTTTTATTAGTGTTATAAGCCCATCTACCAGCCTAAATTTCTCGGGTTCAAGTTTGAGAACCTCTTGTGCTTGCATATCTATGCGATTCAAGAACTGGCCTACTGCATGAAGATTATCTATTATTCTACCGCAAACGGTGTGCTTTAAACACAAGCCCTTCGATTATTTAGAAACGCAGCTCTAGAACTTCATTTTCTATGTAAACCAGAGTATTGAAGTACTTGATCAAATTCCTACTTTTCTTGTATCCTTACGTTACTTGTAAAAGTTGAAAAAGTGTAAATCGAGATGAACATAGATGCTTATTTCCTTTTGGAACCATAAAATTGCTTATTGACCCTCGATAGTGGGAGTACAATGGCTTTTATGGCGCTAGGACCTATACAGTTTCTAAGCAGTATAACAAGCACCAACAATGTATTATAGCAACACCAACAGTCTGCACAGTAACCAAAAATTTACAGCGCTAACACAACGATGACGCAGCAGTCTGTAGCCAAAATATTGAATGCTTGAGTTTTGCCCATTTTTAGAAGCAAAATGAAATAGAACGTTGTATGTACCACGTATATCTAATTACGATTATAGCTCTCGGAAAATTTACAGCTCCTCGCTTGGCGTCCTCTCGTGTTATAATCTATTAATTATTCCCTTAATACATAAATAACTATTATCCATTTATTATTGGTAAGGTGTATTGAACGGGTCCCATTATGAATGATCAGGCTCTGGGCTTCGGTAAGCTACGGACTCTGAGTGAAGCTACATTTGCCTCCATCTGCTTGGAAGTTGTATAATTTCTAAAAACTCGACTGCATTTGATGTTTGTGGCTCCGACAATATAGACTTCCTTGTTGTTGCTCTGACAATATTCCCGTACAAACAAATAAATTCGTATTTAATACATCTTATGCGTGGCTTACATCACTGAAGTCGAAATGCCCTTCAGTCGTGAGCAAAAGGCGGAAATTCACAATATAATCAGGCAAACTTCTATAGTTGTTCGTGCTGATGAGAACTTACTATGCAAAATTTGAGGTGGAGTGTAGAAAAAAATGGATGCAAAATCATTGACATAAACAAAAACTTTTAATCCAGTATCGGCACCTTGAATAAGGAAAATGAGTTATTGGTTAGAGAAGTTGATCATCTACAGCAGTACTCTTGAAAAAATAATGTGGCGTTAGCAAATCTGCAGGTAAGAATGTAGAGGAAAAAGTGATAAATCTAGTGAAGAAAGAAACTAATATCCCTATCAGCATCGATTGAACTAACGGTTGTCATAGAGTTATCTAGCGTGAGCGTGATAAACCACGTGCTATAATACTCAAGTTGGCTAGCTACAGATAGAACTTACTATATTGCTAGCGGCTATGAGTTGGAGGGTCACCAAGGAAGTGAGACAGACAACCAACTCTTCAATGTATATGGTGAGCTGTGCGCAAGTGCGTCGGCGTCGTCCGCGCGGTGGGAAAGTGGTCAAGTTTAAAATTCGCTTCTAAAGGCGGAGTTCGAATTCTCAGGCATGCGCACGAGACACGTAATACTCAGAGTGAGACTATGTCGGCGCCGTAATGTTTTCGGCGTTCCCAGGCCTTGCTAGCAATATATGTATGATACATAGCTATATGGAAAAACCTTGTCTTTAGGAATAACTTCAAAAACACTAAGGTGGTTATCAGAGAAGACCTTTCAAAGCAACGATTGCTGGTTCTTAAACCTGCAGCTAATAAATATGGTGCTACAAATGTGTAGTCAGCAGATCGTGTTATAAAGATTTAAAATGACAACATAATTGACATTTCTGATCTCGACCGTTTGCAATAAATTTTCTTAATTTTTTTTTTATGTTCTAAGGGTCCCGAGTGGTGTAGCTTGAACAAGCGTCCACGTTCGATCAGCAGAGTTAAGCAACGCTGTCTCTGGTCAGAACTTGGATGGGAGTTCCACGGCTGCATCTCTCGGCGCCTCGTGGTACGGCTATCACGGAAAAAAGTTGGTCCCGGCGGTCATACAACATCATGACAGTCGTTAGTGGGGTTGGAAGTCTTCATAACTGCACAGCGACGCCTATAATTGGCCTAACGGCTGTTGGCTGAGTGCGAATTAAATAAATTAAATAAATTAAAAATTAAAATTTGTGTTTTAGAATGTATATTATGTTTTCTTTAATTCCTTAGGTAATTTTTGCCGAGAGCAACAATATCTTTGCAGAATTTAATTTCGGCATTTTACTTTTTTTTATTCCAGAGTAATTTAAATCTAGCTTTTAGTCGTCGTTAAGAATTTTCCAATTGTTTGTTTTTTCTACAATGGGGGAAAACAAAGTTATACCATCTAAATGTTATGTCATTAATGTTTAAATTTAATGATCTCAGGAATGTTGTGATTGAGAGCGGGTGCGCCTTGTTTATTTTAAGCGAAACGTAGTTTATCTGCCAACACACAGTCCAGCTCAATTAAAATTGAAGTTTTATCATGAAAGATGAACAAACTAGAGATGGTGGAATCGACAATAATATTAACTATTCTGTAATTACGTTTAATTTTAATCTTGAACAAATATGGGTATATAATAATAATAATAATAAAGTATTTATTTTGGTGGAATATAGGTACATGTTATACACAACATAATTGGCAAAACTATTAACCCATTCACACCAAAATCACAAGGTTCAGTTCAGTTACACTGTTTTTCAACTGAACCTTGAATTTATAGATAAGCAGTTATATGCAACTAATGCCTACATTAACTAAGAAAAAAAAAACTAAATTCTAAATAAAATGTTAACTAGCAAAGCCGTATGAATACGAACAACCAGCTGTATTATATTAGCAGACACCATGTTACAAATTCTTTGCTAAAAGATATTTAAAGTAATGTTTTCTAAAGGCAGTAGTAGATAATTCTTTTAACGAATATGGTATTTCATTGTATATATTGCTGATGTTATATTGAAACGAGCGTTGAAAGAGAGCAGTTTTATGCTGTGGCGGTGTAATAAGACCCTTGTGTCTTAAGTTTAAATTATGTACATCCGTTCGGAATTGTATTTTATTATACAGGTAAGGTGGTTTTTGATTAATAATTATTTTATTATATAATGAAGCTGTATGTAGTAGTCGTCTGTTGTGCATGTTAAGCCATTTAGCGTCTATTAATTTATGTGAAATGTGATCAAATTTGCGAATACAATAAATAAATCTTAAGCAAGCGTTTTGAACTCTCTGTACCCTTCCAGCTGAATCATAGTCTAAGCAAGGTGAGTATATCTCTGAGCAGTATGAGAACTGGGAGAGCACTAGAGCATCACACAGCATTTTCTTTTGATCTTTAGTTAGATACAATCTATGTGGATACAAAAGCTTTAGATTCAGGTATGCTTTTTGTATACATTTGTTTATATGCGTCCTGTATCTAAAACTATTGTCTATAACAAGGCCCAAGTTTTTGGCATTTTCTTTTAATGGTATTACTGACCCATTGATTAATGTCAACAAAAGGAGAATCGATGTAGGTACTGTTTATCGAGCTCCTAGTTTTCCTTTATCTGATTTCTTTAATATGTTTAAAGATACAAGATACAGTACCCACTTGCAATAATGATATCGTATGTTTAGGTGATCTAAACATAGATTTATTAACAATTAATGACCGTAACAAAATTTAATGCTCTCTTGAACACCTTGGGCATAATGCAAATAATAATCGACCTACAAAAATTACCAAAGGTTCAATCACCTTATTTGACATGATTAGTGTTTCCAGCAATAATCTGCAAATGTTAGAAAAAAACTTAAACCTTACCTCTATCAGTAAAAGCAGTTCAAACTGCTACTCGTAGTTTTAGAGATTTCTCAATTGATTGATTGATTGACTTCATTTGTGTTATTGCAATTACTACATGTTGTTTACACATGTCAAGTTAAAAGACAGAAACAATACACTAATTACAAACGCATACAATAAATGCACCTTATAAGTCCCTGCTGTTTGTATTAAGATACTCCTCTATACTATAAAAATCATGTTTAATTAAAGTGTTTTACCTCATTTTTAAATCCCTTTAGTAAGAGAATCTTAATAGCTTACAGTAATTTGTTATAAAATTTAGTGCTTGCTACATTTTAGCTCAGTATTTTATTACACGTTGTCCCCACTATTTGAATCCCCAGTCTGAATTCGAGAACGCGGTCTTCAAAATCGTATTAAAGCACAAGCTCCGGGCAGAATGGACAGCTCTTCGAGTCCGCCTCTCCTAAACCCGAAGAACCTATCTAGATTGTGTACAAGGTGCTGGTTAAGGTGATCTGCACAACTACCCTTTTCCGAAACCTAGACCGAACTTCGGCGCTGGTCTGTGACGAGTTCTTTTTCCGCCCGAAAAACATCCTGTTTTGACCTGGTGAACGCTTGGCGCCACATAAAGTGAGAATTTTTTACATGCTTATTTGGACAAGGGCGCTAGTCCAGGTGACGTGTCCATTTTTTCCTTAGTATATTCCGACCACCCTGTTTACTATAACTCGAAACCCGCAAGGGAAGTTAGAAGTCTGGGGCGTTGAACACTATATGAATTATCCGAGTTCTTGGTGACCTCCCGTATAAGTCCAGAATTTCAGTGTAGACACGAATTCACGAAACGGCCGCTGAAGTAACCAAAGCTGAAATTGCCGTTACAAAATTGTAGGAGCATAGTCGCACAGAGCTGCTAACCTTTGAAATTCTTGAACACTAGAGCACTCCTATCACCCACTAACGATTCAATGCAGCAGTTATTGACTCCGGTAATGTTTATTTTGTTCACAGGATTAAAAGGTTAGCCATTTTTAAAATCTTCGCAGGAGGCGGAACCAGGCTCGCGATATAACCTATAGACCACCAGTCGAGGTCCACGAGCGATTTGGATTGCAGCATGCTTTAGGTGATAAACCGTCCACCCAGAAGAATATAACCACTCTCGTACATAAATTGACATTTTGCTATACTTTAAAGAACATAATCTTATTAGAGTATTAGAGAGTATTAATAGAAGTTTATTTTCGGCTACTTGTCTTTACATGTGTTCACAGTACCATGGCCCAAGCATATAGATATCCGAAGCGTAATGTTTCCCCCGTTGTGTTATATTTTCGTAACGCCACAGTAGAGACGTTACACACCCAGCCAGCTGCAGAGAGATACACACGCGGGTCTATTCTCAAACTGTCAGTGTTTTTATCTCCCACTTCGGGAAAGATGTACAAACTAGGTAAAAATAATTTTCGGAGTACTAGTGAATTATAAATTCTCGCCCAGAAGATAATTGCTGTCACTTTACCCAGAAGAAAGCGACCTCGGTGTATGGGTGTCGCTTAAATTGATGCAGCTGCGTACTTACCTTCCCTCCATCAATTAACGTTTAATTTGGTCGTAAAATCATCTGAATTCAGTTGTACAGAGTAAAAGGAAGCACATGGTCCACATAATAATGTATATTGAACACACAACACTATAGGGAGAGATACTTGGCGGTAGCTGAAGCTGACTTCTATTCAATCTATAATTATTATTTGACAAATGGGTGTAACTATGATGTCATGGTCATAAATTGTGATTTATGAAATCTATTGGGTGGGTCATAATCCAACTTTCTATAGGGGAGAAGCTATACACTGATACCCGTAAAACAAATACTCAAAAAAACACACAGACATATAAAAGAATTTCAGCCTTAATTATAACTGTAAAAGTAGGTAACCTTTAGCTATTCAGATAAGGCAGTTAGTAATTGACGTAATTCTGTGTTAAAAATACTGCAGCTTGGAAATAATCAGGATCAGAGATCTTCCTGCAGATGATTCTACTGCGATTTCAGGGCTTTTTTCAAACCTGTAACACGATTGGCCCATAAGGATGGTCGTTTTGACGGCAGTCTAGAGTTTTGACATGTGTTAAGTGTAAACCACGGAGATGGTGGCCGGAAAGGCTGAAATGAAGAAATTTGCAATAAACGCCCCAAGGAGTTGATTGCCGATAGAGCCAAAGAAGCACATAGGACCGTGTATGTGACAATGGTGTGAATGCGAGAAACCAATCTAAATTTCAGGTGGTTGTTGGCGCTTGACGAGAAGAAACTTTTCGGCGACACGGCCCCACAACTAAATAAGCAGTTCGCAGTTGATTTAGATTCGGTCAGCTACTGACTATGATACCCTAGTAAACTTTCTAGACTTCTACCGCGTTTTCACATTGCACGAACACGTCTGGATTCGTTGCATGTCTGCTACCTAATTCATCTTCCTAATTCAGGTAAACAACGAAACAATGAATATTATGAGCTCAGTTTGCGCTTACGGCGAGAGGCGGGTGTGGAGCACCCGCTCTGCCAAGCAGGCGGTCTTCTTTAAGGGGTGAAATCAGATGGTATCGCACATTTGCAAACCTCGACGACAAGCAGAACTAAAATATCGACCTGCTGTCGATCAGGGAGCGAAAAACAAGCGGTAATTTAAAATTTAAAAATAACGTAATAGGAAAAGGACCTGCAACGCTACATAAACATCACACGACGACAAAGATAATGGAAAATTATACAAGAGTATGAAATACTTATTTTTATAAAAAGCCGTAGAAAGTAGAATTTGCTGCACCGAGTGGAGCGCTTGCAACCCGACTGTAGGGAGGGTTGCTAAAGCATAAGGTCACCAAATAGCTTTCTGTGCGCTTATACACATGATTTTTTCTACGAATTTAATTAAATAGGATTAAACACTGCGTAACAGTATATAATTTAGTATCTAAATAACCCAAAATAAGTAAGGCGTAATCTAATTGCTAATCAATGAAACTTGTTTTTTCAAAAAATATTAACTGTCAGTTTGACAAAGGGTTTAAGAAAGAAACGGAAAGTGTTTACATCAGCATTTAAATGGCAACGACCTTCACATAAATTAAATGTAACAATTTCTATACCTCTAAACTTTAGATTATCGAGTAAGAAAAATATTTTTTGGACAACGGAAAAATAGCGAAGAATGTGTAAATAGTAGTAAGTGGTGCTTATTACCGTCTTACAAATAGTGACTGCTGGACTTCAACAAAAAATATTAAGGCCACGAAAGTTAGTTTTCTCCGAAAAAGAGAAACACAAGATCACGTAAGAAATGAAGTAATGGCCACGTTCTCTGAGTTTTCAAGGTTCAAATTGACGACCCCAGCATAATCTGAATGATCTTACCATATGAAAACGGCCGTGAAAGCCTACATTCAAATAAGAAATAAAGTGTTTAGAAACGTTTAAAGATGAAACTAGTGGAAGCAAGACCACAAGCACAACAAGTGGGATAGCCGAGACATACAGTGCCGTCAGAAATGATCGAACGTTTTTGAATGGTCATGGTTGTGCAACGTATGAGTAGTATGTCAAATTCGAGGTTAGCAGGTTAGGTTTTGCCTCAGTCTGTGTCAACTGACGCAAAACCTAACTTGATAACTTCGAATTTAATATAGACTTACAGTCCCACCAACATATTATTCGTACGTTGTGGTTGTATAACCATGACCATTCAAAATCGTTCGGTCATTTCTGAATGCACTTTATATTAGACGAAAGGCTAATAGAAGCGCGTTCCTTATCAAGGAAAAACTGGTAAATGGAGCAGCAAATAAAAAAAGAATCTTAGTAATCTTAGTTGGACATAGCAAATACAGCGCAAAGGTAAAGGACATGGCGAGAGATATAAAAAATCTGTAAAAGGCTTTACCCAGAACTTCCCTTGTCGGCATTGTGGCACTAAATAATTTTAAAAATCAAATTAAGTTAGGAGTAAAAATATCTTCACGTTTCTAATACATTAAATACATTTTAAAATTTAAAAAAAGCTACTGGGGCGATTTGAAGTCTGCCGCATTTGCGTAGCAGATTGTAACCGCATCCATAAGTCGTCTGCGCCATGGAGACCTATGGAAATGAGTGCGGCGCTCGCCTTTCCTTAAGGGAACGTTTCGACTCTTTTGTGACACTATCCTGTATCTGTTGAGTCGTGTTTTCGGCAAGTGTAAAGCCTGACCTATGTGAAAATTATTATTTCATTTTATTTCAAAATTAACGCAAAAATAAACAAAATTTTATTTTTTAAGGGGCTCACCCTGCATATATTTGTCTGAAATTTTCACGGTTTTATGCCAGGTACATATATAATGTGTATGCAAAATATCATCTTCATCTGACAAATAGTTTTTGAGTTATACCGCCAACAGGCAAACAGACAGACAGACAGACAGACAGACAGACAGACGGAATTGAGAAAACCTGTTTTTCGTCATCTAGAGTCCCTGAAACGTGAATTTGATTTTTTCGTGATTACAATACTTCCTTCGTCTTTCAGACGAGGGAAGTAAAAAGTGAAAACCTCAACCCTAACAGTCGTACACTGAACTTCATGTAACTAACACGTGACAAAGTGAAGGCTATTGCTAACAAAAAAAATACTCCAATGAATAATATTTATGTGAACCGGTGGCTGAAAAAAGCTAAAACGATTGTCCAGTGATATTTAGACCAGAAGAATTTAGATCATTCGGCATTATACGCTTTTGCGCTTTTATAGAAAAGTAGAATTTTTATGCCTTGTTGGCTGCAGCCCGGCGACGCTTTAATGGTCGAAATAAAAAACGCTTTACGTAACAAAGGGCGCGGCAGCACAACTGAGAGTAATCTAATAATCTATAATAAACTAAATATAGCAAATCCTGTTTGGTTTGTTTCGTATACCCGGAGGTATTACGAACCAGCTCGACTAAATTTAACATGGGTTTTGCAGCCATCAACTTCTCGGGACTGACTCAATGCTCGGGGATAATCGCGTAATTTAGTGGCTGGAATTGTAACTTTAGACTTGAGACAAAGCGGATTTTCAACCTTTTTTGAAACATAAGTTGAGGTGACTCCAGGAAATGTAAAGTTCGCAATATTTCATGCATCTGAAGGATTTATGCCCGTTGGGATTTTCTCATTCCTTCGAAGGATTTTCGGCTCATAATTTTTAAGTTTTGCCGCAACGGAGGATGGGCCTGCTCGTTCTGTGGTGCATGTTTCGACCTCTTAATCTGCCTATTTTTGGTAATATATTGAGCGGGAGCAATTTTTTGCGACCCCTCCAATCGCCTCAAAAATAAGCTGGGCTTTTGTTTCCTAAATTTACTTCGTTTAAATTTGGGGCATCACTTATTTACACGAATCGATAAAAGGCGGAGGAAGTGTATTTTAGCTCAGATATTTAGGCAGCATCAAGTTTTCTGAAATTGGGCCAGCGTGTTTTATTAAATAAATTACGATCTGTTCCGGATAAAATTTATAGCGTGAAGCATGGAAGTTTTCTTTGAAAAAGGACTGACCACAGAAATTGTTTGATAATAATTGAATTTTAAGCATTTGGCTTTAGCTTAAATTGACTCACACATATTACGTTCCGGATGCGATTAGCTTAATCTGCGATTATTTATTTAAAAATGCGAATGACACATGCTTCCACGAGTTCGAAAAATAGCACCATAAGAAAGAAGTTCCGTATGACATTTTCTCCAGTAGGCTCCTCGTGTTATTCGAAAATTTAACGTAGAAGTCTATGGGCGAATGAATTTCAGTCTTTAGAATTTTTTAAAACTTCATTTAACATTATGCAAGGTGGTTCAAAAACTCTAAGGGCATGTAAAATTAAATAAACGAAAAACGTGGTCAGTACGGACTGCCACCGATATGGATTACCACCAATTTTGATTAACATCCGTCTAAAATTATTACCCACGTGAACCACCATCGAAGTGGGCTACCACCGATGTGGATTACCACCTATGTGGATTTACATCGGACTGAAACTACCGTCGAGGTAAATTACCATGGATTTACCACCGACTAGAAACACCTCCAACCGCATTCATTTCAAACACCACAAACTCGCATTTCTACCAAAATTAATACTTTTCCAACAAAATTGCATATACTGTAATAAACCATACCAACTATATTTTCCCTCATACATAGATTTGAATTTTATCAAAATTATAAGTTATAAAATTTTGTTTGTTTGGCGTAGAGTGTATTGCGTATTTTAGCCATAAAAGACGGGTCTGTCGCTGAAAAGAATTTATGCAACATCAAAATTTATTTTATTAAAATTCTAGAAGTATAAAACGTTATATAACACAGGTGGTTACGTTTATTTACATGTACAGGTAGATTCATAAGGCGCTTCTTTAAGCTTTTATCTCGTTTGCCAAATACTCGGTACGGCTCTAACTGCGTGGGTCCGCAAGTCAACAGTCAAAGACGCAATAAAATGGTGGAAGACAATACACGGAATGCATTCGCTGCATAAAACTGTACATACAACAGCCGGCGCGTTCAGGATAAAATATTTTACAGTGGGATGATGCCTATGAGCAAGTGCAACTGATGGATTTTGCCTAGGCAACTTCTTATATTGTAATGCAAGCGGATCGATGATGTTTTATTTCGGTGCTCAATTCTAGAAATTTGGTGCAGCTGTTAGTATATCCACGTGGTGGAAATTCGTATCGGTAGTAAACCACTCGGTGGTTAGTTTGAATAAGATGAAAACTTAATCGGTAGTAATCCACATCTTGAGAAATATTACAACTGCTCAGAATCGAAGGTAGAGCCACTCCGTGATATTTAACACATTGTCAGAAAGGCGGAGAAAAATTGCAGTAGATAATAATCCACATCCATGGTACTGTATGTAACCCATTTCTTACTACTGCAGTAAAATTTCTACAGCTGTTGTTATTATTATGATACAAATTGCTATTATAATGTGTTTGAATGGTACGAAGGTAAAGAAAAATGAAAGGGAGATCCTCTCAGTTTTAGCAGAAGGAACGCGTGACAAACATCCTTTACCGATCCATATAATACACTTTGAACCACACAAGTAATTCATTGCTGCAAAAAACTAGTAACCGCTGAACATCAAATCAAACCAATAAGACAAACATAACAGTAACTGCCATAGTAAATACGGCAAAATGTAACTTTTGGGTTAGCCTCGCCTTATAATGTTGTAGCAATGGTCGGGATACCATTCTCTTGACCTATTCTTGATTAGAAATTAACATAGTGACAACGGTAAGATTTATTTATATCTCCGTTGCAAAGCTGCTACCCTCGTATTTAAGTTCATAGTTCATAAATGGCACAAACTTTACAAGAATGACCGTCTGTGGTGACGCAATTATTTCAGACGGCGTTGAAAGATGCAATCTTCTCTGAGGTAGTTACATTCCAGGTTTAGTCATAGCACGGAAGTGATATTAATGTTAGCGATTTACGCGAGAATCAGTGTGCCGAGGTGCAGTATGCAGTAATTTGTTGAATCCAGCTGTCTGGTTACTGCTCTACGGGTTGGCTAAAATCGGTGGTAGTCTACTTCAAAGCTTGTGGCCTTTTGTAACTAATATGGTGATTTGTTTAAAATTGAACATTTGCCACAATTTATCACAGACAGAACATGAAAATACAAAGTCGATGCTGCTTGAAGTTTTCTATTTAGTTTAAGTTTGTCACAACGCTAAAGTATTATTTTCACACTCAGCCATTTCTACTAATTTGCAATGTTTGCCGTAATAGATCAATTAATCGAGACTAACCCAAAATTATATGAAAGATCTCACAAAACTCTATAACTTTTGTGACAACAATGGTTGTGGCCATAAAGGAAAGTCAAAAAATTAAATTTAGTGAAGGTGTCTCTTGCCGGATGTAAACATTGTATCTCGAGAATGAAATAACCTATCAGAATTATTTCTGCGCCAGTTTGTGCAGAAATTTAATACAAAAAAAAACTGAAAAACGGGCGAGATTGCTAATTTTTCTTGGTATGTGTCTGTCGATTGGTATTCGAGATATCACTAATAGACGTTAATCGATGACTGTGAGGTTTTATTTGTTGTTGGCTGCGCTGCATATCCCGGGTAACTGTAGAAGGTGATTATCTGGGTGCTTTGCGTATATCTGGGGATAAGTATGTAGGTGTTAGGTTGTGCACCATCTAATTGATTTTTGCATAACATTTTGGATTTTAAGACTGAAAAATCTGCAATTAATATTGTAATCTATGTATTGCTAAAACCGGCAATTAGTACCGCATGTAATGTAATTTGTGACCATTTTTGCTAAGAAGTTGTTGGTGGACAACGAATTCAGAGATTTCGAATATTGTTGAATTTCAACTTTAGCCAGCGCATGTACAATTGCCTCTTCTAGATAAAATACTATTAAATGGAACTTCTTCCTCCTTTTTTTCACTTAAGCGATGTTGATTATTACCGAATATTTAGCATCGGCATTAAATTTTTAACATCGAGTAACAAAAGGGGTGGTGGATAAACATCAAGCGTGCACAACAGAATGGCGGTTATTGCCCAAATAACCAATCTATCCCTACGTGAATTTCAATGGCTAACTCAGTTTTAATCGGTGATTGGGTGGATTAAATTTATTACAATTAAACGAACCACGATATGCATAAGGTCTAATAATCAGGCGCCAGGTTTGACAAAACCCCAAAGAAATATAATTTACTGCGATTCAGTATTTCAAACCTAATAACTAGAATGGCACGGGATTCGTTGCAATAAAACCTACCTGTTGTTATATTTTTGCTGTGGAGAACCTGAATTACTAACACTTGTAATGTTGCTTCAAAAGAACAACCAATAACATTACATTAAGAACTATTAACATGTTTGGTTTATTTTGCATTAATAAATATAGACAACAAATTATCAATGTAACATGAACATTACCAACATATATTTAATTAGCATGAATTAAACTGTGAAAATGAACTCTATAGAGTACAAAATATAGAACATCAATCCCAAACGTTGAAGCCGAAAACAGCAATACAGTGTTAAATGATAGGAAAGGTAAAATTTCAGTAAAGCAACACTTCAAACATCACATAGCGAGTAGTATCGGCTACACAAATAGTAAATATATAGATCAAACGGTAATACACATAAATTTCTTATATAGCGTAAATTGTAATCATATTACGACTAGCAGTTCACACAACGATCCCACAATCTAACATACGTTAGTCATAAATATGCTTACCTCGATGTTCCTTTTTGGCAAAAACTCTGCCACTACTTGTAAAATAATATGTACATTTACTCTTTGAAAAGGAAACAAGTACCTTCTCGCTTGCATTACGGAGATTTCTGTAATACTGAAATAACTAAAAATGCCAGATCGTGTCCTCCAGCCTGGATTGTAGCAACGGCTTGAAGATTCCCCCAGTAAATCTCTGCAAGAGGTACCGTCTTCGATAGACGATGTGCCGCTATCGTGGGAATGTGGTCTCATCTCTCGTGGACAGATAATGCTCAGCAGACTAACAGGTGTGCGCCTTCGGTAGAGTGTATTCCGATTTTCCTTATCAACAGCCCAGAATTGGTGGCCTTGCGAGGAGCGCTAATTAATGATAAAATACATAACGCATTAGCGAAAAATCTAGATCAAACCTAAGCACGCAATAAGTTAACAAACTGTTGCATACCTTCTACAATGGAAGCGCCAATAACTTCGATATCTTGCTTCATGCATATTAGGATGCTTTTATAAGTGAGGGACTAGTTTTCCCCACAAAATAATTAACATAGCCCAACCGACAAATCCGCAAACCAGCATTTACGACCAAAAATTCCGCCACGTGCAAAATTACAATATCAGCTTTGGCCTGGGTCTCAAAACACGACTATTCAACACTTTCTAGTTGCAGAAAAAAGAATTGCGCTGTCAAGCACGACTGCTCGCGCAAACGAAGTGCGTTCCGATAATGAAACTGCAATCGGCATGCGTTCGAAAATCAGAAATAGTAATACATCAACTAACGCGAAAGTAAACCGTAACATGATTTTCTTTTCAGCGGTTGGATGGTCTTCCGTGTAGGTGGTGTTTCCTGGTGGGGCTTTCTTTCACTAGCAATTCGTACCCATTCATTATTACCGTCCAGTCGGTCTATATGTTTATTTCACTCTCACTTTCTCTCTTTCCACCATTTTATTATATCAACTGGGTCACACTGCTCTCGTCTCAGCGTTTTCCAGCTATTTATAGATCTTTTGCTTTCATTTCAACCGATTGGTTGTTTTAATGTAATAAGGTACCTATATTGCTTTTTCAGCAGGGATTTGCATCCTACATTTCTCTACGTTCATCTGAGAAACTATGGTCGTGTCGCCAGCAAAACAATCTGTTACAGGTAAAAACTTGTTTACTGCCTGTAACAGACTTTAAAAGGTTGCACGCGGGTAACTGTAGTGGAATGAGACTTAATCTGAAAATGCAGATGTTTGCTTTAGAAATCAAATTGGTAGAGATGTATAAAAGATGTTTATTATAGGTTAGGCACCGCCATGTTGCTATAAATCATTAACCAGTGGTGTACTAAAAATATTTCTCCATGTACGACCTGGCTATGGGCTCTGGAAAAATGTGGGTACTCGACACACATTTGTCTTTAGATCCTTAGAATCTCATATTCCTGGAAAAAATAACTGAATTTGGCTTTATAAGGAAACAAATAGTATGTAATCTAATACTGCCATATTACACACACGATTAGAAGAAAATATCGAAGGCCTGCTGTGGGCTGGGTTCGTATCACGTCAATTTCATACTATTTGAAATGTGTGATATTGCTTCGCTTACACCCTAAAGCAAATAAATTGTAATGGACACACACACACACATGGGGACCAGCTCTAAATCCGAGTCCATTAGATGGACGATGGGTAAATATTGAATTTCAAACTTAGCTGCATGCAGTAATAACGGTAGTATATGGAGGGTAGATGTTAGGAACTCAGCTTGAAATAATTATATCGGGCGCCCCTCGATATGTAGTAATGCTGGTTGTAGGAAATTGCGGATCTGAAGCCTCACAGGCCAACAATTATGGCTTGGAAACGATTTCCTGGAAGTAGGCGGTGAGGGTTATGCCGGTCGCCTGACTCATCGATCAAAATTATTGTTTGTATAGTATCCCTTTTTATTGGTATTAAAATAAGCATAACCATAAAAAGAATACTGATTTATTTCAACAACCTTGTTTGATTATATACAAATTAATTCGACATAATAAGCTAAACATATAGATCCTTGAACTATTTCAATAACCTAGAAACGGTGGTGAGGTGTTAGTGTCTATAATTGGTTAATCCAGCACACCGCTGTAGCTTGTGTCAGTTGTATAGAAAGTAAATTGCTGCGAGTCTTTGTTGGGTAGTTTGCTGTAGTACGTTTTGCATAGTGGAAATGCTGAAACTGTGTTGAAATGCAAGACTATCGGCTGCGCGTACCGCTTAACCCGTTAAATTGTTATGGATCAATGTTTGTACAAAGCTAAGCACACGCTTCCTCGAGTTTTGCATAGTCGATTTTTTTATTTCTCCAAACACATGTTGAATAGCATTTTTTACTTACTCATTAACATCTACTATCCTTGTATTTATAATTGATAGTACTTATTGTAATTTAGTCACTTTTTGCGTTTTCGTTTTTCATTCCTTCCAGGGCCTTACCGACTTATCTCATTTTTGTCTTGCAGTTTTTCTGAATTTAGATTTATCGACATTTCACTAGTTCTATTTTGGTCGTGTCATTTACTTTAGCGTCATAACCGCTTTTAAAGTGTTGTTCAGAAGTTCTGCAGGTTATCTCTTACATTGCTTAATTTGCTCTCATTCATTGCCAGCTAACTAAATAAGAAGGAGATTTCTCTTAACTTTTTCGTTCTCTGTAGTAGTAAACGAAATCTGCTGTTTAAAGAAGACGAAGGTTGACCTCTACTAGTACTAAACCAACAATATTAACTAAAGAAACCTACGCAAATACAAGCCAATTGATTTACACTCAATGAACACCAAACGTATGTTGTCTGTCAAAGGAATAATATAAAATAATATTAGATTCATAAAGTAGTGCTTAAAAAATGGCTATTTCTACCTGCATTTATATTCGCAAGAATATTAAATCAACCCTAAAATGCTGCTTCAAGCATTTATATTGAACCACATTCGCATTATACAGGACTAACACACTTTTTCGTCAGCTGTTTCTGCTGTCTAATAGGCAGACGCAATTCGCACCGAAACGCAAAGTGACCTCACTTGCTTAAACGGCTGTTTTAAATGCAGTGTTTCTTTTGATAGTTTATTGCCTAGATGTTCAGGCGTGCTAAAGCTATCCCTAGTGAGGGACGAGTCACTCAACGTCGACTTCTAGCGCTACTAATAGTTATGATATACCAACACCTACGCGCCGCAGGAATTACAAACTTTGCTACACGACCCCTGGCCGTGGATTCCCTCGGCTTTCCACGGCGATTTCTTCATAATCTGTTATTTACTTTGTTAACTTCGCCTAATCTCTTTCGTTACAGCTCACAGGTCACTATTTCGACGCTTTCCTTACTTATAGTTTGTTATGTTAATTCCAATTCTTAACGCCAGTTGTCGTAACGCCTTTAATTTCGGCCTCTTGGACGTAGTCCATCTTTGTCAGTTTGTGTACGCGGAATTGAGAGTGCAGTGCTAGTTTAAGACACCGCCACGCTTCTTAGACGATAACGTTTGCAATAGAGGTATATCTTTACCACCTCACCCCGTGCTGCCAAAGACTGGGCGTATGCAATTTTTATATTAACATCGAATTCGGTTTCCCATTTAGGCTTCCCTTCGCGGGGGGATTTGACATTGGGCATCTGGACCAGCGTGTCGCCCGCTGGGGCAGCGAGCTTTACTAGCCCACAGCCTTCACGTGGGATTTGGTGAGAATCGTGCACCTGCAGTTTCGTCATCGACATTGAGTTCAGGGCAGTTGACGTAATCGTCACTTGTTAGGAAGCATAAGTTACTGAGTGTAATTTTTTGCACTAATGCATCCCTTGATGCTACATTATTCCGTGTCATCAAGTGGATATGGCGGCTTTTTCTTCAGTCACTCCCTTGTCACCAAAATAAATAGTCATCTTTCCCTTGCTTTTCCCTTGTTGACTACGTCTAGCAGATTTCGATTTGGATAGCATTACCAGAAAGCAACTAACCCCATTCCTCTACTACTCGCACAAGGGCACATCACCATAATTCTCTCTCAACTGCCGTTTTCCCTTTATAGGTCAACTTTCTTCTTTAAGCAATCTCCTATGTGACCTATTTTTCTTTGCTTCATGTTTCTTTGCTGATTGTCATCTAATGATTCTTTCTTCGATGTGATTTTAAAACAACATACGTATATGGCAATTACCCTTAATTGGGAGTTACCTGAAATAATTTAAATCTACAACATTTGGCGTCGTCATAACCTATGCATTAACAAGTAAGATAAGTTGTTTTTCACATAAAATACCAAGATTTTCAATAAAAATCTATTGTTTATTCTTAAGGACTTCCTTAGTTCCACACACCTTCTAGAAGTACTAATCTAATGCGATGAACATAATTTAAGCCAATACAATTGTAATAGGAATTAGTGATAATTGAAGCATTCAAAATATTATTTTTCGCACAATCGTTCTGAAATACTTACTTACTGTCATTGTTGACACATCTTGTAAGTTGAATATAAGAATACTGTGGCTAGTCTCCATAGAAACACAGTTCTCTTCGAGTTTATAACAGCTCTAATGCGGTAAGTAATAGTAATAGTTTTCACCAACAGATGTCTAGTTTATTTGTAAAAATGAAAATTACAATTTGTACAATTATTAAAAGTAATATTTCTTCCCGCGCCGTCATCTAATGTTTTTAAAGTAATAGAAGTTTCTGTATTACTTATTGAGTTAGATATGTTACTATTCGAATAAATTGCAGTAGTCTTGTCTTCGAACACTGGAATCGACTGAACGTTACTGGTATCGCCGCTTTTGGTATGTAAAATCTTGTCAGCAAAGTCCATTTTAGTTGTTAGAGAATCGGCTACGTAGCTCTCAGCGACATTAGACGACCTATAAATGGATCTTCTGTTAGGTATTAAAAAAATATATTAAGATTATCAATAAAACCTCCAACCGGCATGACGTTTAAGTGCCATAACGTCAACCCCAGTATTTGCTAACAAAGTTGCCGACGTCCTTCTGAAAGCGTGTCCAGTATAGTATTGCGGATCTTGTAGTTTTAAATATGCTGCGATTTTTTGAGGGATTTGCCCCATTGTATTTATACCCACGAGTTGATTTACACATTTTCCTTGACGAACTGAGTAGAAAAATCGACGAGAGTTTGCTTCCTTAGGCCTTAACTGTATATATTTTCGTACAATCGTCAAAAAAGGAACTTTTTCATTAAGTTTATCAATAATCGTGAAAGTTCGACTAATATGTGTTTTGCTATCAGGTACATTAACAATAATAACTGAACCTTGATCCGAAATGTCATCAACTGTCATCTTCACAAGTTCGTCACGCCTAAGGGCTCCTGCGATTCCCATTATCATTACTGCTTTCATCATAATGTAAGTTTCATTGGGGGCTTCCATCAGAAATTTGTTCATCTCCTCTCTAGTAAATACCTTGGATTTTTTAGGATGATGTCCAATATTTTTCTTTTTTAAAAATGCCAACAGCTTCTTAAATTGTGATATATCAATACCGTTATTTAAGTTAATGGTAGTTTTAAGCATTGAGTATTCTGCCCATAAACTTCCTGGAGACTTCAATCTTGAGCTTCTTTCAACAAAATAAGCTAGCAAAGTCTTTTCAGATATCTCCACTTTCTTCTCTCCCAACCATTTCTTGAACATATCATAAACGTTTTCATACCTTTTTTTTTATACTTTAGGAACCAAAGATTCGCAACCCCTTTGATAAGCTTCCTCAATGTCTGTATTTATTTGAAAATCTTCTTCATTAGCCATTGTGAAAAATTAATATTGAAACTTCAAATTGTTTATTCGGTTTCTAACAACAAAACGTTTCTAACGAAATACATTCAAAACACTCTGGATAATATACTTATGTACATGTCATAAAAATCAAGATAATTAAATCGGAAACAACTCAAATTTTTTTTATTTTATTTGGTGTTATATGCGATTGTGCGAAAAACGTTATACCCTACACGGTTGTTAAGTGCCTAACGGAATCTCGAAAATTGAAAAATCTCGACTTCGTCTCGATTTTTCAAACTTTTCTCGATTCTGTTATAATGCACTTACCAACCTAATAGTGTAATATACTATTAAAAATGTTCCATAAATGTGCAAATTTTAATTTTCAATTGCATAAAATAGAACTGGCCTTGAAATCATTTGACTTTGTAAAACTGTAGTAAAAATAGCATTAGCCTTGAATATGAAATTATAATCAGAGCAGGCTTTCACTTGATAACGACAATGTAAGATCCATGTAAACAAAAACAATTGGGGGAAGCAAAGCCAAGCTTTGGGTGTGTATTTTGGCTTCCCCACAAAAATTATTTTAAAAATTATAACTACCTTTTTTAAATTACAAAGACTGTTTCAACTTAGCACAGTTTCTTTAATAGGCTGCAGAAGATTTTGCATTAATTTAGTGGCGTCGGTGTACTTACGGTTTTTATCACGTAGGCCTATACAACTTTTAACATTTTAGGCCAACTTGTTTTGTTAAATGTGCGGTTAGATCGCTATATTTGACTTTTGAGTGTAGTTTCCATTAGTTTAAAAACCCCGTATTATAGTAATTCCAGTAGTTAATAAGCAATATTTAATAGATTGCATATAATAAAAAAAGAAAATTTTTTGTTATATGCCATTATATTTGAAAATAATTATAAAAATCAAAATAATAAGTTGGTAGAATGTCGAGACCCAACCCAATTGAGATTAGAGTCATTAATTTAATTTAACAAATAAACACAGAGCTAGACCTCGAATACATTCATAGTAACGTATTTAGTTACCAATTTGTTATTCTTCCGTACGTTTTTCTAGTCGCCCGTTCACTACCATTTCTTCTCTAATTAAGCGGAAATCACTTCCAGAACGTTGTTTTGCCTAAGATTTTACAAAACTGTATTTAATTCGCTGAGAAGAAGACCTAGTGTAGCAATATACGCAGCCATTTTATGAGAAAACGCCTTAAAGTATTTATTTAATTACCAATAAAATTTTCACTGCAAATGTGCTGGTACAAATTCCAGATATCCAGTGTCGATCCTTGTGGAAGCAAGAGCCTTACAAATTGGTCGTTGTTATATCTGCAGGGTATCTCAGGTTAACGGTGATATTTCTTGCCTGGCTATCAGGCGCTCACAAATCATAAATCGCGCGTGCACACCCCTTGACTAATCTTATCTCCCCTGTCCATTACATTAGCTTATCCGCAGTTGTTCTTTCAAATTACCACGCACCTGCGCTTCCGACGATTGGGTTTGAAACGCGACGGGCAGTTACATTTTATTGTACCTACGTTCCATATCGGGGCATAAAGCTCCTAAGGAATCTATAAAAGATTTATTGGTTCGCATCTCTCTACCCAAATGTAGTTTTATTGCGAGTTATACATCTTTAATTCATGTAATAAAGAAAAGTAGTGCTATAAAACGTTGCAAGCGGTAGAATAATATTATAACCTCTACAGAAACATTAAACGCAATTGTAGTAACTTTTAAAGCATTATGTTTTTGTAGAGTTGAATTATGTAAAGTATTTACTTACTACCACTTCCTGTATTGAACCATATTGAGCTAGAAGACCTTAAATCTCTGTTCGAACAAAAATTTTAAATGCCTTCATTCCGGTCGTTTACGACCAATTACAGTGGTCAGTACCTTAGAAAATGTAGCCACAGTTGCGTGGTAACTGTTGTGAGTATTCTAGGGCGGTTTAATTTTTTTAAGATCTTCCATTTGCTACATTACAGCTAAGTATATGCATATCAGTGTGTAGAATTATGTTTTTGTAACTGATCACCCAGTGTTGAATATATTACTGCCGCATATATTTAAAAACCGAACGCCATTTCCATCTGGGTGTGCTAATAGCTATTTGGAATAGTGGATGACTAGCTGTCAGGTCATCACTACTATTTTCCTTAATATGTATTTGGGTGTTGAGATGTCATGCGTCTACTAGTTTAAAATTAACTTAATAAGGGTCCACCTCCATCAGCTGTGTGTTACGATATACACACGACTTTAAGGCAACACCGGACAGCTCTTACCACAGGTCTACTTGCCTTTGAGAGGCATCGCGGATAAAGCCTCCGAATGTACACAGCTAGCGCCCTGGGAGAGAAGATCCACGGTACCCGCAAAGTCCGGTATTGTTTCTGGATAGTCAAAATAGAGAAATACTTAAAAAAATAATAATATACCACTATGAAACATTGTACATATAGCTCAAAAAGTCTACCCCGCTCACGCCCGAAGCGGATGGGTCTATTGCATAATGAATACTTACGTGTTTGTTAACTAAATGCTTAATTTTTTCAACTAATAAACTGTAACTTCTCTTTTATAATCCCTTAATAATTTACTACTTCAACGTTAACTACAACTTTTAAATTCAAAGGGGCTGCAGGGCGCAGTTCCTTACTGCTTAGATAATTGCCACTGTGACTCAAAGAAACCCAAAATATTACAAATGAGGTATATTAAACTATTTAAAAATGATTGGAAGAGCTAAATAAGCAGTTTACAATATTACTACAGTTACACAGTTCACAGAATAACTTGTAAAATCTAAAATACAAGCAAACAATTTGGTAAAAGACATAACAAGTAATAATGATGAATCCTTGTAAACAACGGGAAAGCAGCTCGACTCAAAATGTTGACTTCGAGTGGGCAACTCAAAACATCAAACGCCAAGTCTACCATCTCGAACTGCCTTACACGTAATGCAAGAACATCATAGTAAAACTTGACAAAAGTGTAATACATACATACTATATATACAGTGTGTCCTCGGACTGAGTTCACATAAGGTGTAAATAATTCAAAAATATTCGACTTAGAAGCTGATATTTTAGGATTCGCTCCTTCTTGGTCTTAAACTAAGATAGTGTTAAAATTAGTCAAATTAATTAATATACAGCATCACTTAGAAGGGATTTTCAAAAATTGTCAGGAGTAAACTACTATTAATTTTGAATATATCAAGAAAAGGTATAATAGTAAGTTGTTTAGAAATAAAAGTTTTAAGAGATATTTATGTTATTTTAACGAGATCGCATAATTTTTAATTTAATTAATTTAAAATGATAACAACGGAACAACAAATTTTTATGGTGCCATGTTAAGGTTTAGGTGAAGAGTATTCGTATCGTAGAGTGACACGAAAATTCCGTAAAAAAAGCCTAATGAATATGTCTCTAACAGTGTAAAACAATTATTTACTGGCAGTGTGCTGAATGTTAAGAAAAAGAAATCACCCCTGACTGAAGAAGAGAATGCTCTACCCAAAAATTGCAATAGCAATGGATTCCGTAAGGCACTTTCCAAAACTATCATTAAGAAGGCGAGTTATAAATTGGTAATATAGGTAAAACCTATTTGCAAGTTATTTGCAATGTTAATAAGATCAAACCTTATAAAGCCAAATTTATACATACATTAGAGGAAAATTACAAGGCAAAACGATTAGACTTTTGCCTGTGGTATGGAGAAAATTATTACAAAAATGTAATTTTCTATAAGGAAAACACTATTACAACCAATGGAATAATAGGTTCTCAAAATTCAAGATATTCGTCTAAGGATAATCTAAGATATCGACTTCAATCCAGGCGACAATATTATAGCAACGCAAATGTGTGGTATGGTATTTCTTACTACGGTATTATTGGTCCTTATTTTTTCGAGCAAACTATGAACCAATACAGTTATCTAGAAATGTTGGACAGTTGCCTTCTAGACTATTTAGATAATATGATGATAAAGGATAGGCAGACGGTATACTTCCAACAAGACGGTCACCCAGCTCATTCAACGCGAACCAGTCGAGAATGGTTAGATAATAAATTTCCTCAACGGTGGATTGGACGAGATGGTCCAATACCTTGGCCTCCCAGTAGCCGTAATCTGACCATAATGGATTACTGCTTGTAGGAATATCTTAAAAAGAACGAGTACGCGACTCCATTGAACGATGATGTAGACCTGTTGAAACTTAGAATAAGAGAGACTATTAATGCTAGGCCAATAAATGAAATTCAAATTGCTTACAGAGGATTTACCAAGCGAGTCGAGCGATGTGCAGCGGTTGGTGATAGCACATTTGAATAACCTTATTTTTTTCTTATTTATGTTTATAATGCTTGTTAATTATGTTTTTAATTGTTATTTTGTTATAAATAATAAATGAGTATTTGTTTGTGTAGTACTTTATTAACTCATACAAGCACACATACAAAACGTTAAAAATCAAAATGGGCCTATTTGCCTAAAAACTTGCTCTTATAGCTTTTATTTCTAACCAACTTATTATTATACCTTTTCTTGATATCTCTCAAAATAAAGGTTGTTTACTCTTAACCATTTTTGAAAATTGTTTCTGTAAACATGCTGTATATTAATTAATTTGACAAATTTTAACACTATCTTAGTTTAAGACCAAGCAGGAGCGAATCCTAGAACATCAGCTTCTAAATCGAATACCTTTTATTATTTACATCTTATGTGAACTCAATCCGCGGACACACTGTATATTACGATGCTACATTAAAATTAAAAGAAAGACAACTGCAAGCAGTTACGTTAAGCTAAAGTTCGTTGTCAGTCTAATAAACGTTTCGTACTTTAAACATACTCTGATATTTTCGCACTTTGATAAACACCACTACTATCTGAATTATAGCTGAATACCTTGTCCTTAAACGAAGGTTCCCTAGCAGGGGTTGCTCTACGGAATACGGTTGATGTCGTTCCTGTTTTGGCGGCTGCAGACACATTTTGCCGATTTGATGTTGATTAAACAAATGCTTTGAGGCAGCTGCTATCTGTCTGATAGATTCGCTTATAGTGATGGCAAGAAAAATACGCTTGTGCTTCCTTTCGTTAATGGGAGTATTCTGGCGGCGGACCATCGGAAGTGATGCAACAACGACAGACAATGCCAGTTCCCATACATAATAACTTGGTTTTAACAAAATACCTCGCGCGAACTGAATCGAAGTTTAAAGCTGTTCCCCTCGTTTTTTCCCTCCCAGGATAAATAACAATGGCGTGTCTGACTATCTTTCTTTAATAATAGTCTCTGGTTTGTTCTCACACAACGCAAAGTTTTTCAGGGCAATTGTTAGCAGCGGTACAGCGCATGTGTGCTGAATTGGTTGCGGCACACACGACAATTTTCCTGATAACATTTCTTGGTAAAAGTCGCTAACTAGTCGTCTATCGGCTGCCAACAGGTATTAAGCTGCTTTCGAAGCATGGCGTCGTCTCCGTCAGTCAGTGGCAACACTTTAACTAAGCGTGACATGCGCCAAGCGGAATCCGAAAAGTAAGGCCGTTCACGCAGGACCCAGCAAAGTGATTATGGGAAGACGGAAACCATGTCGTTAGTTGTTTCATAAACCGATTGAATTAAAAAGAAACATAACATGTGGCCAATCTGAATCGTATGCAAATCTGGTGTGTTGAATACATCCCTACTAGATTTTATCTTGCCTCATTTCTTGTAAAGTTAAATGCAGTACACTTTTTCAGAAAAGCAAGATAACTTATATCAGAGTAAACTAGAGGCAAGGTAAGTACGATTTTGAACATACAACATGTCCATTGCCCGAAGCCGTGAGCAAGATCGTCTGTGATAAGATATTTTCATGATGGGGCGTATAAAACATTAATAATCATCTGTCAGTTTAAGATCACGCGTGCAGCCCTTCAAGTCTGTTGAAGTAGTAAACAGTTTTAACCTGTAACAATATTAAAAAATATTCTGTTCTACGGCTTATGTATGTTAGTATGAGATTGTTTAAGATCTCTGAACACTACATACAGTAGCTTATTGTGTTTGGATGAGATGGTTTGAAGGAAAATATTTGATCGGTTACAGGTGTGTTGTTTCTGAATCCACATATACACTGAGCTATATCAGGCAAAGCTATAGCGCGGTAGTTTTCGTACTCCACTTTATCGATTTTTTGTGTATGAGGGAGATATAATATTCTTCTTTCCATATTATTTTATTTAACACTAACAGATCTTCATGGAATTTTCTCGAGCACCTTTGGCCAGTTCTGCGACAATTAGTTTTCTCCCACAGTTTTCATTTTCCATTGCATCTGTTTAAATTTTATTTTCATCTTATTTAGTTATTTATATTCTTCTATGGTGTATACGCTTGCTGTATAAAAACATTTAAATTCTTTTTAGTAGCTTTTCATTCTCCGTATTCCTCCTGTCGTATCGTATTTCGCCCTTTACATGTTGCAGTTCCCTCTCTAAACCATTTAGTTCAGCAGTGCTTTTCGACATTATTTTCGATAACGTATTATATATTTTAATTTTCCTCTGTTAGTTTAAACAGAGGCACCTCCTGCTCGAACAGCACCAATAAAGCACCAAAGCAAAAACTTTCACAAAAGGGAAGGTAAGACTAGCGATCCACGATCGGATCAGCAACGTATAAGAAGCTTCATAATGCGCTAGGCTGTATTTTCGGCCGTCAGCCTATTATACAAAACGTGTGCAGGCACCTGATTGCGGACTTTCCCACTTTTAAATCTCCCCTCGCTTAATCGTTTCCACAAGAAAATATATTCTCCGACGACGCGGCGTTTGCACAGAGACTTGGCGAAAGTGTTCTAAAGATCATCTTGAAGTATTGATGAAATCGATTGGATGGAGGCTTTGTCAATATTGGCATTACCTTTTATTAGCGTTCCCCTTCCCTATAAGGGAGCGAACAGCAATTTCTGGCCGGTATTTTGTAAATAAACTTTGAGGCGTAGTTAGGCCTTTAAATTTGGTGCTCAAGCCGCATGAATTTTTTCAGAATATTTTCGGCGGGAAACGTTCTCTAGTTTTCTATATCGACACTGAAATGGCATTAACGGCTGAATACTACTTTAAATACCTTAGTTATTTTTGTTTGGCGGATTGATTTTGAAATAATTGCCAGGAGCGACAAAACATTTAATATAAAATATCTCTACAGTGTGGGCCAAGAACCTTGGAGCCCTTTAATATTTGGGGCTGCAACATATTTATTTCATGGCAATACACATACCCAATATTTATCTAAGAAACCTTCTGACCAGAGTTGATAAGCCTTTATGACATTGGAGGAGTTGACAGTTCTTTCTGATATCTGTAGGTGTCTTCTTCTTAAAGTGTCATATCCATCAGTGGATGTTGGCAACAATTGCAGCAAAATCTTCTCGGTTTTGTGTGGCTCTAAATAGTGTGTGAGTGTCCAGATTTGTCCAGTCCTTAATGTTTTTGAGCCATGAATGTTTTCTCCTGCCTATACCTCGTTTTCCTTCAATTTTTCCCTCCATGATCAATTTCAGAAATAGGTACTTTGAATTGCGGAATATGTGGCCCAGGTATGCCACTTTTCTTCGCTTCACTATAGTCAGAAGCTCATCTCTATCTCTATTCATACGTCTCAAAACCTCGTCGTTGGTCATATGCGCGGTCCAGGGTATTCTTAGAAATCTTCTGAAGACCCACATTTCAAATGCTTCCAACCTATTAAGCGTATTGACTTTAAGTGTCCACGTTTCAGCTCCATATAGTAATACGGCATAAATATAACCCTTGACAAAGCGGTATCTTAATTTCAGACTAAGGCTTTTGTTAGTCAGTAATTTTCTCATATTGAGGAATATTTTCCTCGCTTGCTCTATTCTGCAGACTATTTCCGTGTCGGGATTTAGATTTTCAGTTATCCAGCTGCCGAGGTATTTAAACTTTTGGACATGTTGAATAGGTTTTCCCTATACGAAGAGATTTACTCGGTTCACTGGTGTTTTACTGGCAACCATTACCTTTGTCTTGCCTATGTTTATGTAGGTTTAAACACCAGTAATTAGAGATGGGACAGTGAGCGAGTATTCACTCACGTCACGCACGTTTCACTCTTGCTTTAACCACTTACATTCACGCACGTTAACGTTTACGACGTGACCGGCAGCTTTTATTTCAAATTCAAGTTCAGATAGAATATAATGCTCAAATTTAAAACCAATAAAAACCCGCAATAGAACTAAAATAAAATAAAATATGTTTTGCACGTGAAATAATTTACGTGATATGTTGCAATCAGAATAGTAGACACAAAAATAAATAAATGAAAATTGACTACAATAGCTAACAACAAGGGATAAATACTGATATCTCAAAAAATAATTTCTTGCAACCGTCTTCAGAGATTACTTTTAACCCAAAAGCTGTCAATGGAATTAACGTTTCCCTTACTAATACTAGAACAAGAAGGTATATGTTGCTAGGCAACTCCTTTAATTCCTATGTTTCAAAGTACGTTTACGTCTAAAGAACTAAAAGTGTGTTCTACTTAGTCGGCTATAGATGCAAACACGCGAGTGACTGTAGACACAACATTTACAACACAACACAGGTGCGAAGCTCTGTCGCTGCAGGCTGCCACACAGAAGTACGACCTCCCAATCGAGCTCTATATTTTCGACATGGACGGGCAACTGGGAAGCGGTGCACCATGCAGTATTTTATTCGTTACTAAATAGTTAACGTGAAACGTGAATCACGCCTTGGAAATTTTTACTCAAGTTCACTCACGTTCATGGCCCGATTTTCAAATATTACTCACGTTCACGACAGGATCCACCATGACCCAGCGTAACCCAACTGTTTTTCAGAAGAAAGATAATGCTTGCTATGCAACACGTTCTCTAGAATCTACATTTCAGCTCTCAGAGTAGTTTTGTTAATTCTAAGTGGCGTTACAATAGTCAATGGGCATTTGCCAGTTTCTAGCTTTCTGAGAAAAATACATTTTTCTACGACCACCACCAAAAGTAGGCCTTTTAGCGCTAGCTTTTTTCACTAAAAGTGACGTTTTATAATTTAGCGTGTTTAACCTCTTTTCGCCATATGGGTCAGATCAGGAATGTACCACGATTTTGCATTTTAAAACACAAAAAAATAAATTTTGAAGCTGCAGAGCCATAGAGGCTTGTTGGTCCATCAAAGGAACATACGTTTATGTCAGTTTGCAGCCTGGGAGCGCCACCTGTGATTAGCAAGTGTATAATACAATTTCAATGGCTGGTACTTGTGACAGCGGGTTAAATGTATGTGTTTAGAGTGTGAAATCTAACAAAATCGTAAGTAAATGTACCTAATAAAAATTATAAACTAGCTTCTAGCTGTTTTCAGTATATATAGAACGTATTAGCAATAAAATAACTTTACAAATTTGTCTTAGAATGCTAAAAAATGCTTTGTTCCTGTTTAGGAACAGTAGACATTTTCATGATTTTGTTTTGTTCCTGATTAGGAACATTAGGCAATACTTTAATATTGGGTAAATTTAGTTCTAATTATTGTTTCTCGGTTTAGAATGGCACCTAGTCTTCGTAAGCGAATTCCAGTTCCCCCTATTGAGAGTGAAGACGAAAATTTCAGCGATACAGATGATGACCCTGATTACCTAAAAGATTCAGGAACTGACAGTGAAGAAAATAATGGATATGGGGAATCATCACAAGATGAACCTGTGACCTCGAAAAGTTGTGAATATGTATGGAAGAGGGTATGTCTTTCAAGCCCGCCTTTAGTAATTCCTGATTTCTTCGAGGACGAAATTGAAGAAGTACCTGAAATAGGTAGACCTTACCATTACTTCATGTTATACTTTGATCAGGACATTTAGGAGTTAGAAATTGTTTTGGCTGTAATATTATATATGTCTATCATCCTCTACCACAAACCGGATGTACTGGGCCAGAGATACAAGAATACCACTAGTTGCAGATAAAATGTCTCGTGATAGATGGGAAGCAATCAAAGCAAACTTGCATTTCAATAACAATGAAAACGAAGTCAAAGGTGATGACCGGGATAAACTGCATAAAATTAGCCCTCTTGTTACACTCTTTTGTAGGAACACGTTCCCATCCCTCAGATGATGTGTGTGGATGAGCAAGTGGTTCCATTCAAAGGTCGTTCTACGCTGAAGACTTATAATCCAAACAAGTCAAATAAATGGGGGTACAAGGTATTTGTACTGTGTGACGTACAAGGTGTTAGTTATGACTTCGAAATTTACACAGGTAAGATTTTACCAGTTCATGAGAGACCAGATTTGGGATCTAGTAGTAATATAGTGCTAAGAATGGCGGAAATAATTCCTGGAAAACATGAATCATCTGCTATACTACGACAGCTGGTTTTCTTCGCTACCTCTTATGTCTACATTACAAAAACGTGGAATAGGTTCCCTAGGCAGAATACGAAGTAACAGAATTCCTGGTCTTACACTAACTAGTGACAAAGATTTGAAAAAACTTGGAAGAGGTACATATGAAGAATTTTGTGCTACAGTCCATGGCTCTGAGATACGCGTAGTAAAATGGTTCGACAACAAAGCCGTAACCCTAGCTAGTACCTTTTGTGGGGCTCAATCAATAGATGAGACAAAGAGATTTCCCAAAAAAGAAAATAGAGAGATTAGTATGAGTCGCCCTTTTATTGTAAAACAATACAATGCATTCATGGGCGGAGTGGATCTGCTAGATGGTCTAGTTTCATATTATAGAATACATATGAGATCTAAAAAGTGGTACCACCGTATTTTTTTCATTTTATGGATATGCGTTTTCTCAATGCTTGGAGACAGTATTGCAAAGACATGATGAAGCTAGGGCTTGATAATAAAGGTCTGCCAGACTTTCTCAAATTCCGGAGTGAACTTGCTGAAGCTCTTTGTATGTTGGGTAAATCAACGCTATCAAGGAAAAAAAGAGGACGTCCGTCATCTTCAAATCAAATAGATATCGACTATGAAAACAAGAAAAATCGAAACTGTTTTGTGGAGTTTCATATTTAATTTTTCTGTAAATAGTTTGTATTAGTTGACTATTGGGTGACTTTAGGAACGAAGTTATATTTTTTTAGAATTTTTTTTTGCTGTTTTTTGTTTTTTTTTCTAATTCATTGACTGCTCAAGTAACGAGTTTAACAAAAAAATTTTTTTTTTAAACAAAAGTTTTATTCAGTCGCAAAGCGGTTAAGATATCAGCTGTTTACTTTTAGCTCATGTGCTAAAAGTGAAATGAGGTTATAAAACTACAATTCCGAACTGGAAGTGGTTAGAGGTAAAGTGTTTTTTAAATAATTAAAGCTTTATGTAATGAATAAAGTCAGATGTGTACTATTATAATTACTTTTGATAACTGATCTTGACAGTACTGGCTCCGGAAACATTCACCTGCTCGTCAAGGTCATCTCTTTATTATGACATAAAATGTCGTAAATGCAAACCTTTGTTAAATTGACATTTATGGATTAATAACAGAAAATTTAAAATATTGTATGCAAACTAGTGGTAAAAGTGTTATTGCACTCGACATGTTATGAAACTCAGCCTTCGGCCTTGTGTCATAATTTTCATGTCTCGTTCATAAATATCAACTTTTAGCACTTGTTGCATAAATAGCTATTTTGGACAATTTAATTGAAAAGCAACAGTACAGTGGTAGATATGAATCGGAAGCTCTTCAGTAGGTGTAGGTGTTTTGCTAACTTTATCGAACAGTCACGATCATTTGGACTTGATTCTATTGTGAACGTAACAAGATTAGTATCATTTAAGGAGCATCTGCAATTTTCCAAGAAGCCTGTTAAGAAAATATTCATAGAACTGTGCACATTAGAAAATTTCACAGGGAGGAACACGGTTCAGAGCGCTTAAGGGGTTAGTGCAAATCTAGCGGAAATACACATCAAAACTTACTTCACAGCTACTTTACCTACTTACTGTATAAACAAAATTTGCGGTAAATCTCGCATGCAATAGAAACTGCTTAAACTTAGCTTGAATATCGATATGAAAGTCCAACGTATTTAAACGAAACTTCTTCTTCCTCTTATAATATATCAGTGGCCTGTTTAAGTTAAAAAAGTTGTGGTCCTACGACCCTCTTTGATCGTAAACCGGGTAGGTGCCTAGCTTGATCTGACGAAATCGAGGAACAGTTTCTTTTTTAGGAGTTAACGACTATCACAGGTGTTAGGGTAGTAGATTTTTAAAATCCCTGTATAGTCACCGGGAATCGAACCAGGTCCAGCCGCCTGAGAATCAATTATATTGCTATCTTGGCATCGGCTCATACTTGAACGAAACGAGATCAGAATATCAGATGGGTAGACTACACTTCGAAAACCTGGATCGCAATTTTCTGAAATTGGCATAACGGTCACCTACGCACAGCTCTTCTGCTTGAAGGCAATTGCCATATTGACGATCAGGTCACCTGGACGCGAGAAGAAATTTGATGAGACGAATTACCTACCCTGTCTGCCGCGTGTATTAAAAATCCAGTTGTCAAAGCTCAAATTGACCTGACGAAATATCTAAAAGTTTAGTGAATCATTTAAATAAAACGAAATTTCAGAGAGAGTTGATGACGAAGTGTAGAATTTATTTTCTCTTCGACAATCGGACTAGGTAACTACTCAGGAACTTTAAATAGCGTACGCTCTCTGTTTAGCACGTTAATACCGGTGGTAATCCTTAACCGCTAAGAACAAAACCTCTAATCGGCTTACTAGCAAAGATGGCTGATAGAACCACAACTTTCTAGAATCAAGCCACTGGCCTAATACAAGAGGAAGAAAATTGAGGTAAGTAGAATTTGTTAGTTGATAAAGCTTGAACTTCTAAAACTTTTCTTGGAAGTTTTCCTACCCAGTAACTGTCAACAATAAAAGAATTTGCCATCATGCTAAATATTGCACTCCAACTAATAATATCAGGTGATATTTTTATAACTACGATTCAGTGGGTTTAAATATATTTTTCGAACACAATATCGGTCTTGAATTTCACATAGTTTCCGGAAATGTAGACCACTTATCTCTTTACTAACTATTTAGTAACTAGTTAAACTTAGGGATCTTGATAAGTAACTGTTTAAATAACATCAGCAGTTCGGGGATTGTAGAACCAAATTTGTTGCACACAGTGCAATTGACGCAAATACATCTGATACTTATTTCAGTTATATTTTTAAGACACGTGGCTATACCCCCAGGTTTTCCAGAAACGTTTGAAATTAAGTAGGAATTTAAATGTATAACCTCAATATGCCTCTGCTTTAATTCTACTTTTCAGCGGGGAGGCTACTGGAAACCACCTTGAAAGAGCAACCTTATATTGGTACTGCTGCATGTAACACTTGGAGCATCTCTGTTAGTTATTACCTTTATTTTAAAAACCCTCCTGGCTTGGCTTTTATTCACTCATCTACTTTACCAATGCAATATTGGCAGCGATGGTAAGCAAAATAAAACACAGATAGCGCTTGGACTCTCTATTTCTTCAAAATTACACATAATAAAGAATATCATCTTTATAAAATTTACGAAGGCGTTACAAGAATTTGGAAGCTGTTTTACAGCGGAATTTACCGCTTTTATACCAAATTGGTCCATTTTTATGGATTTGATGGGTGAAAATTTTAAAAGTATTTATATATTAATTATGTGAAAGACTTACTTACCTTCACATAACTTTCTAAAATTTAGACAATTTAATCTATGGGGCTTGCATTCCACTCAAGGATCCCTCTGGCACCACACACACTGAGCTGATTCTAGAGGTTGTGATAAATTTACAATTTTTTTCCAATTTCCTTAAAATTGACATCTCATATCGTTTTCACTCGATTTCGTATATACATTTACAAAGAAATCCATTCTGTTGTGGTCTGTAGTGGTCTGTAGTCATGGCTATTGTGTTGAAAGCCTCTATCTCCTTATTGTAACATAAAAGGACTGATAGCTTTCTGCATTTTATTTCTGACATGATTTCTACAATAGGAGTGCCTACGGAAAGCACTTGTGCATCACATTGAATATACTCATCATCATTGCCAAAGCCTGTATCGCTGCACTTGCCTACCATTGTAAGTACCAACACATTGTATTTTTTACTAGAGTAACACTAATCGTTGTGAGGAAATGGTCTATGTCGCTTATTGTTGCAGAAATGTCTCACGTGTATTATTTTACGTGGAATCATGATTTTTCCTTTTAGTGTTTTATATTTGAACTAACATGGGCAACTTTTCTATTAATCGACTTAACTACCTTAACCACGTTTTATGCAAATGCGTAGGATTCTCAAACGTTTAACTACTGTCACTTCTGCGTAAAGGGAAATTCAACAATGAAATCTACGATGCGTGATTGGAACTTCAAATGACTTAATATCAATGAAGTAAATGATCCGGCAAAGCTGTAGCGTTGCCAAAAGGGTCGCTAAAGTACTTTTAAATAGCATTTAAAGATAACGCGCTGAGGCCACTGTCACTGTATATTTGTGTTTATTAGAAGGATTATTTATTAGAAGAAGCTAGCGTTCCTGGCCATAAAATCCTGTATTACAAGCTTTTATGGCCAGGACCAGGAGCCTGTATTACAGGCTTTTACGGGAGGTTCTAAAATTCGCCGGTACAGCCTGTCCTGTAGAGGGACGCTTTCTTCAAGCACCCACATCCTGCTGCCAGCATAGCTGGCCCACTTGAAGTCTATTTAGTCATCCTCTACAGAAGCTTGGCCCCTCAGATAAGTACTTACGAAACTACGTTGCCGTAGCTCCATCAGAGTTGTGGAGTTATACCTTCTTGGCGTAGCGGTCTGACTTCAGGATTCAGCCGATTCTAAATAGATGAATGATATTCGCTCTAGGAGCATTCAAGGGTTAGCTTAGAATGAATTAGAGTAGGGTTGCTTGTAGTTTATACCTATGTGTTATCTAAATATTGAAACATTACAGTAACAAACAGGCATTGTGCTTTCATAAAAATTTAGAGGTATATGTTGTTGGTTTTCTTAGTAATCACAGTCAACAAATATTTAGCACCAATTAAAACATCAATTTTTCGAAATTGTCCTGTAAAGAACAATTGTAGAATAATGGGTCATTTTTAAAATTATAGAGTATTGTATTATTTTTAGGACTTAAAATTGTTCGCATCGTTCGCTTCCGAGAAAAAATCTCAAAGAGGTTTAACGATTCATATTGCAGCACCAATGGTAATAGCTATTAATATTACTAGGAAGGAAACTACATCATTCCCTACCGCTAATGTAGTTAAATGCTTGAGCTCTAGCAAGAGCAATAATCATCCAAGGGAAGAAGGAACACTTTACTCCAGAGTTCTACATATGATTTCTTTACAATTCTACATTTTATGATAAAACGGTGTCTTATGTTCAGCTGTATTAAAAAATATTTAAATATAAAAAGCAGGAAGATACTTGGTTTGTTATCAATAACATTACCTAGCGTCCATAATTGCAACGAAAGCCAATGTATTAAATTCTTTCCTGCTGCCATTGGAAACCAACAAGGAAACCAAAGCTCTATTTTCGCTAACAAAAAATCCCCTGACAAGCTACAGAAATGTCATATTCGTATCAAGGTGTCAAAAAATCGTTATCAGATTTTTACATATTTTTTTTAATGTTTTGACGTCATCAACATTTTTTAAGTGACACCCTTCGTGTTTTCATTTATTTCGGTAAAAAACTTTAATCTGTTTTTAACGGTATAAAATATGTTGCTTTAGAAAAGTATAAAAACAACTTCCTTAAAGTTCAAATAGTAAGAGTGAATGAAATTAACATAATAGGAAGCAGTAAAACCGCTTAGTCTTCTTGACGATTTTATTACAGATTTGTTAGTAGCGACATGTTTCGAAACAAGACTGGTTTCATCATCAGGCCCAAGCACTAATATAGAGAATAAAGATGTGTCGCCTGGCTCTCTGTTATCTATCAACACGAACGCGAGTTGACCTCAGGTCAAATAATAAATAATTGTATCCAACGGTTTTCTTATAAAAGTGAATTTTAATTTTAAGTGTAATAATAGTGCAAACAGAAGCGAACCCCAGCCGGGGTTCCCAGCCTCGTAACAATGAGTAAGAGAACAAATGATAACCTTTCGCCTCCAGTAATAACAAATAAGAGATATTATTTTGAACCTACTAACCTTATCACAGCCAACAAATATTATCTCTCAAATGATAGCATACAAAATGCCAGCAATATAATTGATCAAGGTAAACATGCAGCTGCAATCGCCCAAATGGAAACAGATCAACAAAATAGTATCACAAATGTACTTCAAGATAACAAAATAAAAATACCACCAATATTCTTGCACGATGCAGCAAATTTAAAATACCAAAAAATAATCAAAGACCTTAAAGAGCAAACAAAATCAAACTTTGATACTGCACTAAAAGGTGATAAAATTAAAATCAATTTAAACACTATTGAAGACTATAGAAAAATGACTAAATTTTACGCAGACAACAACCTGAATTACCACACCTTTAAAGACCCAGAGAAAAACAACCTATCAGTCATCATTAGATCCCTCCCGGTATCGATCACAGAAAATGAAATATTAGAAGAACTAAAAAAATTAAACTACCCGGTCTTAAAGTTAGTACGCCTATACAATAGAGACAAAAAACCAATACCCTTATGTGCGGTGGATTTAGATAACACAGATAAAGCAAAACAGATTTTGAATTTACAGAAAATACAGCACAGATAAAGTTGAACCTAGACGAAAATCAAGTGACATTCCTCAATGTAAAAAATGCCAACAGTACGCACACACGCGCAACTATTGCAGATGGAACCCAGATGTGTCAAATGCACAGGCAGCCACGACTTTACCCAATGTCTAAGAAAGCAAAATACACTACCACAGTTCCAGACAAAACCAAACTGAACCCAGTTCTAGCAAGAATAATTATCAACAAACTCGGAATAATGATTACGATAGATCGTTTCCTAGATTTCCAACCAACTTAAGTAGATTTAATTACACAAATAAACAAGAAACGCAAGACTTTGTAACTGTAATCATCGCAAAAATTGTCCTTAACTGGAACGCTGATGATATTAAAAGGCAGCGTGCTTTATTCTTGGAATTCCTAGTTAGACACAACGGAGATGTTGCATGTATATCCGAAACGCACCTACACAACATAGAAACATTTAAAATACCAGGATATGAAATATATAGATCAGATCGAGACACTTCAACTGCAGCAGGAGGCGTAAATTAGATCATCATCCATTAATAAATCTAGAACTCGAAAACCTAGAAACAGTATCTATCAAACTGAACTTAGAAAACAATGTCAAAATTATGAATCATGATGCATATAAGCAACCAAATAAAAAAATTCTGGAAAGCGATGTTAATAAAATATTTTATGGCAATCAGCAAACATTAGTCATAGGTGATTTGAACTCTAAACTTATGGACTGGGGATGCAGAGCCACAAACCCAAGTGGTGTTAGGTTAAATAATATTATTATAAATCACGGAATACAAATAGCAACTCCCACAGATTATACATATTATCCCAGAAGACCGGATCATAAACCAGACATATTAGATATAGTCCTGTTTAAAAGCTTTAACAAACCAATTTATCAAACTGTGCTAAATGAGCTTGATTCTGATCACCTACCAGTGATCATCTCATTCTTCAATGCACCGCAATTAATACCGATGATACCTAAATTAATTGAAGGCAAAGTTGATTGGGTAATATTTCAGACTGAATTAGACAAAAACTTGAAAAACCCATACCCCATACAAACAACAAACGACATAGATGAAGTCGTGCACCAATATACGGAAACAGTAAGAACTAGCATACAATCAGCAGTAACGCCAAATAATAACAAACCATGAAGATATACCCAAACACCAGTAGAAATTCTAAACTTAATTAAACTTAAAAACAAAACCAGACGTGAGTGGCAAAGAACACGCAGGCCACATTTTAAAAAGCTTACCAATCAACCAACCCACCAAGTTAGAATGAAGCTAGACGAGTACAAACTCAACATGTAATCACAAATACATAGAGGATTTACAACCTCGAGATGCAACAATGTGGCAGGCCACCAAAAGACTGATTCGGCAACCAAACATAATATATCCACTAACAGACAACAACCTCCAATATGTCACTACTGATGCAGAAGCCAACCTATTAACATCGAATTTTGAACAAGTCTTTACACCAAATGACACAAACATAACCCAAGAACATCAACAAGAAGTAAACGAAACTATTCATAACTATAATAGACAGACACAAAGAGAGTTCGTACTAATGTCACCATCAGAAATTAAACAAATTATCACAATACTTCCACTAAAAAATCACCGGGACCGGACATGATCACAAACTCAATACTGAAACAACTCACAGTAAAGTCACTATAGCGTTCCTGGCAACAATATTTAATACTTGCCTCCGACTCGGGTATTTTCTAAAGAAATAAAAACAAGCCATCATTTTATCATTTCATAAAAGTGGAAAGGATAAACATAAACCAGACAGCTATCGCCCAGTCAGCCTTCTGTCAACGCTATCGAAGCTTTTGGAGAAAATTATTCATACACGACTAAATGTAATTCTGGAAGAGAAGAATATCGTACCAGAATATCAATTTGGCTTTAAAAAAAAACACTCGACATTGCACCAGCTTTTAAGAATAACGGAGACAATAGAACAAGGCTTTGAGAACAAGAAATACGCAGTTATTTGTTTCATCGATCTTCAAAACGCATTTGATAGAGTATGGCATGATGGACTTCGATATAAGATGATAAAATTAGAACTCCCACATTATCTTATTGACATCATCACCTCATTCATTACAGATAGAGTATTCACTGTTCGGGTACAGGCAACCCTATCGACTAATAGAACTATTAACGCTGGAGTACCACAGGGGAGTATATTAGGACCAACTCTGTTTAACATTTACGCACATAATCTACAAACCACAAATAATGCCTCCATAGCTATGTTTGCTGACGACACAGCAGTAATTACACAAAATGAAAATCTCCAGATAGCGGTTAACCAACTACAAAACGCTCTACACTCAATTTGCACATGGTATGACAAATGGAAAACTAAAATCAATCCAACGAAAAGCCAGGTGAAAGTCTTCACCTTGAAACGAATTCCAGACCTTCCAAATGTAACAATCAATCAACGTATAATTGAATGGAACGCAAGAGATATGGCAGTCAAATATCTAGGGGTTTACTTGGACACCGGACTTGGGTGGGGAAGCCATGTAAATAAGAAAATATGTGAATTCTATGCGAGACTCTCGCTACTATACCCGTTAATTAATAGAAAATCTCACTTGCGCATAGAGTGCACCATGCTTATATACAAGACCAGTCTACGCCTAATCATGACGTATGCGTGTCCGGGAGCAACGGGATACGGAAAGTTCGTTTCCTACATTTCGTTCCCCACATTTCGTACCCCACATTTCGTCCCGGGATATTTCGTCTCCCCACATCTCGTACCCGGAAACTTCGTTCCCATCCGAGCTCAATTTGTCCCGTAGATTACAGGGTGTTGAAAAACAAGTGCAGCGATCGGAATACAATTAAAAAATTAAAGATATTTTAATTAATTTATTTATTATAATAAACTTATAAGAACAAAATAAATTGTATTTATTAAAGTGACGTTTTAATCTAAGTATCTTCCTGATATTTTGTATAGGGTCATAATTTCTCATTCTGGACAACTTTTCTGAGTAATATTTTGCTGTATCATGAACAAAAAGGGTAGTTTACCTAAAAAGAAAATAGTTTTTGCTTAACTGTCAAGGCCGACTTTGAAAAACTAAAAATTTTCTTAAAATTCTCTACAAACCGAGCAGGAATTATAATTCCTATAAAATTTTTATGTAAAACTAAAAATAAAGTGTAATTCCTTCTTGTAAACTCAAGCTGAGGTCATACTGTATATAGTTCTTATATGTTTATTATAATAAATAAATTAATTAAAATATCTTTCATTTTTCTAACTGCACTCCGATCGCTGCACTCGTTTTTCAACACCCTGTAATCTAGGAGACAAATTGAGCTGGCTCGGGAACGAAGTTTCCGGGTACGAGATGTGGGGAGACGAAATATCCCGGGAACGAAATGTGGTGTACGAAATGTGGGGAACGAAATGTGGGGAACGAACTTTACGCAAACCGCGTGTCCAGTTTGAAGCACCACAGCTAAGACTCACTTACGAAATCTCCAAGTCCACAAAACAAAATCACAAGAAATGCAGTGAACACCCCGTGGTTCGTCAGAAATGAACAAATTCACAGTGAACTAGCCCAACTTACCTAATGTGTCAGACTTTATAAATACTTTGTGTACAAGATTCTTTGTCAAAATATCGGAGTGTCCAAGTGCAGTGTATTATAATCTAGACCAAAACAACCGACATCAGAGACTCAAAAGAAAATTCACACAAGACTTATTACCCTAGTTTAAATAATTACAACTAAGCATGATTAACGTTAGCTAACTCTTATACATCTCACATTCAGTGGTACCGGTACAGAGGAGTCAAATAATGACCTCACTATGTATTAATTAATAGCTATTTATGCAACAAGTGCTAAAAGTCGACATTTATGCACGAGGCATGAAAATTATGAAACGAAGCATAAACGACTTTTAGCACGCGTTGCATACAATATTTTATCTACGACCTTAATTTTACCGTTATTAATCCATAAATATCGATTTAACAAATATTTGCATCTACGACACTTCTAATTTATGCTATAAGAAATAGTAGGCCATGCGCGGTCGAATGTTTTCGAAGCCAGTGCTGTCAAGGTCAATTACGAAATGTAATTATTAATACTCCACATCTGAGTGTATTCATTACATAACGCTTTAATGATTTCAAAAACACTTTACCTGTAACGCAAGATGCAACTACAATAACTTCACTTCCAGTTCGAAATTGTAGTTTTATAACCTCACTTCACTTTTAGCACTAGAGCTAAAAGTAAACAGCTGATTTCTTTACCCACGGTAAACTATAAAACGTCACTTTTAGTGAAACAAGCTAGCGCTAAAAGGCCTACTTTTAGTGGTGGTCGTAAATAAAAATTGTTATGTTTAACAGAATCATGTATAGCAGATATATGCTGAGCTGATTAAATTCTAATTAAAAAAAAAGCACTAATATGAATTGTCATATGTAACGAAGCATATGGTAAAAGTGAGGTTAAAATTTGAAGGTTGTACTTGTATACGCGATACGAAAATGGCTAAACGTCTTACTTATTAAATATGTTACGACTAAAGAACTTGTATTTAGTTCTTTATAAACAAAAGTCATGCTTAAACTAAATTTAACGTAATCGTTTTGGCTAATATTTCCTAGATGATTTCTTTGAATTCAACAGGATTGCTAAAGTAAGCATTGCTGTCAGTTCAGGAAATAAATAATCGTAACATGCTGCAAAATCTAATAGCAAACATTATTAACCGATGTACCAACTGTTTACAAGTTGCAGGTGCTCACTTTGAGCAGCTTTTGTAAAAAAATATTTGTAAACACAATTCCGTCTTGTAAAATTCCTTGATCATTATTAGTTACATATAGGCATATTGCATACTTGATTGAATTTGAGAATTAGGGAATGCGACCAATGGTAACTGGATTCATAATACGTGACGGGTTCCAGACGCATAACGATGTTTTATTTTAAAACTTTTAATTGCCAATATTTAAAAAAAAACTATTTGTCTGACCAAATTAGAATTAGAACCTTTGGTTTAGTTTCTGAAATAGAACTGCGTGCTGTAAATATTCTCCGCAAGGTTTTGATACACCTTGTATAATCAAGGAGTTATAAAAGAAAGGACAGAGACAGGTTCTTGTACGGGGCGGCCGCATGTTGTTGAATATCCCTTTACAAATGCAGGACTAAAGTATCGTTAGAATTTTTAACTTGTTAAAGTGTGTATTTTTGAACAATGTGGCAACCAAGCTACGGTAAATTCGGTCTGGACTACAGTTCTCTATTAGGTTTTATAGAAACTCCATCTATATAAAGTTTTTTTCATTACGAAGCAACTACAAACTGGTGTTTAACATGGCTTTCATTTTGCATTTTTATGGGTTTTATGGAGCAAGCTATTATTGGAATTTACTAATCCGCAAAGTCTGATATAGTTTATTTTGCACTTAATTAAAAAGTTCGCAGTACAAATTCTGAAGTAGTAGAGTTAACGCTCTTTATTTCTTTATTGGCCTTTCTAATCGCGTTTCGAAATAAGCTGTATATCAATCTCACGACTTACCTTTACTTAACGACTGTTGAAAAGCAAAACCTAAGATGTTAATTGGTTTGGTAACTGATAAGGGCATTTTAAAGTACTACGTTGTGTCTCCAAATTCCTCAGTTTTAAACTCCATTATTTTGGTTCTCGCGTAGATATATTTAAATATAATTCTCGCACCACTTTCATTAATTCAAAGGCAGCTTGTTACGTGGTGTTTTCAGAGTCTGTTATTATTAGCTGATCATTAGCAAATAATAGGGTATATAAAAATTTTTGACTCTTTAGGTGGTGCGGGTAGGAATTAATTTTACTCATCAACTAGCTTATGGTGTCGTAGATGGAAAAATTAAAAGAATTGATAATAAGCCACGGCCCTATCTAAGTACATGATATGTGATTACTCTACGTTCCTCCCTGTAGGATTATTGACCCAAAGTACCTATTTTGAGTAACTATTCGGTAGATATTTATTAGCTCTGCTGTCTGTTTTTGTGGTTTTACGATTTCTTCTTTTATCTTCAACGTTACTCATTTCTTCTAATTCAGTTGGATCAGTGTCTTCAGGTTCTTCTGCCTTTTGTTTATGATTAGTAGCATCGACAGCCTATACGGTAATGGACATTTTAAGCAAACAAGACCAATATATAAGAGAGTAATCAACAATGATACCTGGCGGAGTATTATAAGAAAGAACCTATTGCATCTGGAACTAATAATCGCAGCAAGGTTCTTTGTTTATTATTTTCATAATTGTATAATGATTTCTGCAGCAGCAACACATCAGATACAATTTATTATTTGAAAGTATTATAAAACCGCCACGGCGAATCTAAAAAGTAAGTGGAAGTGCAGTGACACCATACTCATTTCTTGTCTCACGTTGTTCGAAAACTGCAACTGCAAGATTGCTTTCAGAAAACAAACCAACAAGGCTGCAAGAAAGGTCCATCTCAAGGAATATTCTCTGTGGGAGCACCATGTGCATTACCTGCACTCCTGTGCGGGGCTCAGAAAATTGTCAGTATGTAAAAGCTGTCGCGATCGAAATGCGAGTAAAAATAAAGGAGCTCCTCCTATATACATTTGCGGGCTGCCAGCTAAACTGCAAATAAACAAAAACAAATTACAAAGGGCTTTGTGTACCGAATTTAAACACCAAACGGCGCCCCAGCAGAGCGAGCACATAAAGCGAGCGAAAGAAACACATTGGGAGTGCTTGTTTCGAAAAAAATGGCTTAAAGTGCGCTTTATTTGCATGGGCGGACGGGATTAATTGGAAAACGTCGATTTCGGAGCAGTTAAGGCGGGCCCCAATAAAAATTGGGGACGCACATCGCGGTAGCACTGATTTACAGGGTTAATCCTGCTGTTCGGTGATTTAACACCGGTCCTCCTCCATCTGCTTCCGTAGGCCACACCGGCGCAATCGATGACCCACAAATCTGTTTAACAGAACAAAACTCGTGCTCCATACACATAGTCCAGTCACTATGTATAAAAAGAAGGCCTTTGCTTGAAAGTGAACCGAAATTTGATATTCCTTTTTTGGAATATTGGGGGTGTTCAGGAAAGCTCAACTTCAAGTTGTCGATCAAGATTTCCTATGTGCTATTTCCATCATCTTAAAAATGGTGCGTTTCATTGTTTTACGAGAACACGTTTCTCGTTAACGGTACATGAAAATAAAGCAGACCTTTTATATAAAATTTTTTGTTCTCTACAATTTATGTTCAATTACTTTTCCTTCTTGGAGCGATATTAGTCGAGATATCGAATGAGAAAGGAAAGCGTGAAGGAGTCAAAATTTTTTTCGCACTTCTTCGCTTGTCTTTCGTTTGTCGTCCAAGTTAGCAGAAAACTAGTTATTATACAACTGATAGAGCCTGAAAATACTTGCAATTTGACCTCTTATAAATTGATGCTACTAAAATTACGACTTGTAGAACGGAACAAAGCCGTCAAGCCGGTGAGTAATTTTGATTTCATGTGTCGTAATATCACATAATAAACTTCAAAATGATTGGAATCATTATATTTAATAGAAAACCTTAATAAACAACTTGAAGTTCAACTTTCTATAACCTTAGAAAACTTAAGGCGCTTTTCTCTCCTTGTGTTTTACTCCGTCGTCTAAAACAGGGCTGTCCAACTAACGGCCCGCGGGCCGCATGTGGCCCGCATAGCTGTACTCTGCGGCCCGCGAGGAATTTTGGAAAATCATATGTTGCGCGATGCCTTTTTAATTGAGAATGATTCTGAAATCGTAATCAGTGGCTCGCTGATTGGCACGAATATGATTAGGCCACCTTGTACTCAGTAATGCAAACACTAGAGTCATCATTGCCGCTTCAAATAACAACAGTGGGGATGCGGGTGCGGTTCGTGTCGTTAACTCGTTGTTGCGGTTAACTGTCTGATCTGTCGCCGACGAGCCTGCGTTTCATTTATAATCGTAGTGCGACCACAGTTTAAACAGAGAGAATAAATACAAGGACTGCATTCCGTAACATAAAAGCGCTAATCCCAAGACCGATCTCCAAGTTGAAAATTTCTTATAAATGTCAGATGCAGTGTGATGCAAAAGTTTACCAGTTGTCGTAATCGTAATTAACATTAGAATTTATTTTGTGCATAAATCTTGGCCATGTAAAGGCTCATTTATTTGAACGCGGTCGCCGTGCGAACGCAGCTTTAGCAATTAGGTAGTAATCTGCTTTACCGGCAGGCTTAGCAGCTGTTTCAGGGCGCTTGTTTTGTTTTCTCTTGCAAAAAGTGGCACCATGTCGGCAGAATTCCTGCGATTGCGCTCCAAGTTTTAGGTCTTAGCTTCAGCTATTTTGAAATATTATTTGGAGAAGCTTCGCTTTGATGCGGCTTATGGGCGTTAGGCACTTCAGTTTAAATTTTGGTAACGTAATACATATTAGCTGAATTTCGTCCAGCATTTCCTCCAAGTATTTTATTTTGCTGGGGTGCGGCCCGCCAATAATTTAGAAAATAACTTTGTGGAAGTTGGACAGCCCTGGTCTAAAAGATGAAGGAAGCATTGTAATCGCCAAAAAATCACCTTCTGTGGTTTCTTCAGATCTTTACGTTTCAAGGTCCCTAGATGAATAAACACAGGTTGTTATCATAAAAAGGTCTCCGTTGGCTATTCTCTCAAAACCAATACACACTGTGACTACTTGGATACAATGTCCGCTGACCAGCCAGTTTCGGAGCAGCGTGTACATTTCTTTAAATACTCAGGTAGGGCGCCAACGGATTTTTATCAAATAACGGCCGTATACCATGCATTCAAAGCGAAAATACGTAAACCCAGGTAGCACAATAAATCTGAAAGAGAAGCTCAACTCAAGTATAGGTTGCAGTAACAAATAAAGCCAGAATGCAAATATCACAGTATAATCATAAAACATAATCACAGCATATAAACACAATGTAAGCACAATATTAACATAGTTAGAATTCTCAAGTTAACCTATGTTAACAACGAAGATTATTAGGTTATAAATACGAGGTACCTCAATCAAAAGCTTACAAACTAGTAAATACTTACAGATTCGCAAATTAGCAGTAAGACGTTATCGCACACATTAAAATTAGACGTAAAGGCAATTTACAGCGATGGCTAATTCTTATCTTAGAAGGAACCGCTTTGCGTGCTTCAGATCTGGTGAGCTCTCAAGGTCAGATCGGTGATCCGTACTTCTACATGCTTGAGCAGCTCGAGCCCCAAATCACTCAACTCCAAGAGAAAATGAACGCACGCTGCAGGAGTTGAACGGGCCACGATAGCAAAGGTCCCAAATTACAAGTGTCTCGCAAGTAGTAGAAATGACCAACTCTGAAATTCTCGCTCTAACGGCCGTTAGGTAAGTGACTGCTATAAGGGGGCAAAAGAGTCAACGATAAAATACCAGATAAATTACATGACGAAAGCTTCCTACTTACCCCATGATTTTATGGGCACGTGCAAAGAAACCAGTAGAGTAGACTAAACGAAACCCCCGAAAGGCGCACGCAACCAATGCACGCAATCCAGATGCCTTCAATAATTCACAACGCAGCAATACTGAAGGCTTAATCTGCCTTTATGCTGCTACGAGGCAGCCGGGAAAGAGAACGTCAAGCTAACAATTGCGGGCTTATAAAACTTTGCGCCGCCATGCCAAACAGTAGGCGTGGCCCAAGCGCGCGAAATACAAACTCAGTCGCGTAGACCTTAAACTCAAATAAATGCGCCAAATAAATCATAACAAGGTTTTCTCAATTCCATCTGTCTGTCTGTTGCTGGCATAACTAGAAAAATATTCGTTGGAGGAAGGCGATCTTTTGCATGCGAATTGCACCGTGTGTCCGGTTTCAAAACCGAATGTGGCAACTTTTTTATTTTTAGTGAACAAATCATATGTCTAAAGTAATTAATATCTGAGGACTTTCTGCCTAATTTAAGGTTCTGATCTAGGCAACCTAGTTTTTTAAATTAAATCAATTGTTTCTAGTAACTTTGTGATATATGTACCATGCTTTTGCTATGTAGTGAGTGAGCACCTAAAAAAATTATTCTGTCTATTTTTGCTTTAACTTAAGAACTGTTAAGATAATCTCTGAAACTTCTTTGTGGCGTGAATTCATAATTCATATTCTTATTTGCAGAGTGGAGAAATGCCCAAATAAGAATATGAATTAAGAACTGTTACTTACAGTAATACATTACATACGGCATTAGGTGGAAAGTCTTTTATAATTTGAACATCGTTATGGACGAAATTATAAGAATTTGAAATTGAGAATACAAAATGGGAAACCCACAAATCAAAATATTTTATGATAAGCCAATGACGGTGTGCTAGCTGCAGAAATCGAAGTTGATTTTCAAAGACAACCGCATCAATTAAATATAACAATGCAAAAATACAATATGATTATTTCATTACCAAAAATAGAAGTGCATGACACTTATCTCGCCAACCTCTCAAATGCAAACTTGCTATGTACGACGAAATGATACAGCAAGAATTGAAGTTTACGTAAGTAGGAATTACCGGAAAATGAATCACAGTATTAATATCTGCCACTGTTGCTGAATATTACATAACTTCATGAGCTATATTTAGAAAAATATAAAAATGTGCAGTATTAGGTATCAAATGTAACTGGAAAATGTAATTATGAAGTTAAATATGAGTATTCGCGGACATGCTTTAATGAGAACTTTAAAATATTATTTCACAAAGCAAATACACCTGTCAAAGGTGCAATAAATTTTATACTAAATTCAATGCTGTCGACTGTAAAAGTGAAACCCAAAATCTTACAACTCAAAAGAAATTACATCTTGCAAAAGCCGAGACTTTTTGTAATGATACAAGGAAAGTATAAAATAGTGCTGAATTTAGTTTCATTGCGTTTCACAAAGTCTACCACTTTCTGTTACTCCAATTAATAATGTGTCCCACAAAATTAAACTGTGGGTGTATTATGATAAGGTGAAAGGTAAAAAATACAAAAGAAGTTTTCTGCTCCACCGACGCCGACGCAGCCGTTATTCAAAACCCACTTATACTTATAATATTATGATATAAATATCTGCCTGTCCATGTTTTAATAAAGCATTTCTATTGAATTATTTTTTAACCTTTACGCAATGGCGCAAGTATAGGTCATCTTCTTTCTTTTATTGTTTTCTAATAACGGCGTAACAATATTGCATTTGACTTTCCTATATTCTAGTTGCACCAACACTCGTTTAATTTCTGTGAAAGTAAAGTAAAGCATGTATTCAAGAACACTAAAGGAAACAATTTTGTAAATCTTTGTAATAATGTAAATGCAAAGAGCTTGTGCTCAAAAAGTTGAATATCAACAAAAAATATATAACAAAATACAACTGAAAGGTGTCACATGTCAATAACAAGAGAATTTGTTGGTGCTACATCAGATAAAACGTATTTGCTAAACAATCAGTTTGTAACGCTGGAATTCCAGGAAGCATGGAAAGCAACAAAAGACTCAGCTTAAGGTTTAGATTATATAACCTACAAGTTATTGTAAAAACTATCCGCTTAGAACAGTGATACTGTTAAAACGAGATGTGGTTTAATACACACAGACATAGTCATAGACATTCAACCAGGGTTTCTGCTTTCAAGGCTCAGTCTTGTGTACAATTTTGTTTAATTCGTATATTTGATTTTCATAAAATTTTTAGCGCAATAATAAAATTGTCCTGTGAGCAGATGAGGCCATTCGTCAAAATTACCTTTTTTTGCCTCAGCTCTGCCGTTCTTTCAGGAACCGCTTTTGCAATTCTTTAGGGGGTGCAAGCGTCACTTCAACTATTCCTTAACTAAAAGCTAAACCAGAACTCCCGGGCCAGGAGTCGAACTCTTACCCTAACGATCCGTGTTTCACTATGACCTCGACTGCAGCGGCGGAAACCACTGACCCGCGGAGATCCTTTAAATTAAATTACCTTAGGATATACCAATCTGCCTATCAGAAATAATATAAAGTATTTAGATATACTTTTAGGTAACAAATTAAAATGAATCAGTCATATCACTAGCAAATGTGCACATAGCAGAAATGCAGTTCGTATGATCACTAATTCAAACTGGGGAATAGATGTCGTGAATCTTCTTTAATACCTGTGTACGATCACACATTGATGTTGGTTGTAGGTATACCATACGGAAGCTCAAGCATCTACAAAACAAGGAGTTAGCCAACAGCCGTTAGGCCAATTATAGGCGTCGCTGTACACTTTATGGGGACTTCCAATAGCCTAATAGCAATATACGTAGAAGCAGAAGAACCGTCGTAGGTAATCCGTCGATGAATCTTAAGTAGGGTAACAGAACCAGTAATGGACACCGCACCAGTAATAGACACAACTATCGAAGCAGTTCCCAAAAATGATATGCGTAACGTAATTTATTGTTCCTCGTTCCACCCTTATTCGAAAATTGTTTGGCCTACTGTTCCTCGCAGAGTGATGGGTCCAGCAACAGAGTAACAGAAAAGAAAATTATAGAAGACTGGTTGATAGCTATGCTTCAGAAAGGTGTTCCAGTTCACAGACACAATTTTCTTTTGTCAATTGAAGAGGTGATTGAGGAAACAGGAGAGAAACAAAATATTTATTAAACAAAATACAAGGGTGTCCCTTGTTTAAAGGATTCTTAAGAAAACATCCAAAAATTAAAGAAAGATATACGGAGTGAGTGAGTAAGGTCCGAGTTGATGTAACCCAGTACAGAATTGAAACTTGATTTGATACAATTTTCAGTTTGCTACAAGAAGAACATTATGATCGTATACTAAATGATCCAAGCAATGGAGACGAGGCAGAGTTCTCCTTATGCCCAAAAAGTGGGAAGTCATACGGCCTTCAGATAATAAAGATTTGTATGTTACAGTCCCATCTGTAGAAGAGCAAATAACTGTTATGAAAATTCTCAGTGAACGGTAAATACCCATGTAAATGCCCATGTTAATATTTCTTTACAAGGAAATTCTTCAGCTTATAGCCGAATCGGTTCCTCACGATTGGGGTTTATGTAGATCTGATTCGGGGTTAATGACATCAGCTGTAGTCTATGAAACCGGAAAATCTGACTTTAGCAGTAGGACAACATGCTATTGTTAAATATGAAGAAAAATTTTCCCCATGTAAATGTTCATTTACATCCTTGTAGAGTACCAGAGGTAGAAAAGTATATAAAATCCATATTCTGCATATATCATAATATAAAGAGAAGAAAGCTTGAGTTCTTTCATCACATCTTGCATTCTACCAGTCTTGGGTCTTCTTTTTGGTTTAACTTCGCTTATCTCACTCATGTTCAAAATAACAAAAAAACCCTTAATTCACCTATTATTTAACTACCAGCTCTCATCACAACAAACACGTTCTGACAGGAAAAACACACTATGACACAAAGCCAATAAAACAAATAATATCAACAGTGGACATTCCCAGTTTTATTCCGGCTGCACAGGAACATCCCCAGTGTTATTCAAGTATGGCAAAACTTTCTCATTAAATTCTGTGGACGCTGCTATTTTTATTCCGGTAATTTTTTCCCTACTGAGAGTACCAAGAAAAGGCAACACTTGCATTATTTTGGCCATCATTTTATATGCGAATTTTGTTTTCAGATTTAATTGTAAAGTGGTAATAATGTGTAAGAGTGTATTCCCCGCAAAATGGAACAATACTAAATATGTGACATTGGTAAAAAACTTTGATGCAATTGAACCATTAGCGTCTGCTCCTCGATGGGCCAAAGAAAAAGAAGACCATGGCACCATTCCTTAGCCAAGGTTGCCTATAATTATAACTTATATATGAGGGTGATGATCAACATGATTGACTTTTAGAAAAAGCGTATTTCGATGGGAGGAAAAAAGTGGTATTGGTGCTAAGTGACGCCCATTATTGATATGGCTGTCATAAATGCATTTCTTTAATACCAAAATACTCATGGCAACATTTTTATAAAGGATTTTAGAAGAACCCTTGCAGTGAAATACCTAAAAATTGAACACGGTAAATGAATCCTAAGAGGTACGCCGCTTAGTTTTCTTTCCTTCAACATCCAGACCTACGGTTTCTGATGATGATTGGTACGATGAAAAAGGTCATTTTCTGGGAAATGTTGAAAAGGGCGGCATTGGCAATATCCAAATTACTCTAGTATACCTAAGACATTTTGCAGCAAGTGTACGGTTACATTGTGCTCAGTGTTTTTTTCCAAAATATCTTCTAAAATCATAAAGAAATAGCTTTTTTTTAGTTTCTATAATTTTTTAAATGTCCTATTTTTGCTTGTCAATGATTTTTATACTTACTATGACAGTTATAATTACTTTGGTTTTGTTAGTTTTTGAGAAATATAACATTTTCTCAATTTTTTATTTTATTTTTATTAACACAAATATGTACATATCCCTCCTGCGTCCTATTTATAGGACAGCACTTTTTGAAAAAACTATAGTGCGATTTTAATTTTGATCATTGCTATTGCTTTCAGGGGGTTCCAAAGAACAACATAATCAGTTTTTACATAATTTTTCCAACAAAAATTAACTTTGGCGTTAACGGGTTAATGCATTTGCAGGCCTATCTTCCGGTGATTCGGCTTTGTACTAGAGATGGGCGCGTGACGTGAAAACAGTCGTGTCACGTCGTGTCACGGCGTGTCACGTCGTGAACGTGACTAATATTTGAAAATCGGGACGTGAACGTGAGTGAAAAATTTCCAAGGCGTGATTCACGTTTCACGTTAATTTCACGTTAAATATTTAATAACGGATAAAAATATGCATGGTGCCCCGGGTCCTGATTACATACTAATTTTAAATCAAAATTTTAATGTGTAGATGAACTTATTATTTTAATAAAAGTAATGTTTTGTTTTGTATACTAGGCTTAACGCTAAAAATGTTGATTACAATTTATTTTTTATCCAATTTATTGTGTAATGAACTTATTATTCTAATAAAAGTAATGTTTTGTTTTGTAAACGGTTTCCCAATAAGAAATGTTTTTAAGACGTCATAGCAACCATATCTAAAATTTTAGAAATTTTACTAGCTGTTATTTGTTTTTAGTATAGTTTGACAATTCATCATGTCAAAATACACGCTTCAACAACGTTGGGTTATTATCCAAAAATTTTATAAAAAGAGAGAAAAGTTTGGTGAGTCTGTATCTCCAGAAATGGAACTGTTAATTGGCCTCCAAGAAGTTGTGATTTAACACCTTTGGACTTCTTCTTGTGGGGTTATTTAAACTCGTTGGTCTATGCCCATAAACCTCGAACTATTGACGCTTTGAAATTGAACATCGAACGCTCCATTAATGAAATTACAGCTGATGTATTGCACAAAGTTACCGAAAATTGGGTTAATCGGATTCGATCCTGCATACGAAGCCGAGGTGGACATTTGAATAATGTGTTATTCAAAACATTATTGTTATAAGTTGTACTATAAAATAAACAAAAAGTTTTGCTTTTGTCTCAAATATTTTGTATTTTATTTAATTTTAAAAACAATCGTTCCTATTGGGAAACCTTTTATACTCGGCTTAAAGCTGTTTTATTATTAAACCAAAAATGTATTGTGTAGATGTGTAGATGAACCTATTTTAAAAAAAGTAATGTTTTGTTTTGTATACTCGACTTAACACTGAAAATGTTGATTACGTTTTATTTTTAAACCAATTTATTGTGTACATGTGTAGATGAACTTATTATTCTAATAAAAGTAATGTTTTGTTTTGTATACTCGCCTTAACACTGAAAATGTTGATCTTTGTACGTAAAAGTACTTTTAAACCTACGAATTAAGTGTTGCCTAGCAACATATACCTTCTGTACTCATACCAATAAGGGAAACGTCAATTCCAATGACAGCGTTTGGTATTAAAAGTAATGTCTTTGAAGATAGCTGCAAGAAATGTATTTGCGAGAAATCAGTATTTAACCCTTGTCGTCAGTTATTGTAGTCAATTTTCATTTGTTTCTTTTTAGATCAACTATTCTGATTGCAACATATCACGTAAATTATGTCACGTGCAAAACATATTTTTAGATCTGTTTAGGGTTTTTTCATTGGTTTTAAATTTGAACATTCTGTTCTATCTGAATTTAAATTTTGAAATAAAAGCTGCGTGTCACGTCGTGAGCAACGTGTCACGCCGTGAACGTGAGTGAACGTGAGCGTGAACGTGCGTGAACGTGAGTGCTTAAGGCAAGCGTGAAACGTGCGTGAGGTGAGTGAAAACTCACTCACGCGCCCATCTCTACTTTGTACTTCTTTCAGTAATAACATATTATTTGGGGTAACCTCTTGAGTGTTCCGCGTTTGTTTTATGAACCTGCAGATGTGTTTCGAGAGGTAAATACTTAGGCCCAAACAGCCGCTCGACATAGGTTCTGGGATATCATTAGTTTTACCATTTTATTTACGCATGGCGTCGCAGGTCTGCCGCGGCAAGGCTCGCTATGAGCCATGCGTATCTTTAAACCACTAGAATAGAATACAAAGAATATAATTACTTGCGTGAGTTCGGATTGATTTAAAGTAACGAGGTTTGAGCAATGACTGCGTTAAGTTAGATTTCTAATCATTGTTTATAGTCAACAGCTTTAGCGGTTTGCAATTAGCTTAACACTTAACACGCCATCGTCCAGTATAATGGATATGCCACTTTTTTACATATAGCCCGCGTCCAGTTAACTGGACGCGTTTAAACAGCAGGTTTATAAACTTTGATTTGTTTTCGGGCCACGGAAATGAATTGAATATGTTTAGTGCGGGTTATAGTCAAAGAATAAAACATAGATTTGTCGATTTTGTTTACAATCCCATTTACATACGTTTGGCGTTAAAAAAAATTGTATATCCCAAAATTTGAAGTTGGTTTCTCAGAGTTGTGAATTTAGTCCAGTCATGGCACTCAAAGTGTTAACATATTAATTAATTTTGGAATTTGATGTATACAATTGCTGGTTAAGATAGTATACGAGACTAATTTGATATTTACGCCTATGGCGTTGAACCACGTCATTTGCTTTTTACGAAGCTTAACTTTCAGTAATCTAATGCGCTTCGTTGTCCAAAGGCCTTTATGATAAGCGTTACGTTGGTGAATTACGCTTAGGAATCTAGTTTTGGAGTGCCTGAGAAGACTGCTTTAATTAAGGTTATCTTCGGCTTTCCGATTCGAATTCTTAACTGTATTTTTCTGTTTACCTAATACCTCGTATATTGCTTCACTTCATGATTTCCTAATAACAACGCCATTTATTATTTATAATTCGTAAGTTTAAATTCGTCTTTTCTTGTTTTACGAACGCGTAGATATGTGCTGACCTTAACATTAACCTTCTGCGTTACTTTTCACTAGTCAAATCCAAGTAATGTGAGCAATACCATTAATCTAAAACGTCCGCGACGACATTTAACCTTTAATTTAGGCATATTGCGTGCTATGCATTTTAAATACAAGTAAGCTGTAGTAGTTACATTTCACTTTTGATCTTTCCCTTCCGTGATCTACCCATACACTTTCGCTTCTTTTAATTTTGAATTGGTTAGTGGGAGATAGAGACCTTCAATCGTAACCAAAGTTGTTTATAGTGTAAGCTAGATTGAGTTTATCGTTGCCACTAACAACAATTGGGACCCTTTCGTTCTTACTTTTCTGGCCGAAGACGGAAGAAGTATTGTCAGTCTGACTGTTAGCGTTATATCTCAAAAACTATTTGTTGGAAAAAGACCATATTTTTCATGCGGATTACATGTCTAGCTCTATCGAAACAGAATATATTTTTAGAGGTAATATAAGTAGTACTCTTATTATGGATGATTTTTTGGTGAATATTGTGAGTTCTAATTCCAAAGCTGAAAATACCAAGGGTTCGAAGGACGACTTATATTTTCTTGCATAGGAATTATACCGAAATGGTATTCATTAAAAAATTATAGATGATTAGGCATGTTTAGGAACCAAACATAAATTTTAATCCTTTTAATTTAATTAGGCGTGTATTTCACAAACATATATTGCATACGGAAAATGCTTAACAAAGCGTCAGCAGTAATGTCATCAGTGCTCGAATGACCCGGTGAACAGCTTGCAATTCTGCACTCTGCAAGTTTGTTTATTATGAAATTAGACACGCACGTAGAAATAGCAGCTTGAACTAGGGCAAATATTAAACTTTGTAAGCTAAGTCAGTATTTTTATACGTATAAATAGAAAAGAACTAGTCATTAAATTAATACAGTTTGAAATCTTGTTTCACTGTGTTCACGCTGCCCAACGGACCCCAGGTCTTTTGTTACATCATCTCGTGTGAGACCACACGAAACCGTTGGGTTGCACCCTTTTTAATTCCTGCACCCCTAAGACATATCCTGTAATTTGTCCAAAATAAATTCATACAGTCCACTACAAGCTCAATCCTGAACAAGGCGTAATACGAATTATATTATATTTAGGAACAGAATATAATGATTTAAAATATATACCAAAAAAGCGTAGTGCTACTTTATTACTTCATTACCAATGCTAATAAGCAATGTCTGACCCCAATACACTTTTTCTTGCTTTTTATGCTTACTGACGCGACGACATAACCTAGAAAAATCAACGGACATTTATAAATTATTTTATTTGTCAAGTGAAACTCAACCAAGTTAGCTTGTACCAAATCGCTAATGGCGAGTCTCTGTATTGTCAGCGTGGTAGAAGGTCCTATTGGCCAATGTCCACATTCTAAGAGATGATGATCGACTCAAAGTTCAACGAATTATATTCTCGGTCAAATATATACAGGGTGAACACCTTAAAAATTGAATGCTGTCTATTGACTGGAATATACGAAAGCAATATTTTTCAGGTTTTTACCCTTGTCCGAAAAGGGGGCCCAATAGGTATATGGTGATCATCGTAAAGCGGCAGAAATCCATAGCGGTAACTGCGTCGTTTATGATACGGACATAAACGAATTAAATCGCTACGCCTCGATCTTGTTGTTAAAACGCTGGGATAGTAATCGAATCCGCCTGGAAGCGCTAATTCGTTTCCACCGCCTGGAATTGTGTTTTTACTTGGAAATTGATGTATTTCGCATTACTAAGTGTTGCCTTTTACTTTTTCAGTATTATTAGTAACACTAAGATATGTTTATCTGTTTTGTAAATAATTTGGGACACTCTTGCAGCGCATTTTTATGTTAAAGAAGTTAAAATAGCTATTATTAACTAGGGGAATATGAATAGTATATTTCCCGAGGTTGGTTAGTTATATCCCGAGGGTGAACCCCGAAGGATGTATAGCCAACCAATGGAAATGTATTCATATTCCCCGTGTTGTAATCAATAGTTTTTTTCTGATTGAAACAATATTAGGTATATGTTAAAAATTTTTTACTATTTTAACCCTTATGTGGCTGAAGGTGGTACCCGGGTACTTTTATGATATAAAATATAGAATATTTCGGTTTTGGGAAGATTAATCAACTTGAGCTTCTAGGACATCTCTAAATATATAATTGTAAGTATGTTTTGAAAATTTCATGTATTGGGAGGTATAGAATGTCGGGTTTTTTTTGGCATTGATAAAAAATTAACACATTCTGGCGGACGGTGGTACCTGGGTACCACTATTCGGGGACAGGATTTGAATTATTAGGAGATTCCACAGAAATTCCTACAACACTTTCAATGGTGTTTTTCATAAACCGATTTTGCAATATCATGGGATTTTCGCTTCGTTGGTTCACAACTAGCAAGCACAGATCACGAGCTAAATCTTTTAAGAAATGTATCCTCTTATTAGTAGCTTCAGCGTACTTATGCGAACGTTTTGTCCGTCCGTCCGTCCGTCCGTCCGTCCGTCCGTCCGTCCGGATCGCCTGTAACTTTCGAACGGCTACAGATATCGAAATTTTGAGAGGGGGCAAAGTTGTTGCTAAGGTCCCGAGCACCTTCATGCGCTATTTGGTTTTGGCTTTCCACTTTGCAAAATTTCCAAGCATTGTAGCACAGTGGCGGTTTGTCCACTTGGCGCCATCTACTAGGGATGGGCGCGTGACGTGAAAACAGTCGTGTCACGTCGTGTCACGGCGTGACACGTCGTGAACGTGACTAATATTTGAAAATCGTGACGTGAACGTGAGTGAACGTGAGTGAAAATTTCCAAGGCGTGATTCACGTTTCACGTTAATTTCACGTTAAATATTTAGTAACGAATAAAAAACTGCAGGGTGCAGCAACTTTTAAATTCATTAAATCACAAATTGTGCCAAACAAGTTACATTATGTGGCTTTATTTTTGAACCCTAATTATAAATCCTTCAAGTTCATGCCTTCACATAAAAGAGAAGATTATAATGCAAATAAAACTATAGATGATAATGATGAAATACATAGCAAACGACTCAAAACTGGTACATCAGCATCAGATTCTTATCTTTCTACACTTAGAGATAGCTCTGACGATGACACATGTAATTAGGATGACGTCGAAACAGAACTAAATTAGTATGTTAAATTAAAATTCGGAAATGTAGGATTTTGGAAAAACAGTGTAAATACGCCACTGTTAAAAAAGCTTGGGAAATTTTAAACATACCGGCAAGTTCCGCTACAAGCGAAATAATATTTTCTACAGCTGGGCGAATTGTAGAAGAGCGCAGAATTCGACTTAACGCTGAAAATGTTGATTACATATTATTTTTAAATCAACATTTTAATGTGTAGATGTGTAGATGAACTTATTATTCTAATAAGAGTAATGGTTTGCTTTTTATACTCGGCTAACGCTGAAAATGTTAATTACGTTTTATTATTAAACCAAAAATGTATTGTGTAGATGTGTAGATGAATGTATTTTTAGAAAAGTACCTAATGTTTTGTTTTGTATACTCGACTTAACACTGAAAATGTTGATTACGTTTTATTTTTAAACCAATCTATTGTGTACTTGTGTAGATGAACTTAGTAATAAAAGTAATGTTTTTTTTTGTATACTTGTCTTAACGCTGAAAATGTTGATCCTTGTGCGTAAAAGTACTTTCAAACCTACGAATTAAAAGTGTTGCCTAGCAGCATATACGTTCTGTACTCATACCAATAAGGGAACCGTCAATTCCAATGACAGCTTTGGGTATTAAAAGTAATGTCTTTGAAGACAGCTGCAAGAAATATATTTGCGAGAAATCAGTATTTATCCCTTGTCGAAGTTATTGTAGTCAATTTTCATTTGTTTCTTTTTATGTCAACTATTCTGATTGCAACATATCACGTAAATTATGTTAGGTGCACAACATATTTTTCGGTTCTCTTTAGGGTTTTTTCATTGGTTTTAAATTTGAACATTCTGTTCTATCTGAATTTAAATTTTGAAATAAAAGCTACGTGTCACGTCGTGAGTGGCGTGTCACGCCGTGAACGTGAGTGAACGTGAGCGTGAACGTGCGTGAACGTGACTGTTTAAAGCAAGCGTGAAACGTGCGTGACGTGAGCGAAAATTCACTCACGCGCCCATCTCTACCATCTACAGAAGCTCGGTGGTCACGTTTTGAACTACACATTCTGAAGCTACTCGTTAGACCTGTCCTTGAGCAGTTTATTTATGTTCTGATGCTTTTCGTGAGATTGTTTTCATTGTAGATAACGTAGGCAGCCAGAGTTACTACATCTAATATATTGAAAAAAAAAATCACTGGCCGACGGCTTGCTCGCCACGTGTATATTTTCAAAAATTTTTCGATAACGTCAGCATCTGACTTAGTTTCGTTGAGATTACTTCAGGGTTTGGCTTCAGGGTATCATCAGTTGCATAGAGTGTATCGTTGATAACAAAACTATGGCTTACCTTAAATAAAGAACGACTTCCGGGCTTGGACCGCGTCATTATTAGGTCGAAGAACTCAACTTTTCGCCCACTTTCGTAGGGGGATTCATCAGGAGGAAAAAACAAAAATAGCACAGTAACTCTGGCGTGGTTAACACGTTGAGTTACAGTGCACTTTTTACTTTTTCCTCCTGATGAAGCTCCTTACGAAAGTGGACGAAACGTTGAGTCCTTCGACCTCAATAATGACACGGTCCAATCCCGGAAATCGTTTTTTATTTAATGGCAATGGCCGTGAAAGCCTTCGATATCATCTAAGGCTTACCTTACCTTTGGGATATACGAGCACAACATGGTATCTGTGTTGAAAGCAAAGTTTTTTGAAAAGGCGGTTGTTCCATTTCAGCTAAAAGGTCTTTGGGAATATAGGATTTGTTTTTCATAAGCGTACCAACCAGAATGAGTCCATATGAAACTTTGTAATGCCAACATAAGTGCATTACAGTTGTTTCGTCAATTCGAAAGCCCATTGCTTGATTCGCGAATGATATACGAGATTTGAGACTAGGGTAATGGGATCTTATTCCAGATGGTCGAATTACTACTACGATAAACGGTGGAGTTACAGTAGTCCCTGTCTCTGTAATCAATTCCTCATTGTCGTCGCTGTTCAGCTCCACTTCTGTTTCGCTCCTTATTACTATCTTCAAATGAATCACTAAATTCTTTATCAGACATTTCATACAACCTTGCGACTTCTTCAGCCATCACTCTATATCGAACACCAATAGCTATAACGAAAAATAAGGCAACATGCTTATATGGCCGGGCTCCGTAGCTCAGTGATTAAGCATTCTGGCTACTGATCTAAGGGTCGATCGAGAGTTCGATTCCCGATCCCGGTGAGATTTAAAAAAAATAAAAAATGAGGATGAAAAGCTCTACAGAATGCCATCATTCAGAAGTGATGTAAAGCTGTGGATCCCAGGTTGCTATGAAGTGTAGCATGTAAGAGATCCCTTGCTATGGCTGGAACTCCTTGGTTACGGCAAAATTCTAAGTAGGACTTTGATCATGTGATCAAAGCAGTCGGTGTCTAAAGTACCTGGTACTCCGCATGCTTAGACCTTGTCCATTACAAACAAACAAACAAATATACTTATCTAAGTCCAGATATCATCTAGAATTATATGGTGCAGCAACATTATTGCAAGGGTAGAAGGCATTCTTTTTTCCCATTTGAACTAAACTAATCATAATTCAACCGGATCACGTCGACTAGACCATATATGAGAGATGACGAAGCACAAAAAACAGTCAACGTTACCGTTTGGTTCGCCCAGGCACACACACATACAACAATCCGCGCAACACCATTCAAAATACACAGTGGTACCTAGGTACCACCTCCCCCCATGTACGTTGTATTATTTTTGCCGCCACATAAGGGTTAATTAAATTTGGAAATTTTGGAGATTTTAAGTCAATTATTATGTAAAATTTAGCATGATTTATATTTGAGGAATAACACAAATCAATAAGTCGTAATCAATTTAATAGTAAAACGTTTCGCCAATAATATTGGCTTCATCAGTTATAAAAATTATGATAACATTTTGAAGAGATAAAGTAAATAATTTACGATACGTGGATGATATTATTATGGCTTCCGATACGACTAACAAAATAAATTTCCTTAATCTGTTTAATAATGTACATCCAAGGCTCAATTCTACTATTGAAAATGAAAATCAAAATGCTTCTATAAACTTTTTGGACTTAACACTATATAGACAAACTAATGGCAAAATTTTAACTAACTGGTATCGAAAAAACATAAAAACAAACAAATATTTAAATTTTAATTCAAATACTTCTAATAAATACAAAACTAGTGTAATTAACAATTTAATAGACCGAGCAATCAAACTATCATCTCCACAATTTCACCAACAAAACTTAAATATTATTACCAATATACTACTCATAAATGATTATCCTTTAGATTTTATTAAAAAACAAATTAGAAAACGCATCAATACAATAAAAAACGTAAACCAAATTAGTCAACCAATAGATTTACAACCTAACTGTTTAGGCAATGAATTTAACAATTCTTTTAAAGCTTCATTTGATAAATATATTTCAATCCCTTACATACCAAAACTTTCTGAAAAAATTCAAAATGAACGTAATAAATATAATTTCAAAATATCATATAATAATAACAACACTCTAGGTAAAATGTTTTTTACTAATCTTAAGGATAAAACCCAAATTAATATGCAATCTAAATTAATATATCAAATTAATTGCAATAATTGTACCTCCACTTATATTGGCCAGACAAAACAGCTACTGAAACACAGATTAACACAACCTAAAAACTCAATAAAAATTAACATATTTTCACCAAAAAACCAAAAAACTGCTTTAACTGACCATGCTAATCAAAATTTTCACAACTTTAATTTCAATAAACCTACTGTCTTACATAGAGAGAACAACTTAAAAAAGAGATTAGTTCTAGAAATGATTGAAATACAAAAAAGTCCTACTGCCGTTAATTACAGAACTGATATTGACAATTTAAGCTCAATCTATAACAATTTATTCAAATAAACACCCTTTTCATATTTCTCAGATTACTGATTTTGTCTTATCTAATTATATTTCTTATATTGAAATTCAAACTTCTTTTGAACTACCCCGCCTTAATTTAATATTCGATCCTCTAACTTTTATGCATACTGCGCAGGTTTTGATAGCGCAAATATTTGTAGGTAACCTTGCCTTTGTTATCATTGCATTCACATTCCTCTTGCATCCAGCATTATGAACGCTATTATTTTAATTACGTTCTTTTACAAATATCGTAAAGTTTACATATAAATTTACCAGTCAATTATGTCATAACTAATATAATAATTTAATATAAAAGGTCGTAATGATTAATTTAGTTATCAACATTATTTTCAAACGTAAGTATTCTTAAATAAGGAAATAATTTATGTTTCGCTAATCTAAAAAATTTTTTGTAACTTTCAGAATTAAATATTTAACAACGTAACTATATTAATGTCTTTATAATCCATTATTTACTTTATCTCTTCAAAATGTTATCATAATTTTTATAACTGATGAAGCCAATATTATTGGCGAAACGTTTTACTATTAAATTGATTACGACTTATTGATTTGTATTATTCCTCAAATATAAATCATGCTAAATTTTACATAATAATTGACTTAAAATCTCCAAAATTTCCAAAAATGAACCAATATTGTTGTGAAAATGGAAAAATGTTGGATTGTAAATTTTTGAATTTATCGGATTGGTAACGTTGCTAAGGGCCGTGTTTGTAAATATCATGGTTGACTGGTTTGATTTTCGCGTTCTGTCATAAATAAAATTGATGAAATGTCAAACTACGTGCTAACACAAGCGGCGAAAGCCCGTGAATGTTTGGTTCCGGCGAAATCTAAAGCTGCTTACACTAAAGTGTATGAAGATTTTCAAGAGTGGAGAAGAGAAAATTTGTTGAACGGTGTCGACGAAAATATTTTGCTAGCGTTTTTTGAAGATTTGGTATTTTTGTTATTTTTTATGTATGACTAATTTATTCTATCCGTAGTCGCAGAAGTATTCACCAAACACGTTGTGGCCAAAATTATCGATGCTAAGGTCAATGTAACATTTAAAAGAAAAAACTGATGTTAAAATGTTCGATGAAGTAGAAGCATTTGTGAAGAATAAAAATAAAGGGTACGTTTCTAAAAAATCAGAGGTGTTGTCCCGAGAACAGCTCAAAAAATTCTTGCGAGAAGCTCCTAATGAGATTTTTTTGATGTATAAGGTAAAAATTTCATTGTGATTCTCCTCTGTTGAATAGATTGTTACATCTGTAATTTTGAAGGTCGCTTTAATTATGGAAATCTTTGGCGCCTGCAGAACGAACGAATTGGTGAATATGCTCTCTTCCGATATCGAAGATCGTGGGTCGGTGATCGTGATCAACGTTTCATAGACGATAGAATGATGTAAATAGGAAATTTACAATTATTGATGAAGAAGATCTAGGTGCTGCTCGTTTGGTGAGAGAATATTCGGCGTTGCGTCCGCAAAGTGTTCTTAGGTTCTTCGTGGCTTATCGAAATAAGAAGTGTACTCTTCAACCGGTCGGCAAAAATACCTTCGGAAAGATTCCGAGTAAGGTTGCTGAATGGTTGGGTTTGGATAATCCGAAGGCCTATACAGGCCATTTTGGAAGACGAACATCCGCGACTTTGGTGCCCGATGCGGGAGTCTCAATGACTACACTAAAGAGACACGGTGGTTGGAAAAGTTCGTCTGTTGCGGAAGGCTATCTGGCTGACAGTATGTTGCAAAAAAATAAGGTAGCAAAGATGATAGCTGGTGTGGAGGGGGAGCCATCTGCAGCATCTGTTACGGTTCCTGGTGTGTCGATGATGGCATCGCATGCAGCACAGTCATCACAATCTTTGGTGACGGTTTTGGAAAATCGTTCAAGACTGCAACTGAACTGAATGCATTTAGTAAGGAAACGGCAGTCTTATCGACGAATTGCGAACAAGATTCGTCATCGTTTGTATCTTTTTGTAATCGTTTTAGCAGAAGGTTTGAGAATTGCAATTTTTATTTTGGTTCGGAAAAGTAGCGTTACAAATGAAAAGACTTTGTTAGTTCATTTGTTGGTTTAATTAAAAATTTAAACACTTCTTATTATTTCTGTTGGTTTAATTAAAAAATAAAACATTTTTATAGTGAAATATGACGTTTCATATTTCCCTTGGGACAATATGAGCGTTTCATAATTTCCCTTGGAAAATATTAGTGTGCTATGACATATCGTAACCAAGGCAGTATTATTCAATATTATTTCAGTCAGAAAAAAAATTAAAAAATAAAACATTTCTTATTATTTTTGTTGGTTTAATTAAAAATAAAACATTTTTATAGTGAAATATGACGTTTCATATTTCCCTTGGGACAATATGAGCGTTTCATATTTCCCTTTGAAAATATTAGTGTGTTATGACATATCGTAACCAAGGCAGTATTATTCAATATAGTTTCAATAAAAAAAACATATTTTTTCTTCTGTAACCTTTTTATTTGCAATTCAATTTTGAAGATACAGCAATTATTGTAATTAGGGCTTATGTGGTGGGCTCTGGAGGAAGTTACAACATGTAAACCCATTTACAGTTTTTTATTTCCTTAGCCTTAAGCGAAGGAAATAGCTATTAAGGCAACTAGTGTTTTACAGAGGGTTTAAAAATCGAGGTCGATCATGTTAAAATTCGAGCGAAGCGAGAATTTTATGATCGACCGAGATTTTTAAACTGTAAAACACGAGTTGGCTTCAAAATTTTTTCTACAGCCGAGGAGGTTAGCCTAAATTCCCTCGGGGCTTCGCCCCTCTCCAAAGCGGCACTCGGGGCTCCACCCCTCTCCAAGGGGGCCCTCGGGACTCCGCTCCTCTCCAAGGAGGCCCTCGGGGCTCGGCCCCTCTCCAAGGGGGCCCTCAAGGCTCGGCCCCTCTCCAAGGGGGCTCTTGGAGCTTCACCCCTCTCCGAGGGTGCCCTCGGGGCTCCGCCCCTCTCCAAGGGGGCCATCGGGCTCCGCCCTCTCCAAGGGGGCCATCGGGCTCCGCCCCTCTCCAAGAGGGCCCTCGGGACTCGGCCCCTCTCCAAGGAGGTTCTCAGGGCTCGGCCCCTCTCCAAGGGGGCTCTTGGGGCTCCACAACTCTCCAAGGGTGCCCTCGGGGCTCCGCCCCTCTTCAAGGGGGCCATCGGGCTCCGCCTCTCTCCAATCGGGCACTCGGGGCTCCGCATACAAATCGGTCCGATATAATAACTGTACTTTTAATCTTCACAAATAAGGTTTTATAAACTCTTAAAGTACTCCGTGCTTTAAATGGAATGGCGTGTTTTATAGACAACATAAAGCACGCCGCATATGACCCTTGGAAACAGTTTAAAATCACGGCTGTAGAAAAACATTTTAAAGGGGTTTACACGAAATTTCCTTGCACAAATTAAAAATGAAATATTGCAGGAGCTGGGATTGGAACTTGCACTCCCAGATGAGATCCGATTGCTACTTCTAGTCCACCCATTATACGTTAACCCACGCTTGCACGACCACTAGCTTGGGTTAGAGCTGTATTATAAAGCACGCGGTATCGCTGCACATTTTTGTCCCTGTTATGATGTTCGCTCTGCATTTGTAGGGTGCCAGCTTTGTCAAGAGTAGAAACCTGACTTATTAGAAAAATTTACTTTTTTCTATAGCACATGTTAAAGTGTGCTTTTATCAACTCAAAACAAAAGGTCAAGTTTTACTTTAACAGCAAGGGTAGATAAAGCAGCACTTTAACATCAAGGATAGATAAAGTAATTTAATTTTCTAACTTTTGTTTAAATTAAATATGACAGCTCCGTATTATCGTAGCAACCCAATCTAGCTACTGACATTTGAATGTGATTGACTGTCCTTATTTATTTTTGAAATTGTTAAAGTTCTTGCTATAGAAAAAATATTGTATTATACACGACGATAAAGTTATTTCTATCCACTCTTGAATCATTAACGTCTCGACTTCGTCTCGACGTTAAACGACTCACTCGTGGATAAAATTTAACTTTATCGTTTTGTATAATAAATTACTATTAATAGTTGGGAGAAAAAAACTTTATATTTTATGGTGGTTACCCTGAATATATTCGACCGAAAGTATATTAGGTTCAGGACCAGGTAGACATCTAATCCACAGGCAAAATATCTTCGTCTTCCGACAAATAGACAGACGGACAGGCGAACAGACGGGCAGACAGACAGCCATACAGATACAATTGAGAAACATGTTTTCCGTCATCTAGAGACCCTGAAACATGAAGATCTAAAGATATGTCGGAAGTAGCTTAGTAATTGTAAGAGCCATTTTCCGTATCTTTACACACAACCATGTAATCGCTGAAGGTACGAGCTACCCTGGGCAATGACCCTATCCCAGAATTGTGTAGGACGGGACGATTGACTATTCAGAGCTGTAACTATTAAAAGAAATTACTGTAAGTTCGAACTCTTGATGTATAAAACTGCCATCTTTGTTATATAAGAATATATGTATTTCAAGTACTGTACCCATTGTTATGTCACTTTGATCGTAAATAGGAGAGAAGCAAAGGCATCCGATTTCACAGCCGGAGTTGGTCGTGGGTTAAACAAAAGGCTCTATTCTTAAGCTGTAAAAAATATGGGTAACCCAACGCTTTACAAATATAAAAATATGTACATCGAGATGAGGACCTACTAACCAGTCCTTGAAAAAATAAAGAAGACGACAAGGGCACAAATAAAATTCGCAGCCATAAAAATCAGAGTAGTACAATATCAGAAAAAAGTATTCTGCAGTACATACACAAAACAAAACAATAGAACACGACAATCAACATCAAATATCACATGCGAAATATCATAGTATTAAGAGAGCCGTCTTAGAAGTCATATAAGTCAATAATCAGATTATGAAAGTTTTAGTATAAAACAGTAAAAGACTATAAAATTAGCAATTTACATTACCGGTAGGCTACTCGGTAAAAGTTCATGACGGCAATAACGTTATTAGTAAAATTTTATTGTTTCGATTGAATTTGCCCTAAATCCACATATGCAAGAACATTCAAATGTTTATTATGGTCCTACAGGCCCCAAGATCTTGGTTCAGGGTAGGGAATTATATACCCCGGAATATGCTTAGTGTTTAATTAATAATAATCATTAGTTTTACTTTGTAGGGTAAAAGAATTATTAACTCAATATCTTACAATAAAGGAATAATTAAGTTTAATTCAACTATAGGCGCTTTCCTTTCATCAATGGGAGCAGCTCGGAGCGGCTCCAAACTCTCGCGCACCTCGTTCCTTTCACAAGGGCGTTTAACCTCGGAGTCGCTCTGGGCTTATTTCCCCTTTCCTCTCAAGACCAGCTCGTTGGTCGGGGCGCGAAGCCACAGCCAGCCAGCATGCCATACTTTTAATTTTTAAAAGGCGCGAAGGCGAAATCATTTGAGGTTAGGTGCAACTTCTCCCTGGTTTTAGGTGCTATGCTAAATTTTTTTGAAGAAAAAATGTCATCATTGAAATAAAGCCTCATCTTTGCGCATGAACAGAACTTTTAGCTATAGGAATGTTAATTTTTTTGTAATTGTTAGGATTTGAATTTGTTAAATTTTATATAACTAAGTTATTAATTAAACATTTTATTAAACGCTTACCATTCCTACATCTAAATTTGTTTCATTTTCTAAAGCAGTTGCTATTAGGAAAACAAAGACTGATAGAAGAAGACAATTCACTTGTGATATTGTAGTAAAATAGTGGGTGCATAGATTTAATTTTTCAGTATACTATAAAGTTCTTAAAGTGTTGGAATATTTTTGGTTATAATAAAAAATGAAAATGAATTTCAGCCAGTTTTTGTTACTGTTCAGCACCAAACAAAAATTTCTCAAAATAACGTTTTAAGGTTATGTGACTGTTTAAAACTTTTGGCCCGCGCTAGATGTGCGCTATGCCGCTAAATCGCGTTCCATTCACGAGCAGCACCGAGCGACTCGGCTTCTAGCCGTCGGGGTTCGATGCACGCGAAAGGAAAGCAGCTTAAGTAATCGGTCACTAACATGAATATCCAAATCTTTAAATGCCAAAATGTATGCAGAATTGCTTCACAAAATAAAGGTCAAAATTGAAAGCAATAATAACGTGGATGGTACGTGTGACTCATTCCAAAATGTCCACATCTAATCTTAGACAGATTGATAGTAATCAAACTGACTCGAGTGCTTCAAAATAATTTTAAAAAATTAACACTACAGGTAAACTCAATATCATACTGTATTTATGTAATCATGGTGTCAGTCTGGTGTTTGCCGTACACAATAAAACTAACAAAAAGGCACGAACTTCTTAAAAGATAATTCCATAATTACAGGTTATATCGAGGTCGCAGTAATAACGTGACCTAATCCCAGAACACACGGAATACGTAAGTTTAAAGCAAATTGGTTGCTGATTATCAGGTAGAAAACAGACACATCAAAAGCTGACCACCATGTCGATATGCCACAACGGAAGCCAGGTGTCTGTGATGGGATTAGAACTGCAATTTAACGTTGCAACCCTTGGCTCTTGCAGAAATGGGATTCTCAAAAAACACATTGTCAAACAAAAAGGGGCTGCCTTGGCGCACACGACAAAATGTTTCCCCAGTACTAGAAAAGGAGCTGAATATGGAGCACATTAGAACTGGCACAAATAATACAAAAAGAAGCTGCCATTAAGATTTTCGGCTCGGTTTTGCCAAAATCGTAGCATGTGTTCACTCAGGTACAAATCCATAAATATATCTGATTTTGAGATTTCATCAAAAATATCTTTTTCAGGGACTCCCTACGTCCCCCACGAAAGACATCGCAACACCAAAGTAAATCCTCAATGTAGGATGACAGCAAAAATTCCAAAACAAAATGGATTATTTGACTTCACAAATCTAGTTTACTTTGTAATTTTTTTCATTCCGCACCAACTGAGAAATGGCCTAAAAGATAAACTGCAGCATAAAATTTTGAAAACCTTGAGAAACCCAAGTAGACAGCCAGATTGCATTGGAGCTTAAAATGTTGCTAGAAAATAGCGTAGAATTATTTAGGAGAACTAATACAATGAAACATGAAGCTTGACTTTAGTTTAATTAGATTTTATATAATATTTGATTTATTAAATGTAGGGCAATTAAATACGTAAATACTTATAAATGACTTTTGACCCGTAACAACCTTTTGACATAAATCTAAATAATTCATTTTCAAACTGCTGCTCCCTAGAAGTAATTGTCTGATATGAGCCCAAATGATACAAAGTGGATTAACTAAAGATTTACTTCATAAGCAGCACTTTAAGGAATTTAAAACAAAGTATGGAGCTAATGCCGCAATTCCAACAGTTCAAGTCGTAAGCCTGGACATTTCCGCTTTCACACTACTTACTGAATTATGTTACTAAACCCATAAAACCCTAAATTAGGAGGCTTCTTTGCTAAATGGTCGCGTAATAATATAAGACACGTTTGTGCAGCACCAACCATAAAAAACCAGCAATTAAGTATTACATGTCTAAGCGTAATTTTATTCATTTTAAATTGCTGTTTTGAGAAATTCTTGCCAGAGAAATTTTGCAGAAACACCTAAAATGCTTACAGAGAAATTATGCAAAAACTTGAAACAACGAGCGTGCTGCTAGTACAAAAACTAGCGAAAAATAAATGGGAGGAAAAAAACCACGCAACCAAACGAGGAGATTTCTTTTAGTGACTTTTATTTTATTCACCCTGTTCCTTGCAGGAGTCGATTGAAACTCTGCACCAGTTAACTTTAAGCGTTTATATTAGTAAATTTTATGTAACTTACTTTTAGAAATAGCTTCCATCCACGCATCGTTGCCGGACCCTGTAAAAAATGTAAGAAAATTGTTTACATGGCAGTATCAGTGAAAAGCGTATCTGGTTTCCGTTTCCGGCGTAGTTCAGAATTCCATGCGTATGTAAGTGTTCATTCGCATTAGCTCTGACATTTGATAGCACAATACATCGGCCCCAAAAGTCTCCAAGATACGAATCCGCCCACGCACACAAAAATTTATTTGATGCCCCAGCTGGCAAATATTCTTCCTCGGTGACATTCTATTTGATAGGACACGAAGTGAAGTCAATGCTTTTCGATAAATTAAATGTTGTTAATTAAACTGATCACGAATTTGGTTTCCTCCTTCGAGGAACTGGAATAATTAAGCAATTGAAAGTGCTATTCTAGTGTTGATTGCAATAGTTAAAAGGATGTCGCGGCGGTAGTTTTTGAGAACAGCAAAAGTCGCTTTGTAAAATTATCCAAATAATCACATGTTGCAGATGGTTTCACTGATATCAAAAGAATCTCCAGCTACAATTTAATTCGAATTTCTTTGCTTTACATTATCACTTCCCCCTTTGTGAGCTGACTGCGCCTCAAAAGAAATTCAAATCAGCCAGAAATTCTCCTTGGCTTAATGACTGCGACGGACATAATTGTTTGGCCCTTTGTCTTCGTTAACTTTATGCAAGGCCAGTGTTTTAAATGTATTGCACTTGGCCCCACCCTCCTTCTCTGTCATTATACAACCGCCATTAATTCGCCGTTTCGATACCGCAAGCAAAAAGTCCCCGCCGGATAAAAACATCAACAAGAAAACTTCATCAAGTCGGAAATTTCCGGAAACACGTCGCACCGCCGCGGCTGTTTTTCCGACACACGACCAAGGTTAACTAGGAAATTTATCACCGAGACGAAGATGTAACTCCAGCTATCTTACATCAAAGTGCAAGAAAGCGCTTTTAATTTATCTTGCTCGTCGCCAGTCAATAATTCGCGCGAGACGTGTTTTACGGAGAAAGAGCAGGAACAGATTTACTGGTGTCCTGTTTACTGTTCGGGTTAATTAATTTTCGTCAAAAAAAATGGCAAATCTTAGAAAGACTAATAGCTGTTTTAGGTTACACGCGCCTGTTTATAAAATAACAAGATTTTTATCAAAGCTTGGTGTTTACAACATTTTACCATGCTTCATTCACAAAGCAATTAGCTAGTTGTTTATGTTGTAAGAATAATAAGGGTCTTTTTGCAGACGAGGAGGATGTTAGAAAAATAAGTCAGTCAAGACATACTAATGAGGAAACTAATTTTCTGGTCTTTTTAAATCCTTGAAATTTCTAATGGAACCCAGATGATTTATATTATAATACACCTACTCTTAAATGGATGTTCCTTCAATTTTTTTTAAACATTTGAGAAACATCTAGAGAGAAGTTCAGTGAAAGATACATCCTGTTATTGTTACAACGTTAATCTCCGTTTACTGCCTACAACAAACTTACAAGGTTTGGCACGTGGCTAATTAATGGAATAAGCCTATTGTCTTAAATCGATAGGACAGCTATTTACGTGTGTAATTTTCAGTGAACTGGAAGTTAAAACAAAAACACCGTAAGACCTTTCCATACATTTATTTTAATATACTTATTATAAATTACATCTGTTATCTGTTCAATCTAACGATCCGTTCTTAACTAGCTCTTGACTCCCTATTATGTACCCCAACAATAGCTAGTAATTATTGCTAAGCTCGTTGTCTCTAGGTTCGTGTATAGGGCACTCACTGGTATGCAAGGCATCAGCAAAATAACTATGTTAACCCCTAAACAGGAGGGACGCAACCTCGATGTACCGCCTTCACAATATCCTTAATACTTTATAAAAGTACTTAATTGAAGGCAAGTAAGCCGCTCAAGATAAATAAACTGTCGGTAAAGGACAGCAAACGTGCGAAAGCCAAATCAGCCAATACAGAGAAAATATGTTGATTACTGTTAAGGTACATCATGCAAAATCTTGCTATCAGCTACTGGAAATCGACGTGCTCTATGCTCGAAGTCGAACTTACCTTTATCAACGTTCCTTGTAAGTTATCTTACTCTTGCGAAAACGTGTAATGTATTTTGCTTTATAAGAAATTAAGTAAAATGCAGTGCGATATTTCTATATGAAACAACACACTAATCTGATTACAATTCAGTTAAGGCCAGCAAAAGCTTGGACTCGTTCCACGTTTCTCTTAAATAATTCTACCTGAACGTGACGCCGCGCAAGTTGAAGATAATATTGATGGCCTGACAGTTTCCAACTAGCGAGTAGCACACCCAGATGGGGATGTGCTTAAAATTTGGGTCTGCTAAGCGGTCGGTATGTAAAATATTTTCCACACAATAATAGTAAATTATGTTATTAGAGTAAAAGTGATACTTTATGTGGCGAAGCTGAAGTTTATTTAGCTGAACGTTAGTGAGGCAAATAATTCAGCTAAGCCACATAAAGTCACTTTTACTCTGAATAAAATATACTATTTTATCCGCAAACGTATTCAGGTAAATTTCATTAATATAAATTTAGAAAAAAAAGGATGCATCGGCCGGGAATCGAACCCAGGCCAACCGCGTGACAGGCGAGCACTGTACCCCTGCGCCAACCTCTGTTGTTCAAATAACGCTCTACTGTAATGATATATGAAGAAACTGAATCACCCGAGCTAATAGCACACGGCCACAGCAGCTGTCACACCATAACCCACGGCGACAGAAGCTCCGATCCGCTGCTTAAAGGTTTATTTAAATTAAAACTTTTTCGTACTCTTTTCGAAAATAAAAACCGGCCTACGATCTAAGTCTAAAATTTTTCAAAATTTTAAGCCATTATACAATTTAATCGGTCCAGTATCTTAGGAGGAGATAGCGAACAAACATAGAAAGAAAGAAAGAAAGGAACGATTTTGTGTGCTTAAGCAGATAAAGTACGCAAAAGTCGCTATTTTATCTGCTTAGACAGATAAAGTGACACTTTTACCTTGTCAATAAAATCAAATAAGTTGTCACTTTTGTGACGTTTGCGGATAAAGGTACATTCGAAAGGGCGGTCACAATGAAATAATGTAATAATCCGCATGCAAAATCATTAGTTTTATTAAAAACTGAAGTAGATACACTTGGGCACAGCTTAAAAGTACTAGAATTAACGGTATAATGCGAAAGTTGAGACAGCTAGCTTACTCCGGGCATAATGTGTAGCGGTGAGCGCACCAGGTGGGCGGCGAATATGTTTACACATTTTCTGAACCGAAAGCAAGTGGGGGTGGCTGCAACACAAGCAACGGAGGCATCACCAAATGACGGTTTCACTTGGTGGCAGAGATCGCTGATGACAGTCGTAACTTAAAAGGGCAGATGGTGTCGAAGGTACAGTCGAGGTGATGCAATGACGTGAGGAATATAATGGGATTACGCCTTTGGTATCCGATATACGATATACCATAGAATTGCACAAAAATTCATATAATAATGTACTTGGAAAGGCTTGTAACTATCTAATAACAAAAGTAAAAAAAAAAACGAAAAGAAAACGATTGCACACTACATTCATCGCATCCCGTGAAAACTGAGAACCGCACGCTGCTAGCTTGTTGAAAGCTGTTGGGTCTCATACCATCAAAGGCTTAAATCCGGTGGTGGCGTCGATATTGTTTCAGATCCACGTCAAATCATGTTAAAAATAACAGAAAACTATTACAAACAGTTAAGGCAGACATTTATAAATATTCTAAAGAACACACTAGAAGTTATATGTACACAGAGCTGGGCAGTAATTAATTACTTTTTAATTAAATTACTAATTAAATTCCTTTTTGTGTATTTGCCTTGGAATTGAATTACTTTTCAAAATGCGGTAATTGTAATTGGGAATTGCCATCTTTGTTAGAAAGTACTTGAAAATTCCTTTTTAAAAGTAATTAATTACTGCATTCAATTACTCAATTACTTTCGTGTAATTAAATTACTCTAAAGTATTTGAATTACTTTATAGGTATTTGAATTACATGTGGTAATTGAAATTACTCGAGGTAATTGAATTACTTTGTGGTATTTCAATTACTGAATTACTGACCTCGATAGGGTGCTAGATCTCCAGAACGCATAAAAAAGATAAGTTCTTATTAAGTTACATATTAAGCAAATCGCAGGGTATTCCCCGCGCAATATAATTTATTATTTCCTCTGACGAGTCGAATAACAGCAACTTCTGCATTTTGTATGACGCGTCCACGAACATTAGTGCGTGTATCTGTAGCTTCTAATAATGACAATCTGTATTGTGAGAGACGCTAAGTGTAAGACGCTATAAGAATATTTGCGGTAAGTACATTACAGATTACAATACCTACGGTAAAATAATAATTTTAAATAGATTCATTAGACGATATTGGTTCATAATGATTATTTATTCATTTCAATTTGCCTGTTTTAAACGATCCGTGCAAGTGTAACAGACGTTAGGTCCAGAAAATTATGTTTTTGAGTGAGGAATTGAATTAAACGGACAAAATCCGATAACAACATTTAAACAACGGAAAACACATATATAAAATGTACGTAATTGCAAAATCCCATGTCTAGTTGACTCAAAAATGCATTATGGCGTATGGTAATTTTAAAACGCCGCCGCATAAGTTTACCGCATTCTTGCTCATATGCTGCTTTTTATACTAGCTGCAGTATGTTAGCTTCGATTATTATTAAAAAAACCCTTGCTAATTACGAGACATTCAAATATTGGCTTCTTAATGATTTTACTCAAAATTCCATTTAGTTTTTTAAAAGAACAGTGTATAGTGACCCAATTTACGTAATTTGATATTTTATTTCCCTAAACTTAAAATCAATAGGTATTATTAAAGATGTTAATAACATTTTGAAATTTGAAGTAAAAATATGAAAGCAACCTGAGCAATTTAATTGTCGAGCGTTCACAGTAATTTTCTTATTCGGTGTGTTCAAAAAGGAATTACTTAAGGGTTGGCCATGGAATATAAAAGTATTGGCAACAGTCTGTAAGCTTTAGAATTCATTAACATAATCACTGTTGTTGCTGTCATAAGTTTATATTATACGCTGATATCGCGATTGAAAATTCTAAAAATTGCCATATTCAACCCTTATGTAATTTCTTTTTGAACACATAGTATAAAGGTCACTTGAATGTAAAAATAACTTCATTGTTACGTACTTGAGCAAATTATTTCAATCAGCCGTTTTCAACTAGGTTTATCAGTCATCTGTCAACTTTCAATCGTCCCTGATCAACACGAAATTGATATTTTGTTTTATAATTTCAGAAGTTACCTAATACATAGCCGGGCTCCATAGCTCAGTGGTAAGCATTCTGGCTACTGATCTAAGGGTCGAGAGTTCGATCCCCGATCCCGGTGAGGTTTTTAAAAATAAAAAAAAATGCGGGTGGAAATCTCTACAGAATGCCATCATTCGGAAGTGATGTAAAGCCGTGGGTCCCATGTTACTACGATGTGTAGCATGTAAAAGATCCCTTGCTAAGGTTGGAACTCCTTAGTCTCGGCAAAATTCTAAGTAGGACAAAGGTACCTGGTACTCTGCATGCCTAGACCTTGTTCATGGGGTTGGCAAAAAGGGCCTATAAGGCCTACTTGCTAGACTCGCTAGAGTCTCCCCAAAAATAACACTAACTAACTAACTAACTACCTAATACATTTTTAATAACTATTTGTATTACTAGGGAGGAAAATGTATCATTCCCTCCCGCAGATGTAGTTTAGTTCTTCAGAGTTTGCGAGAACAGTACCTAATCAATTTATTTTAATCATGCAAGGGATGAAATGACGTTTTAGTCCAGAGTTATACATTCAACACTTTTACATTTTATGATGAGACTATCTCTTGTAATCAGCTGCATTCAAAAATATTTAAATATGAAAACCAGGAGGCTAGTTGATTTATTATTAATAATAATCACATTGTCTCCCATCTCTAATGGTAACGGCAGTCAATGTTATTCCCTCCCACTGCCATTGGAAACCAACCAGGGACCCAAACGTATATTTATTTTTCCTATACCCCTAACAGGCAACAGAAAATGCCAACAAAAAACGCTCAAGTTGCGCCAATTAGATCGTTCTTCTACAAAATCTAAATAGAAATTTGCTGTCAAACACTTAAGAAATCCAATGCTTCACCCTGTATACTTAGGTAAGTTACATATTTTTGTCATTCAGCCTCATGTTAAGCGTATTTAATAATAGATTGTTCTACAAGTTAAGAAAAGTGAAAGTTTTTCAACGTTTAATTCACGAGCGAGTGATGCAAAGGGACTGGATTAATTTATCACGAACATGAAAAAATCACATTTATAACATATTCAGCGTGCTATTTTTTCTAATATCATTACAAAATCTAGCCAAAATTATTTTTTTTTTTAATTCGCAGTGAAGAACGTTGAAATCGTCAAATAAAATACGAGAAATCGGCAGTGAAGTAATCCATTGTTTTACAACTTTTTGTAGGCGGCTGGGCGATAGGTAAACGTCAACCGACGTGAACGTAACCTATAAAAGTTGGTTAAAATGTTGTAACTTCGCGATTTCTCGATTTTAAAAAACAATTTACCCCTGGGCACTGGGAGTTCCATTTCAATCCTTGTGTGGTTTATTTGCTTTGGCCGTTCGGGCCTCGGCAACTAAATACCTAATCGTGACAAAAAGCTCAACTTTAGTGATAACTTATGTGGAAACTAATATAAAAAAATATATAGATTTGAACTTCCAAGTCCCTATACCCTCTTACTGAAGGGACTTTGTACTAAAGTATATTAGGTTTAATCGGTTTATTATAACCTAAGGAATCTATACCAAATGGGTGTAGCATTTTTTTTTGGGACCCCCTGTATAATTGTTATCCTTGCATTTATTTATTTTATGTCCTACCAGTACATTAATTGAAATTAATGACTCTATTTTAAGGTATCTTAGATACAAAATAACGCTCCAGGGCAATTATTTTCTTCATAAGAACACTAGGGTTATTATGAAAAATTAACAGTATTTGTTTCCATTGATACAACTTTATAGCCCAAGAGCCAGTGGCAATTCGAGCAACGGACGTTCTGTAAGGCTAAAAATTTTTTTGGTGATGAGTCATAGCATGCCAAGTACATATACAACGACCTGGCAGACATCAGCCCTGCACGTCATCATCCCTTATGTTTTTGAAATTGTCAATAATATTTAAAAAAAAACTTGTCGCTGTAAGCTTCAAATTTTAATATGTTTTAGTTCATGCATTGTGAAGTAGGAAAAAAAATTGACAGGCGATTTCGATGAGCACTAGTACCTGACAGGTGAGTCGAAAGATGTGCAGTATATAGGGTTAAAATAAACTTTGTTCTGTACATTTGAAATTTTTACACATGTTTAAGTGAGCGATTTAGAAAACGTGTGTACAATGCCAGGCGGTTCTGGTGGGCATATGTCTTTGACAGGCGACGGAGAAGATGCTATGTGACCCCGAGTGAGAGACGAAATTTTGCTTACTTTTTCATAAAATTCGTTATCTTCGCCAAATACCTTCAGGGCTTGCATCAAACCTTCTGTTTCTGATTAATGCACTGTTTGAAACCGCCCTTTTACTCGTTTATATTTATTTTGGCAAAATACACACAACTTGTCAACGCTAGTTTCACTGACGGAGGGTTCACTATAGATATTGATGCTTCGCTTTGCTCAGTAACTACTGAAGATGTGATCTCCTCAGTTTCGATATTTGACATTTCTGTAAGAAAAGATATGATACTAAATTATTCATATTGCAAGAAATGAAATAAATTTAAAAGTATATTCAATAGTTGGCATAATAATAATAAAAAATATTATCATGCGATAATTAATTATCTTGTAACACAAAATAATTTATTTATGAAAATAATAATTATTATTAATTATTCGCTTCAATCATAGATTTTCACATTAATTTCAAAATTATTGTTATATTACTTATTACTATTTTGAAATTAATAATTGCTAATATATATTTAGTAGTGATTGAATTTCTGTCAAGTAACCGAATGAAAAATATGCTTAATTAAAAGATCAAACCTAATAAAGAATATATAAGTCAATAGAAAAATACCTGATGATGATGCTGGTACATTCGATGAAATTGATGGTTCACTCGGGCGATATTTTTTCATCACAGCCAGAAAGTTTTTATAACACTTCACATGATAACCTGTACTAGCATCAACCGCCTCTGGCAAATAAATGTTATTGACTTTGAAATTATGTTCTTTTCTTATTTTTAATGAGGATTTGCTTTTATCCAAAGTAGTCACTGTAAATTGTACTGTTTTGTCATTAGTTTTTTGGTTACAAATCACACAAACAACGTTTTCGGATTCCATCCTGCACACTATTTTTACTTCCTTTTACAATAAAGGAAGTATTGGATTCACCCCAAAAATTCGAAATTGAGTTTTCAACAGATCTTCACGTTTTAGAGTCCCCTGAACCCAAAAAAACGCGTTTTTGTTCATTGGTCTGTCTGTCTGTGTGTCTGTCTGTCTGTCTGTCTGTCTGTCTGTGAACAGAATATCTCAAAAACGAAAAGAGGTATGGCGTTGAAACTTCATATATAAGTTTTGTGTACTATGTAAATCCGACTTCAAGCTTTTGAAGAAAATCGCATAACCGGAAGTAGGCGTTTACTCCTGTGATTTTTCAGTTTCTTTCGATTTTTTCAAAAACGGCTTTAACGATTTTTTCAAACTTCACATTTGTATTACATTTTTAATGTGTATTGAAGTGAGATAGGTGATTTTCCAGTTCAATACTTCTAAAATGGGTTTCTTTTGTTTTTTTTTTCTATTTTTTTTATTAACTCCTATTTTAAATAGAACACCCGGTATATTATTACATTTTTGAATTCAGCTTAAAATTCTAGAGAAAATTTGTCTCTTCACCTAACGCTCTATTTTGTACCGTTTTTGTAGAATTTGTAATAGTGAAAATTTTTGACAAATGCTTAAAAATTTAAAAACAAATTTTTGGCTAATTATAAGATCACTGTCAAAGAAAGTTGTGTGCGTGTATCACACCAGATTTTTTTAAATATTAATATCTACTTGATATGCACAAACTAAACTTCACAATTAATATTAATATATAGTTTAAATTACAAAATTTAAAATTATATATAACATAGAACGCAGTAATTCGTAGTAATAAAGCAAAACACGACTGTACAGTTTACAAGAATGAATTGCAACTGACTAAATTTTTCTTTTAAAATCTGTTTATTTATGGAAGCAGGTATAAGACCCTTCAAACTTTCCGTTAGACAAACTGTCTCACTCGCGCCATTAAGTTGACATTACGTCTCTCACTCGCACTCACATAGCATCTTCTCCGTCGCCTGTCAAAGACATATGCTAATCAGAACCGCCTGGCATTGTACACACGTTTTCTAAATCGCTCACTTAAACATGTGCAAAAATTGCACATCTTTCGACTCACCTGTCAGGTACTAGTGCTCATCGAAATCGCCTGTCAATTTTTTTTCCTACCTCACAATGCATGAACTAAAACATATTAAAATTTGAAGCTTACAGCGACAAGTTTTTTTAAAAATTTTATTGACAATTTCAAAAATATAAGGGATGATGACGTGCAGGGCTGATGTCTGCCAGGTCGTTGTATATGTACTTGGCATGCTATGACTCATCACCAAAAAAATTTTTAGCCTTACAGAACGTCCGTTGCTCGAATTGCCACTGGCTCTCCGGTTATTATAATGCACCACTGTCACAATGAAAATTAATGACAGCTCAGCTAATGTCACAAATCTAACTTAGATCAGCTAACTAGATACTATATCATAGTAATTATATGAATTGAATTATGAATATGAATTAGGTAAGAAAATTGGTAGGACATAAAACCTTGAAGGCACCACGAGCATTATGAGCTAAGAGCCCGCGATTGTTGTACACACCTCGGGCCAAAGGCCCTCGGTTAGTACACTAACAATCTTGGGCTCTTATTTTACTCATAATGCTCTTGGTACCTTAATAACTATACTTACATCTTACATCAAAACAAACTAAAAACTTTTGGTTTTGGTGAACGGTGCATGTAGCTAGAAGATTTAATTATCAAAAAACCTTCAAGAGTGATAAAGTATTAGGTTACTATAGTTAACAAAACATAAAAATTAAGCATTTTTAGATAACGATTACGAATCGACACGACACTAATGATAGTTGCAACTTGCAAGAAAATTCTACTAAATACAACTATATGACAATAATTTTTATTTAAAGTAATTGAAAAAGTAATTGATGTTGTACAATTACAATTACTAAGTAATTGGTAATTGAATTACTATTTCCTGTGAGTAATTGAATCTCTGGTAATTAAATTACTACATTGGGCGGTAATTGGTAATTAGTAATTAATTATTTTTTAAAAGTAATTTGCCCAGCTCTGTATGTACAGAGAAAGAAATTATCCCAACTATTAAACACAAGATGATGTAGTGGACGGGTGGGAAAAGCAATAACAGTCAAAGTAGGCAAAGAAAAGGTATTTTATTACAAAGATGCAGGGTTTTAAATAAGCCATGCTTGCTCTGGGCTGGAAAATGTTTGCTTAATTACTTTTTCGTATTAACTTTCCTGAGGGTAGTCAATACGACATAGAATACGTACGTATATGAGCGTTTTGGTTACATGTGAATATTTGAAATTAAAATCGCTTATGCAATGTATTTACATATTTTGAGCAGTAAATTAAAATGCATTTGGGTGGTGGAAGCAGAACTGGTACTGGGGGGTCTGCAACTCACGTTACATCCAAGAGCTCTCTTCGCAGAGCACTTACTTCTGTAATTTTAATGATAAATATGGTGGCGGCATTCGACTTTGTTTACATTCGTGGGCTAACGTGTGCTTGTAAATTTCGGCAACTAACCCTAGTTAGGACAGCTTTCCGCGTATTAAAGATCCAGCAGTGGTGCTAGATTGTCTCCGGTGCTACTTTGTAGGGACTCCGGGCCGAAGCAATAGTTCAAATTTTACCTTCCAAAATAGCTCGGGCGGCCTCGGATTTTAATGCAAGACGATCTCAGTGAGTTTGCCACGGCCCTCTGGGTGTAAGCTGAAATTGTGATTGTCGCCTGGAGGTGCTCTAGGACCTTGCCGGGGGCAGAAAAGTATTCTCGGAGTTACGGGGGTAGATAGGTCAAGCCGTAGTCTGCGTATTTTAAAAAGCCGTTTTGGAGACGTAGAAGTTCCGTTTTAGCAACGTAGTGTTGGGTAAGTTAATTTCTAGTACCGAAATGCGGTTTAAGCGCTGCTTTTGGGGCTGTACTCTGATACCGAAGCTAGCGGCCCAATTACCGGAGTCGGCGACCTGAGGAGGGATGCTTTTCCAGGTGGACCGGCGGTGGTTGGTCCTCCAGGATAAGAAAAAGTCCAGATAGAAGTCTCGGGCCTCTTTTGCTGGTCAGGATCAAGCGGCGGTTTCGGGCTCGACAAGAAAGCTTTTTCCGGTTGTAGGTGGCTACGGAGAAGCCCTGAGGCCGTAGTGCTGTTGCCTCCTCTAGTTTGAGCTGGCTGGACTGGATGCTAGACTCAAGTGCCTTCAGCAGCTTTGTTGTATACATTTTTGAGCCTTTCTATCGGGCCTATCTTCTGGGGGAATTTAAGAAGAAATGCACCGTGTTTGGCTGCAGGTAAATTTGCACGCAGATGGACCCTTTCGCTTATTGCCAAGACTTCGCGCATGGTAAATTAACATGCTGATTTCGAATTATTGGCGGCGTACACATTCCAAGCACTTCTTTGTGGCGTGAATCTATAATTCATATTCTTTTTTTTTACCCAAAAAAGAATATGAATCAACAACTTTGGTTGTAACTAACGTATTATGTGCTAAAGTTATTGTGAAGTTGTTGTAATGTTATGATATTAATAATTATCAATAAATAATTAACATAAAAAAACCATAATTGTCAATGATACGATAAAAAATATAAAGTACTTCTACAAATGACTGATTGCCGGGATTTTTAGTTGAAATCGAACGAATCCCGGCTGCCGGTATTTTAAATGTAATTTTAAACATTCCGGCTGCCTGGACCTGATCCACTGCCTATTTTAAAAAACACACACACATAGGTTCACGCAATATTATGCCCGGGCAACGCAGCCGCCGGGTAGGTCACAGCTATGATGTATACAAGGAATAAACTGCTCAAGGACAGGTCTACAGAGTAGCTTCAGAATGTGTAGTTCAAAACGTGACCACCGAGCTTCTGTAGATGGCGCCAAGTGGACAAACCGCCACTGTGCTACAATGCTTGGAAATTTTGCAAAGTGAAAAGCCAAAACTAAATAGCGCATGAAGGTGCTCGGGACCTTAGCAACAACTTTGCCCCCTTTCACAATTTCGATATCTGTAGCCGTTCGAAAGTTACAGGCGATCCAGACAGACAGACAGACAGACGGACAAAACGTTAGCATAAGTACGCTGAAGCTACTAATAAGGAAGGATATTTTGAAATTCAACCCCTAAAGGGGAAAAATGAGGGTTCCCATTTTGTATGGAAAAATAATAATAAATAGACATTTCGACTTGAAACTTCGTAAGAGTACTCCTAGAAACAAATAAGCAAACACGTATTTCGTGATTTTCCGAAGTTCAACCCCTTAGAGGGTGAAATGAGGTAAATAAGCCTAAAAATCGATATGGGTGTCGTTATTGAGGTTTGTTGGGAAGTTTATTGATTGTGAAAACGGCATTTATTTTTAAGTCCAAGACGGTGGACATGGCAAAAAATTAAAACCCTATAGTGGTAAAACGTGGTTTCAGAGACATACTACCATGAGATAAAAAAAAAAAGATTCTGAGCAGGCCTTGATATGTGTTATACGTTTAGTAGTACTGAAGTGTATTGTCAGTCTATGTCAAATTCGAGATTTGCAGGTTAAGTTTTACGTCAGTCTGTGTCAAACAACAAACAAAACCTAACCTTTTAATCTCGAATTTGACATATGGTATTTTTGGGCAGAACAACGTTTGCCGGGTCAGCTAGTAACTAATAAATTTCCTTATAAATAACGATTTTAGAATATTTGTACAAATCAAATATTTTAAATTAAGATTATGCCTGTATAGTCCATTTTATGAAACGCTATACTTGTATATGATTATTATCAGTTTATAACTTTTTAGTTTGTTTGTCTTATTCTACAAAAGGATAGCTTAGTGTTAGCTTAGTGTTATTGACCCACTTCGTGTAAACGCATTGAGTAAATGAGCGCTAAAACCTGCTTATCGTGATCACGTCTGTTCAACTTGTTAATCATCAGTGCAGGTACAATCGTCGATTTGTATGAGGAGGTTTATATTTACAAATTATCAAATTCGTTTAATTAAACAACATGCCAAACCACTAACAATGAATTTGACTGCATTGTCAGTTGCCTTGTAAGTTCAGAAAGCAGTTCTGAAACATACACTGAAAATTTCATAGAAATACGCTACCTTACAAGAGTTGAAATTATTTCCTAAAAAATCAGAATCTAATAATATTGCCGAAGGCTCTGCACGTGAAATTTTTTGCCTGCTCTCTGCTACTCCCAAGAGATTGTAAATTGATGTACCGCTGTCAAGCCAAAATACGAAATGCCATTTGTCATCCATCCTCTCAGATGAAGCCAAGTTAGCACAAAAAGCGTCATAACCACGGACATATTGGCCCGTTTCCACCGCAAGTCGTCAACGTCTCCAAAATTTCGCTCTTTTCGCGACGGGTGCGAGCTCAGTGCAGTAACTTCGCCTAACTAACCCCCCGACATTTACAGGTTAACAGCATTACTGGCAAATTAAGTTACTTCTCTGCTAAATGCACACTCTTCAGAAGTTCATTAATGAACGACTTGGTAATGCAGAGAATAGGGGATAATTACACGCGGGCTTATGCAGTCAGAACTCGAGCTAGCTTAGGTACAGCAAGACTAATTAATTTTAAAAGGCGATTAAAGAATTGCTCCTTGGCGAATTCCGCCAAAAGAATAGTTTATTTGATAATTTCAGAGGAGTCATGGTTTAAGTGAATATTGAAGTCATTAATAGTAGATACAGGTTAAATCTATCTTGATTTAAAAAAAAAATCGCAATTATAATGTACATATGTAAAAAGTCAAGTCCTTTATTAACAAAATGATAAGAGATAGTATGGAACAAGATTTCCCACTCTTTCTTTAATGCAAATAAAGAAGTATATATGCAATCGCTCAAGTGACTCAGTAAAATAAGACAGTTTCGATGTAGGGCATCATTGTTGTAACTTTATAACGCCCTATCCACAATCACACCGTATATACTCAACCAATACCAAAATAATAAATAGAAAATCTGCATCAGCAACACTTATATAGGCATTCAAATACGTAAAACATAATTCTTAACTTGCTGAAATCTGGACACGCACTCAGTTGCATTGGAAATGGTACGAATTATTACAAATTTGTACGAACTTTTACAAACTTTTAGAACACAAAGGGAAAAAAGGATGAATAAAATCGACAAGAAGTGGTTTAACCCCATAAAAATTGTATACACCTAGGAGTATAAAAGCTAGTATAAATATTTTCAATATTATTGTCCCAGGCCTTCATAAGAGAGAAGACAAAAATTCCAGGTATAGTAGCAGCAATCATAGCTGGAAACACGTGGAGATAGGCTGGTCACGTAGCAAGAATGGACGAAACAAAGTGGACAAAAGAGCAGTGAACTGGAAAACGTAGAATGGTGGATGGAGTGATGGAAGACTAATGATGCGCAGGCCTCCAAAAGGTATCCTGATTTCACAAAACACAACTGGTAATTGAAGTTAATTCTTGAAATACTATTTATTTCTATTCATTAGTTGAAGAATATATTGTTGTATTATTTGATTGTTGAAAGTTTACAGATGTAACCCTTTCAAGGGGGCCGGAATGTTACAGCCAAAGCTAGTAGGCACAATTAATTACTATAAAATATCACATATGTGTGTGTCAATGTAGTCGAAGAGACAGATTTTAATAAAAATAAATAACATTCTACTCCAAGTCTTGAGTTTTCAACTAAAAAGAAAAAAATACAGTCCACAAAAAGCTTGCGTAAACACTCTTCATTGTCTCCCTAATTTCTCATCGTTTTCTGATACCCCTCATTTCTTAGCTGCTCTCTGTATCCGTTTGCTGTTTGCAAGTGCGTCTACATTCCCTTTTGACTTTTCCTCTTAGATTCATAGGTAGAGTGTGCATTTTTACTCATCTGTTTGTAGCTCACTTTATAGTACGGCCCTCTCCTCCTTATTTGATTTGTGATAATAGCTATCGCCAGATCAACTTCTGAAAGATGAAGCTCTTCCCTAAGAATTTATACTAAAATGTCAGTATTTCTCACCTTTCTGTTTGCACTTTAATTGTTGACACTTCTCATCTCTGCCAGTTGAAGAATAAGCTCGATATCACCCAATATGTGGATTACTTTTTATATCAATATTCAACACGGCCTCTCGGCTGTTAGTGAAGATCAATTTAAATATTAAAACTACTTTTTTATTATACCTGCATCAAAATCGCCGATTAAAGCACGCCTGAGCGTGCGAAAACAGGCGATTAAAGCACGTCGAGCTTTAAAGGTTGTCAAGGAAACAAGGTATATAGGTAACATTATAACTTTATCGCTATCTTTATTTTGCTGACACGACTAAATGCAACAACGGACGTGGACGCGACAAAAACGTAAACAATTCTCGTAACTGTAGTAGCAATATTATTATGCGCTCTCGATTTATCACGACAAAAATTATTTCTAAGTTTTTAGTGAGTAATTTATATCCAGTATTGCAGGTATAATAAAAAATAGCGTAAAGTAGTCGTGGATAACTGGTCTTTAAAACGTGCTCTATTTCGAGCACTCCGGCTACGCCGTCGTTCTCGAAAACTCGCGAGTGTTTTAAAGATCTTGTTATCCACTCATACTTTAATACACTATTAATGAAAAGCTTACTTTTAATCATTATTATGTCCTGTTGTTACAATATTCTTCGGGCATTTGTATCCCCCATTGGTTACAATATACGAGTATTACACCTTAAGACATGTGCTTCTTGTTCCTCTTATTACAGACCAATGACCTGTTTTTAATCACAAAGTGTTTCTATGAGCTCTCTTTACTCGCAAATCGGGTAGGTGGCTGGCTTTGCTCGTTGAAACGGAGGAAGAGTTCCCTTATTAGAGGTTAAAAACCAGGTATTAGCGTGGTAACCGAGGAGCATACGATTTTTCAAAACCTAGAGTCGCCGGGAATAGAACCTGGGCCAGCCCCCTGAGAGTCGAGCATTTGCTCGCGGGGCCATCCGCTCGTCTTAAGACGTAATTGAAAATGTGCCCATATATACCCCCGCCCCATCTCTTGAACGCGCCAAATACTTTTTAGGCACCCTTCTTGAAAATCATAGATTACTATACAATTTCTAGGACGGAAAGCACTTCTTTTCAGGACGATCTTAAAAAAATTTTCTTTACATAACTAGATATTTTGAGGAAATGGCGTTTTGATTGATTTACAATATTTGTTGGGTGTGGTTACTAAGGAAATCAGCTACATTGATTGGTTTGCAATATATGTTGACCGTAGTTTCTGAGAAAATGAACTAGAAATACCTCTAGATTTTTACTAAGGTGGCTTGTTTGTCATTGTAGTGTTTCAATATTTAGGTAAAATTAAGAAGAAACACAGATGCCTAAAAGATTTTGTACGTAACTCATCCGGAAATACCCTTTACAGAACTTGTAGGCTTCGGCATCGGCCTAAAATTTTCCTATGCGTCATGCAAAGATACTTTTTCCGGTCTTATAGGTAAACTACGTCTAGCGAATATACAACTTTAGGTTATTAGCGCTGCTATCTAAGCTAAGCATTACTTTTTTGCTCGCAGTAAGGATAATCGATATATTCATATATTACACTTTTCAGATTTTTCCTCTGTATTGCAGATTTCAATGGGCTTTTACTGTTTCTTATTGTGTATAAGATGTCATCTACTTCTTCTCTAGCAGATGTTATAAGTCCGTCTTCTACGTTTTCTAGGTCTTTCTGGATTTTTTCCCTGCCCTTTTATTTAGCAATTTCAAAGAGCATTGTTTCTATCTGATTTGAAGCCATTCCTCTTTCTCTACTACTCTTTCCCTATTATAAACGTAGGTGTATTTTAATATTCCTTTCAAGTGTATTTTATCGTCTATTTGTTTTTCTACATGTGCTCTTTTATTTGTTCCACACATATGCTCATTTTTATCCTTTGGATGCGATAGAAATTCTTATACCTTCCTTATTTTCTATCTATGTTTTTTCTTTAATTCTATGTATCTGATCTCTATTTACTTGAAATAGTTACGTTTTGCAAATTGTTCGTATTATATCTCATCGCTAGTTTCTTTTTTCTTTTTTTATTTCATTGTTTACAAATTTTAACTTGCTCTCGTTAGAACATAATTTCAATTGGCATCAACCCCCTTACTCTAATTCTAAGATTAAAAATGGTATTCTTCTTTATATATAAGTACAATATATCCGTGTTTCGTTCTTTACAGTTTTTGCTTTCGCTACATTACATAATTTCCTACTAAACCAGTTTAGTAATTGATGTTAATAATGTATACAAATACAACCTCTAGTGAACTGTGAAGTAGAATTTAATGCTTGTTGCTATTTTCAGAAAGCTATGATCCTAATGGCTAATAATAATTAGTAACAGTGGCGTTTCTTAAATGCCAGTTTAGCTTTATGTGCTGCGCCTTTGAAATGTTGCGACTAAATGTTTACTGTATCTAAGCTGCTTCTAAAATAAGACAACTGCATATGTCAGAAGACTGCCATCAAATGAATATTGAGCTCCATATTAATGTCTGTGATAACCCTCCCTTTTATGTGTGAGATGACTTCTTTTATCTGTTACGATCTCGTTTCGTACAAGCTTCATGAGAAAATAGCGGCTACGTGATCACGACGCTAGAATCCATTTACTTTCCACGGCTGCCGGAAATGTTCTAAAATTAATTTAGATTATGAGATTGTACTAATACCTAATTTCACAGAGATATTCTTTGATACGAAGTAAATGAAAGGAACTGCAATTGTCAGATGGTATTCAAAAGGACTTTTTGTTTTGTAAGCAACTGTAACAGAATGGCAAAGTTTTCCAATCAACAAAGGAAATTTGAAAGGATATTGAAAAACTTTTAAATATTGTATTGGGAAGCATGTATTGCAAAAAATATCAGAACTGAACTGAGTCCGCAAGTTTAGTCGTAACTCGCAATAGCATAATATAAGTTATCGATTAAAAATGCTCAATATGCCTTATGAACAAGGAGACAAAATATACACAAGGTAGCACTTACCTCTGAGAAATTAGTTTTGTAAAAGAGAAGGCATCTATGGCAATTCACGAGGAGACATGCGATTCTAGCTTGGTGTCCTGCGATTTGTGGCCAGATTCATTCGCTGTCTGTTATATAAAAAGGAAGCTGTAGGGTAAGCTTGTTCTTAAAGCGTTTGACGAGGAATTTCGAAAAATGTAATTGCGAAAAGGCGTTCCTAGCTATAAATGTGCAAAGCGATAACAGACACACCAACCAAAATAATCGCTTAGACAAGCTGTAGAGAAATTCGTAAGGTAACATATTCTCCCAAGCATATCTTTGGATCGGCTGATTGGAATATAGATGAAGGACACCTTTTTCAATTTGCGTAATGAACAAATATTAACACTATATAGAGATTCGTTGGTTGGCATGCTACAGGAGAACACTTTCTACTCATGCGATGAAGACCTATTCATATTTTATAGGGGTCGCTGTTAGGAAACCTAAAAGTGGTTACTTTTTCAGCCTGAATTCTGTGGAGTTCATTATCTTTGGCTTGGTTGGTTGTGATTACGATGGTGGTAATTTTTCTTTGTGTGGTGGACATCTATTGACACTGTCTGTTTGTACATTAGCTGGAACGTTGCAGGAGGACAGTTTTTATTCCTGTGATGGAAAATCTGTCCACATTATTTAGAGTTCGTTGGTACAGATACTGAAGATGGTTACGTTTTCTCTCGGAACTTCGGTTTGACAGTAAATTCTAGTGGCAGCGTCAGGTTTCGATAAAGCGTTTGTAGATTGGAGGTGATTCGATAATAATATTCTTCGATACCTCAAACAGCACCTTTAGAACTTCAAATAATTTAATGCGAAGGAAGCGGCTGATCCGGCAAAAGCTGTAAGTTTGCCACAAGGGCCGTGAAAGAAAGATTTTTTTATTGTAATAACATTCTTACACCTAACATATAATTTAATCTATTAGGCCCCAGTGGCTTACGTTCGTAAAACGTCTACTTTAGATGGAGGATATCATCTTAGAAATTTTTATAATATAAGTACATAGTGAAACTAATCTTCCAAGTTAATTTAAAAAGAAAGTCTTTGTGTTCCACCTGTCTGTAATTTTTATAGGAACGATGCACAGTGTATGATGTTAACGTGTTTTCTGTTTAGTTCCTAAAACTCGGGATTCTTTTCCTTGCTTCGCTTGCAACTTCTCCGAAAGTGTAATTTCTTTACGTCCATTAATTTTAAAGGCAATAATCTGAACATTTTTTAACGTTTTTACTAATGTCGGTATCGCTTACTGCTATCGTAATATTCTCACTCGTACAACGTACAATATTTAAGTGACATTTGTTACCACAACATAGCACACTCTACCGACTTTTCTGAAGGTATTAAGCCACCTGGGGTCTGAAATTAGAAATTGTACATAAGGGGCGAGTTTAGGTGTTGGTTTTACTGCTTAGCAACTGTATACGCCCGCTATTGAGGACCAATAAACAAGATTAGGGTTCCAAAATGAAATAATGATATGAATATACAGTGAATTTATTTTGATGGTTAACATAGCAGTTTCATTTCTATGCCAGCATTTAATCAGACAGGTCACTTTCATAGTTACAAATGAGATCAATAGATAGATTAAAGTTGTTCAGATCAGTTTATATAAATACTTGAAATAAAAAAGTGAAAATCCTGTTCATTATACATTTGTTAAACAGACATAACGTCATTCGAAAGGAAACGAATCTCGTAATTTACTCTTTCGCCCTTTGCGCGCACTTTACTAAAGTTAAACAGGGTCATCGATAACAACGTTGAGTCCTGAAAATCTCATCCGTCAAACACGATCTCTCGCCCACCTACGCTGCCCCCATTTTTTGGGCGTTTTAAATTCCACAGCTTCCTGGGATGTCGCGTCCGGGTTTTCATAAGCTTGACTACTCGGCAGAGTGTAAAAAATCCGCACGCACAGACTGCTAAACCGCACCGCGAACACTTTATTATTAAATCCGCTAATTTATCGCTGCCCCTATCGCATTTTCCGATGAGACAAATTAAAAGCCCATTTTAGAGGCGCTTCGGCCGGAAGCTGTGGAAATCAGGCCGGCGCTGCGGAAAGAAACTTAAAAGGGAGCCGTATTTTAACCCTAATCCCAATTTCTAATTCTGTGGCATCCCGCCCTGAATAGACTTGGACTCTAAATTACCAATTTCGTTGGGGGCCGCTTTTGTGCTGTTATATTTGTAAACTAAGTAAACAGAGTCGTTTCTTTGATAAAGTGCCTCAATTTTAATTTTTCTTTCCCAGCAGAAATGAGCCGCGGTGACGTCTTCGGCGAGATATTCTTATTTTGTTTGTATTATGTCATACTGGAAAATACTTACAGAGAAAAAGCTAATATAAGTATACATGTTTGACTTGGAAATATATATACTGTTTGAGGTTTTCGCGGTTACTCGAATTATTCTTCTTAGCATGGAATTTCGGCTTAGACCGCGTAGTATTTGTATATAAACGCACTGTGCGACTTTCACTCTGATGATGCAAGCTGCAAAGTCTTGCGAAACGTTAGTGAATATGGATTCACAAACAGCAAAACGGCCAAATCTGCCTAAGTATCCTCGTTCTCAAGATACTCAATCAACACGAGCCACCAAAGAGCATGACCATCGCGCGGGTTTTTGCTCGCTTCACAAGGTGCAAGGCACATTAAGCCAGACACTAGCTGGGTGTTCATATACAAATACTACGCGGTCTAAGCCGAAATTCCATGCTAAAAAGAGTAATTGGAAATATATATATTTTTTTAGTTTATTTATAGCTTCACAATCTGTCACGCAGTGACATTCAGTAAATATTTTAACATAAAATATAAGACATGAAGAAAGTTTTCCAACGAAAAATGTCCTTAAATTAACACATTCAGATTTGAGAATAAACAATTGTGCAAATAGTCAATTAAACAAATAAACAAATTCTTTGTCGCTACTTTAACTTTAACCTTAAACGACTTGGGAGGTCCATCGGTTTGAATCTTTTAAGCCTAGGCTCTTCGTCGTCAGAGTCGAGTAGATATTCCACTAGTGTGTTTGGATGGGCACTAAGCCTATCACGGTAGCGAACACTGCACTTTTGTATTTCCCCATTTACTGTTGAGATACCTAGGTCCTGTCAGATTACTTCATTCGGAACGAACCATGGGGCGTTTACTAAGCATCGCAGCAGTTTTGATTGAAACCGTTTGATAATGTCTATATTTGATCTAATTGCTGTTCCCCATAGTTGGATCCCGTAAGACCAAATAGGCCTAATAATCGCCTTGTCTAATAGTAATTTATTGTCCATATACAACTGTGAATTGCGTCCTAGGAGCCAGTACATTTTACGAAACTTTAAACCCAGCTGTTTCCTTTTAGTGAAGATATGTTTTTTCCATGTAAGCCGCCTATCTAGATGCATTCCCAAGTACTGGACACTGTCTTCTTGCGGTATTTGCTTATTATTTAACACAACGGGCGGGCAGGTGCTTTTTCTTGTCGTAAAAGTTACTTGAGCTGACTCGGTTTCATTTATGTGTATACGCCATTTTTTAAACCATAGTTCTAGGTTTTGTAAATGTGTTTGTAGATAGCTAGATGCCAAGTTCGGATCGGAATGTGATGATAGAACTGCTGTATCGTCAGCGAATGTAGTAACTGTAGTTTCTGGCGAGGTAGGTATGTCTGCAGTGTAGCGTATATACAAAAGTGGGCCCAGTACACTTCCTTGAAGGACGCCAGTTTTGATTAGGAATAACGAGGTATGAGAGTCCCCGTATTTAACGAGAAAGTGTCTGTTGGTTAGGTAAGATTTGAATATTGTATAATAGTCTGGTGGAAATAGCTTTTTGATTTTGAATAGCAAGCCGTCGTGCCAGACCTTGTCGAAGGCTTGCACGACATCCAGGAATACAGCAGATCAGTACCTTTTATTTTGAAAGTCCAAAACTCTGACTATTTACTCGATTGTGGTGTGTTGTCTTCGAAATCTAAATTGATGGTTAGGTATGAGATAGTTCTCCAAAACTATAGGCATTAGTTTCTGTAATAGTCATTTTTCGAAGACCTTTGATAATATTGGAGGGAGGCTAATTCGTCTATACGAAGATAGTTCTTCGCCAGGTTTTCCCGGTTTGAGAATCGGTATGACTGTAGCCACTTTCCATTGTTCGGGAAAGCATTGAAGTTTTAGCACAGCATTGAACAAATAGGTGAAGTATCTGTGTCCTTTATCTGCTAGTTCTTTGAGTACTTTTCCCGTGATTAGATCATACCCTGGCTCTTTATTTGGATTCAAATCCGTCATGATTACATCCTTGACATTCTTTACTGAGAAAGGTTTGATTGGTAAGGACATTTGAAAGGGTGCAGCAAGATATTGGCGAATTTCGTCATTTGCAGCTTTAGTTGATTGCGAGTCAAATGGGCTAAACACAAGTGATTTGCAAAAGCAACAGCTTTGTCGTGGTTACTCCTAGCCGAGGTGTTGTTGTCTAATCGTATCGGTGATAAAAGTTGCTGAGGTTGTTTCAATTTTTTTGTCGCCCTCCAGAAAGAGTACTCTGTAGCCTCCATAGGTGACAGTTGCTTTAGATAGCTTTGTATAGAGTGGGACTTGGAAATGTGCATTTGTAAAAATTGCCGTTTTTATTTTGCAATCCAGTGAGCCCCTTTTTCTCTTGCTCCAGCTGCCAATGTGCACCTACAATATCAAATGTAGTGGCAAAAAGCAGTTATCTCATACATTCCTTCCATAACTGACAAGGAAGACTCCAGTGCCACTCTCACAAGAAGTATAAACAGGAAAATGATTTCAAATATGCACAAAATTAACGATATCTGGCCTAACTTAAGAAATGCCATTGTTAACACCATGCAAGAAATGGAACAGTATAAAATCTCATATAGTTACATTAAATACGCCCAGTTACATGTGATTCACAACAGCCTCAGCTGTGAGGATTGAGATCCAATACTCTTACACACGTCATGGAACAAAATGCAAACTAAAAAACAAATGTATTAATGGCCTGATAGCAAGTGGGTTTCAAATAGCCATTAACACAACCAAACGGGGATGTGTATATGCACCAAGCGGTCTGTGTGTAAAATCTTCAAAACATATGCGGCGTAACTATTGCATACTGATCTACTGATCTACTATTTGTTCTTTATGTCTGTGATACGATGTATACAAAACAGTCCATAACGCCGTAGGGCATAAATATCGGTCTTACGCCCGCTTATTATGCGCTCTCATATTGAGCAGACGTTATCGCTACGCTCGCTCATTATGCCTTAGGGCGTTATCGACTGTTTTGAAGCTTTTCGATCTTTTCAATTTATTTGCGTATTCCAAGTGTAAGAAAAAACGTTATATGCACCACGTGTATTACTTGATGTTTATAGCCCTAGGGCGACCTACAAACCTGTCGCCCTAGAAAGAGCATAAACATCTTCATAATGCCCTTGGTATATAAATGACTATAAAACGGGGGCGATAATACACATACAAAATTGTTTTTGCATAATGACGTAGACATACTTAGATGCGAATACACAAGAGGCAAGGTAGGTGATTTCCCGGCTCGAAAAATAATTTCTTGCGGCAGTGTGGGGCTAATATACAAAGTGTTGGTGAGCACCTTACATCTTTTGAAGTGATTTCTACAGCACTTATTGATTGCAAAAGTGGTAATAGTAAAGCAATACAATTATCTAGAACGCTAAGAACAATAGAAAACTTTAAGAAGTTCTCAGTAACTTGGTTCTAAAAAGCATGTTTAGACATTTTTATATTACAATTACTGAAAAAGTAGTGTTCCTAAACACGTAGGTTGCCTCTTGTTGAAAAATGTTGATGTCTTGTGTCATAAACACGCATTTGATATATAAATAGCTATTACGCACAACCGGGCCGAGAATGAAGGTTTACATCTTAGTTACGACGACTGAAAGTACAACTTTATGCCCGGCGAGCCGTAAAGTAATTTGCGGGCCGTAAAATAAAAACGCGGACCTTAAAGTTACTTTACGGCCCGCAAATTATTTTACGGTTCGGCACCTTAACTGTGTTAGCAAATTTTGGCATTAAAAAACCAAAATTTATTCTGTTTGTTTCATGCAGTTGTGGGTAAAACGTTGTACGTACCTCAGTCCGGAAGTAGATTACACCCTTAGCCAAATAAAGGCCCTCCTCCGTCGGGCCTCAAATTTTGACTGCGGGCGTAATCTTACTCTTCCGATTCTCTATATGTAAATAACTATTTAATTCGAAAATAATACTTTATTGCCTGACTCCATTCTAATATCATATTAAAGCTGCAAGAAGAAACTGCAAAATTCGCAAGTAATGCCGAATTCTCTTATTAAATTCCCCAGCCAGCTGCCCCTCGATGGATAAATTATACAGCGCGCCGAATATCTGGATAATAAAATGAAGACTTTACATTTGAAGTTTGAAGTGGTCAAGTAAAAGTATCGCCTGCATTACGTTTGACGCCGTCTCTGCAGGTGGCACGGAATTATTCATGACCGTTTTGCAGGGATGCACTGACAGTCGAGTTTTGAAAGTATATATGAATTTGAAACATAAATTACGGCATATATCCCCGAAAGAGCAGTATCTCTTGTTGGGAGTTTAATGAAAACTGCATTCTGCTGCATATTCATCACGGCTTGATAATATCCTGCGAAGACCTGCCAGAACGAGGGCTTTTTAGCTCATTTCGTATTGCTAGGTTGAAAGAGCAGTTATTTCCTATTCATACTCCTATTTAATTCGAATAATATGCCAGCAACGTTTTCCTAAATAAAAGAAGTCAAAAATGGTATAAACGAAAACCTAACTAGTTGCCTGCGTTTGATGGATGATACTTTTAAGGCGAGTAGCTGGACCAAATTAACGAAGGTCAACATATTTCTGTTCATATCAGGTACATTGTTGTAGATATAAAATAGATGTGCACAACTAATTCAATTGAATTCGTTTCCTATCAACTTCATTGATTTTCCCCGATGTGTTGTGAATCTTGATGGTTTATATTTAATGTTGTGTTCACCGTTTGGTCAGAGAGTCTCAACTTAGTTGTTGCACAGCCGTGACGTTCCAAGAGTGTGAAAATTTTGTATTAAATACCTTATAAAATTACCGATATTTTATTCAAAACTCACTTAACCGTGTAGTATATATATCTATAGGCCAATATTTTTGGATGGTATTATTGGATTCAATTCTAAAACAAAAAGTGATGTAAATTCACGAGAACGATTCTGCAACATATACGGCTTCAACCAAGCGAGTAGTAAGTGGTTGACATTGAAACTTCAACCAAGAAACCTGGTCCTAAATTAAGAGAAATAAATGATCCATCTGACAACTCTGAAGGTCACACAACTTCCGAACAGCTACTATTATTATTATTTTTGCAGCTACAAGTAAACTAGGCCCAAAAACCGCTTCGAGTCTTTAGAAAATACGGATTTATCTACACTAGACGAGTTCAAGAATTTATTTAAAGGTACAGCGGTTATTCTAGAGACCATAAAAGCCAAACAGAACCCGGCTGCCTTAAAAAACAAAAAGTACAATTGTAAAACTGTTGTTGCAAGCTACCCTTTGTAAGGACAACTTTTGAATTTAGCGTTTTCCCGCATTTACATTGCAAAATCAATTTTTCCCTCATTTTTTATTTCAAATATTATCAATTCCGCGCTTTCTTTTCGCATTCAAATATCGACGCTTTCCGCTTGCTTTGATACAGTGCAGTCCTGATCGTACGGCGTACCGTCTTTTGGCTCGAAGGAGCTGCTGTAATGTTGTGTTAGAACAAATATGTTGCATGAGTGGGACAAGGAAACCAAGCGAAAAGTCTTCATCCCTTTTTTCTTTAGTCCGCGCTCAAGCCCGGCGTGTCTTCAGTTTTACAAGAGTCTCGTTTCCGCTTTCATAGGGCCAACAGGTGATATTGGGTGTGCAATTGCGACCCCTCGTGGTTTCTTAAACTCGTCAGGGGCCCGCCTAATTAAGACTTTCGTTGTGATTGAACTCTGTATTTTGACCAGTAGTTTCTCGTTGTATTCGTCGCCTGTAACAAATTCTGCCTTTCTCGTCGAAATGGGTGCTCGTTTGTCAGTATTCTAGTTATATGACAGACATTTATGCAGTAATCGTAGCCTAGAATTCGTATCGAGAAGTTAGAATCTCTATAATCGTCCTGGGCGGATATAAAATAGAATTCTCAATCGTGCTGGTTTTCCTTAACAGAGTGTCGTAAACCTTGCCAGTCGTTTATGCAAGTTGTTGTTCACCCCTTTGGGGGATATAAATAACGCCCAAACCCTTGACAGACGGCAAACCCTGGTCGTGAAAGCTTCGTTCCCGCATTTCTTTAGGCAGTTGCTGGGGTATCGGCATCGGCGGCTTCGTTGGACGTCAAGCAATGGTTGTTAAGCCCTTCAAAGGTACTGTATCTTTTGCAGTAATTTTAAAGGGTACAATGTGCAGTGAAATAGTAATTTATATCACAAAGTTTAAGTAACGTAATTGTCATTTAAAATTAAGTTGTTATGGTTATTACGTTAGTTTCGATTATTTGCAGTCAAGTTTGACTGTCTGTAATTTGATTAATCGTTGCGTAATTAATAATACTAATTTCTCCCGTTTCATTTAAGTTAAGTTCAAATGTTTACATGCATATTCCCACGTTAATATATTTTATCATAAATTAGTTGTGTTTTTCTGTATTATATTTATGACGATTGCACGTTAATTTGTATTTTGTGATGCGTTACTTGTGTAAAGGGGTTTAGAGAGCTGGAAAGGAATTCAAGTAAAGGTAAGTTTACCAAGGCTGTACGCGGACCGTGGCCAGAGCACTGCCAAGGTTGGTTTGCTGTTTCAACTTTTTCAGTGAGCCTATCTGTATTTTATCGATTATAAAAGTAGTGGCATCTAAGACATTTAACATAGTGATTTCGTTTAATAGGCCATTGCTCTAATAATTTTGTAATAAACCAACCCATCTCGCTGCGTGTAGTCAGCAACTTTTGTTACAGCCCATCGTAGCATAGTTGGGCAACGGATATGTAAATTTTTTCCAATCTGTGCCGTTTTCATCGTAACCAAACAGTTTAGCATTTTGGTGTTAAATGCATACCGTAGAATCGAGTTATTCCTGTAAAAAACTGTCGTAAAGATCGTTCTAGCGTGTAACACCTTTCTGTTTTCTTTGCAACGGAACCCATTTTTGTCATGGTGTGAAGATTATCAGAAGCTTTCTCCCAGATAATGGTCTTCGAACACACGAGAGTTCAAAGTTTACTCATTTTATTTCACATTTTCACATTTCACGTGTTGTTTGTAATCGTGTTGCTGACATTTCACAGCTCACTGCCAATGAAACATGGAAACATGTTTCTCCCAAAATTAACCCTGCTAATCTAATTTCAAGGAAGATTTTTTACAGCAGGCAAGGAATTCCGTAAAGATAGCATAAGCTGAATCCTTTGCTGGTGAGTTCAAGCAGTTGAGTTGAAGTAGACCCATGAAGTCTTCTAACCATCTGACAAGTTTAACTCTTTTCTAGATTCCAACGAGCAAACTCGGAAGCCAGCCCAACAGGAAGCTCTTAATATTGGTGTGATGAAAACATCCTCTTTTCAAACTTACCAGGGTTAGAATGCACATTCGCGTGTTTTATGCTAGCTCTCAGTTAATGCTTTCTACATTGAAAGAAGCTTTGGCGCGACCTCAGCTAGAAATTTAGCCAGACGAAGGACGAAGGACAGAAAAGACGCGATTGTAAAAACTGAAATCCCCGTGGTTGATTTTACCCTAACAACGATGAATTACATTCGCACTCTCAATGGGATCGTCCGACAAGTTTCATCGAGGATCAGTTCACTTCCCATCGAATAAAAAAGTACAGTGTGAATACAGCTTATTGTGTTTAATTGTATATTTCGATTTATACGATCGACATATTCTAAACGTGTTTGTACTTTGTCTTAAGCTACTAATGTTATATTATGTTGAAGACTATACTTTCAAAGAGAGAGCATGTTGTGGAACTTGAAGGTTTATATTTAAACGTGCCCTTTTGCCGAACTGCGCTCTCGAATATTAGGTGTTTGTCCCTGGACGGCCACTATCAAACTAGCTATTGCACAGCCCTGACGTGCTAGCAGCTTGAGAGTTGGATATTAAAAGCCACACTTCAAAGTTACCGGAGCTTTGCTAAAAGCCCAGCTAACAGTCCACATCTATATGACACAGGATATGAATTTCGTTCGGTCCCCTTCTCTCATTTTCTATTTATTTTTATTTGATTCGGAATGCATAAATTTGTATATAGCAAAGCCAAGCCTTTATTAAATTATATTGAGCGACATTTGAGATTTTTAATTTAATATTACACAGTTGTAAATGCATTTCGTTTCTACTTTGCGTTTGAATTTATGCAAATAAAATTAAAACAGACAGGAAGAACGTCTATATGACGTTTTTTGTAGTTACGAACGTTATATTTACGTTAAATGAGAAATATATCACACTCCGTTTAGTCAGTATCTTTTGTATTGAAGATATGTGTGATAAATGAGAAAGTCATGGCAATGCCAGAGGTCGGGTGCTGTATTTTTCACAGCCACAGTAAAATACATAATGCATTAAAATGACCTTTAAATTATTCTATGTATCCTCTTTGTGCAATGAACGACTTCTGAGGTTGGACCGTGTCATTATTTAGATTCAAGGACTTTCATCCACTTGCACAAAGAACTTCATTAAGAGATAAGCAAAACATCACGGTAACTCAACGTGTAAACAACGACAGAGGCGAAACTTTTTTGCAAAGGAAGGAATAGAAGAGCACGGTAACTAAACGTGTGAATCATGCATGAGGCGAAAATCTTCTGACGATCGGAAGAAGGAACGTGAAATTTATAAGCAATTGTTGTCATGGTTGGGCGTAGATGGCGGTGGGCGAGTTTTAGAAATAATCGCTGTTCACGTGGAGGGAAGGGGAACGCGTTTGTCTCGATTAAGGTTGTAGGGGTGTTTGTAAATCTCAATGGTTTTGCGAACCTTTTTATTGAAGAAGAATGGAGATTTGCAGATAATAGAGATTTCATCGAAAATGATCTTAAGGCCGGTATCGCGTTGATGTTCGGCGAAGGCCGATAATGAAACGAAACTCGACCTTAGGAAAAGCTGATGTTTAGAGGTATGAGTTTGCACTGATAGTCCTGTTTCACCAATGTATGTAGCATTACCGGACCATAGGACTCTATTGACACCTTTAGATGATATAATAATAATAATAAGTCTCATTATTTCCCTCGGGGACATAGGGTGTTGATGAACTCCTGCCATCTTCGTCTATCTCTTGCTAATCTGTTCAATTCTGCCATTGTCATGTCCGTTTCTTCCTTTACTGTCCTGCGCCAAGTTATCCTTGGTCGACCCTTCTTCCTCGAGCCCTGTGGATTCCATTCAAGTACTGCTTTGCTCGGTTCTTCTTTACTTTTCCGTAGTGCATGCCCTAGCCATCCATATTTTCTACGTCTTATTTGCTCGTTTATGTTTTGTCATTTTGTTCTTATCTTCAATTCCTCATTCGTTATTGTCTCAGGCCACCAAATTTTAAGTATGTTCCTTAAACACCTATTCACAAAAGTTTGAAGTTTCTTTTTTATTGCACTCGTTACACACCACGATTCGGAACCATATAACATTACTGGTATCACCGTTGCAGTGAACACTCTTAATTTTGTATTTATGTTAATGTTACTTGCTCGCCAGATCTTGTTCATATTACAGAATGCTCCCCTTGCCTTATTTAGTCGTTGTTCAATATCTTGTATAGATCCACCTTCACATGCCAATATACTTCCTAAATATGTAAAGCTGTCAACTTTTTGTATGACTTCCCCTTCGTAGAGCAGATTATTATTAGTTTGCGTATTTACACTCATTAATTTTGTTTTACCTTTGTTTATTTTTAGGCCTTTCTTACTAGATTCAGCTTGTAGATCACTCATTTGTTGTAGGTTATGCGATATTAGGCAAACATCATCTGCATATTCTAAGTCTTCCAAGGTGTTAGTCAAATTCCAAGTAATCCCTCTCTTTTTGTTTTTGCATGTGTTTTCCATAATTTCATCCATTATGATAATGAATAAAAGAGGGGATAAAATGCATCCTTGACGCACACCGGTCTCTGCTGGGAAAGGTTCGGACAGTTTTCCTTTATACAAAACTCTGCATTTATATTCTGTATATCTTGCTCTTATTAGACGTATCAATTTGTCTGGCAATCCTCTATTTTTTAATGCGACCCAAATGTATTCTCGATGTATAGAATCGAATGCTTTTTCATAATCTATGAATAGAATATGCAGTGGCGATTTATATTCCATAGATTGTTCTGCGATAATTTTTAAGGTGTTGATATTGTCGATACACGATCTCCCTTTTCGGAATCCACTTTGTTCTTTACGTAGGTCTGCGTCTAACACGTCTATTATTCTATTTAGAATTATTTTGTAAAAAATCTTGTTAACTACGCTTAGCAGACTAATCCCACGCCAGTTGTCACACTTCTGTAGGTCTCCCTTTTTTTGGGATTTTAATTATAGTACCTTCTCTCCAATCTTTTGGGAAGTTTTCTTCAGTCCAAACTTTTTCTATTAGATATTTAGATGATATGGTTTAATTTATCTCTGGGGGAAGGAAGAACCTGTGACATCTGGCTGGAGGGTTTGAATACTGTTTTGACATTTTGTTTTCGAAGAAACTTCCCTACGGATGGGTGACTTGGTGGATATAGGGAAGAAATGGTAATGCTGCGGGAGGATCGGCTTTTGGATGTTTGGTTGGCAGTGGATGAAGATGGCGATTGCTGCGGACTGTATCTCACTATCACGGTAACCGCTGTTTTTAAGAGCTTTCCCAATTTGATTCATTTCAGGTAGGGATATGAAAACAACGCGGTGTTCAAGAAAATTGATGACGGAAAGTTTTATGTTGGATGATGATAGAGATCGGTAGATTTCTGATATACAGAATCAGCAAGTCCCGCCATTGGGTTGGTGAGAAACAAATACATCCAAGACAGAAAGAGAGCCGTTACTTTCCATCACCATGACGAATTTAATGTCTGGATGTTGACTATGCGATGGTTTAAGAAGATGGGTAAATTGTTTATACCATGTGGCCAAATCGTAAAGGTATCGCAAACATATCGAAAGAGAACTTCCCCTCTGGCGTAGTTTGCATGTTGTGATAAAGTGATCTTTTGCTTAACTCCTGACAAAGCCACTTATGAAAATGGACGAAACGTTGAGTCCTTCAATCTCAATAATCAATTAATAATCCTGGAAATCGTTTGTCATATAATGCCCGTAAAAGCCTCCCAAATCAACGTATTCTATTTGATTTCTCTATATTCAATTCAATCGTGTTTGACTACATTCGATTTTGTTCTACTGGATTCATTTGAATTCGACTCTGTTAGACTAGATTTGGTACGATTTGTGTCCATTCGTTTCGATACGTTGCAGTTCGTTTTGGTTCACGTCAGTTTGCTTCGTTTAATTTCGGTTTTAATTAGACAAGAGATTGTAAGTCACATTTAAACAAAAATAGCAGATCTGAGAGTCGATTAATTATAGAATTTGATTTACGGGATGGATCGATTTTAAACGTTCCAAATTCTAATCGATCCACAAATGGGTTTGCGATTTGAATAGCTTTAACTAACTTTTTATATTGACTAATTCTACAAAATTTTGAGTCAGTAAAGGCTACTAATCTAATTTTTAAATAAAAACTTCAAAATTATTCTTTCAACCAACGCAACAAGCAACGTTATCAAGTAACCCACGTTTTCGGAAAGTTGCATTCGAACATCGTTTAAAATATATCTTCATTAATTTCAATAAGCCTGATTACCCGAGTAACAATTTACGGGTTTACACGCTTCATTATCCAAACATAGAATAAATTTCATCGAACCCTCTAGAGGGGTTTTTATTAAATCTTATTCACTTTGATACGCTCGGTGAGAATGTTTCGCTAGAGTTAATTTTAGTTAACAACTTCTGCTCGTTATCGAATTAAAAGCCCTGAAAGTCGAAGACCTTTAATTGAGGTGGGCGATCGCAAACTTTTTATGTAGGAAAAAGCTGCGACGGTGCGGCAACATTTAGATTTCCACTGATGGCTCTTACGCGTTTATGACTTCGGTAACCCTGAAGTGAATAAGTTGAAGTTTAGCGACTATAAAAGCAAACTTTTCTGAAGTAGCATGGAATAATTGTTTTTCTAGTCGACAATGTTTTCCTTGTATATAAAAACAAATGATTTATATTATTGTTACCTTTTTTATGTGAATGGCTAACATATTGCTCATATACTTATATGAAACCCTGCTTTTATTCCATCATATAAACTCTCTTATACAATGTCCTTTGTCTCGACGTGACACAAGTGAATTCCACGAAATTTTGTATTTCCACGTAATATCCAAGACTTCAATCTCCTATAATGGCGAAATCCCACCGAGGGACAAAACTCAATCAAACCGAACTTGTTTCTTATCCTCTTTGATATTTCCGAAGTTGCGGGCCTAACTGCAATATTCCAGGATCTGTATATGATTGCTCGCGATTTTCCCAAAAAATAGACGCCGGAAATTTCACCGAACGACGACGGCGCCCGTTTGTTACCTGAGCATTATTAGCTGCAATCTTCACAAATCTCAGCAACAGCCGTCGCAGAAAATTTTACCCCACGGTCTAGTTATGCGATCTGCAGGCACTAACGCTTTGCAAATGAGCCGCTGTAAGACCAGCTCAGCTGAATGGATGGATTTGTCCACTTTGCGAGGATTACAGAGCCCCAGAGGGTAGAAATATCGGCAGAACTACAACAGCTGACAAAGATTACACGGTTATTTGCACCCGCTTTCGAACTGGGTCATTAACGGCCGGTGTTTATTTCATAACTCAGGATTAAGACGGGAAGGAGATAGAAGGGAGGCAATTCCCTATTGCCCAACCGCAGCCCCTCTCGAGGATAAAAAAGTTTCATAAAAATGACACCAAAATGAGATAAAAGAGACCTAATTGCAGAAACACGATATTTCCAGAAGCATTGGAAGTAAGCTGCAAACGTATTCTTAACTCCTAATATGCCTTTTGTAGTTTTGATCCTCCGTTCCATGGATTAAGCCCTTGAGGCTTTCGCGTCTTACATGAGACATACCTCTATAGTTATTTTTGGATTTGTCTCATTTATTTGGATACATTAAAAATAGTGCCAACACCAATCTTTATCATTCATCAGATCGTTTGATGACAACCCTAGTGATAAAAGAATAAAAGATGTGTTGCAAAAACTAAACAACAAATCCACCGGGATTAATTTTCATATCTAGAATAGAGAATGACCTGCACATAAAAGGACAAAGTCAATTAATTTTCCGGCCTGACTATGAAAGAAACGAGGTAGACTCACAATTAAATGTTATTTTTCAATATATTCCCCCCTGACACAATGCACTTATTACATAGTTTCAGCAGCAATTCAATACCCTTAAAAAAATATTCCTTCGGTTTGTCTTCAAAATGTGCCCAAACTGCAGCCTTCACCTCGTCCTCGTCACTGAAATGGCGCCCGCGAAGGTTCTTTTTTAAATCTCCAAACAGGTAACAGTCACTGGGGCCATATCTGGACTATACGGAGGGTGATCGATTTGTTCGAAACCGCAGTCACGAATTGCGGCTTGCGCAATTCCAGCAGTGTGCACGGATGCATTATCGTGCAGCAAACGCACGCCTCTGGTTAGTTTCCCACTTCTTTTCTCCCGAATGTTTTGACATAATTTGTGAAGGAGTGCTGCATAATATGCCCCGTTGACTGTGGTATTGCGTTCTTTAAAGTCTATGAGAAGAATGCCCTCCCAATCCCAAAAAATCGTAGCCCTCACCTTTTTTGTCTACTGATGGACCCTGAACTTTCTTGGCGGTGCTTCCCCTTTTCGTCTCCATTCCATCGACTCTCTTTTGAACAAAGGATCATAGTAAAAAACTATAGTGTCATCCCCTGTGACAATTGTCTTCAACACGTCCACAGGGTTTTTTCACATAGCTCCAAAAAGGATCGAGCACATTCAACACGACACTGGCGCTGAACTGCTGACAGATGTTTGGGAACCCACCTTGCACTAACTTTATTCATGCCTAAATGATCGTGGAGGATTCGGCGAACGCTTGTATCTGGAAGCCCCGACATTTTTGATATTTCTTTCACCTTCAAGCGTCGATAGCTTAATACGAGATCCTCAACAAAGGCAATCTTGTCGTCCGTCACCACTTCCACCGTCCTTCCTGTTCTTGCGTCATCTTCCAAGGATTTCTGCCGCATTCGAAACCGTTTTGACCAATCCTTTACCACAGAATAAGACGAATTTACCCCGTACACCCCATCCAGCCGATCTTTGTTGCTTTGAGGAGATATAGCTTCTCGAGTAAGGAGTTTGATAACAGATCGATACTCAATTTTCGTGACTTCTGACATCGTGATGAATGAGTGTCAGTTATAAGAAAACTAATTGACATAAAATCTATTTTTGTTTTTGCCTAGGCTAAAAAGACTTAAACCAATGTGTTACCAAAATTTTGACAGGCTGCGCTAACTTTGGCGCTTCCCTCGTATTAAGAAACAAGACCTAAAATTTCAAGACACAAAACACCTGAAAATAAAAGAACTATCTAATCAGTTTTTCAAACTTATAAAATATATTTGAAAATGAGCAAAATATGTAAAAGAATATGTATTAAGTTGAGTTGTGTAGCTCAAAGTGTGCAGACGTGTGATAAGTTAGTGCACTAGAGGTCACTTTTAGTGCGAAGTCGGTGACCGCGCCGTATCTTTGGTCCCAGCCCCTTATCTGGTGAAACTTTTTAAATTACTTAGTGCATAACATTTATAACAAATCAGTTCAGTATGTATAATAGTAATGTTAATTTCAACCCATATTGTTCTCAACAAGCCGCAAATTATAATACTCCCACGTTTAATAATTCTCAACAACAAATGCAATGGTCAAAAAATTCTAGGCGTTTATCTACAAAGACTACGCTGTCTAAGCTGAAATTCCTGTTTAACAAAAGTAAAAAATTTGTAAAATGCTTTACCCAGAACTTCCCTCGTCGAGATTGTGACACTATATAATTTTAAAAATTAAATTAGGTTAAGAGTAAAAATACGTTTCTAATAAATTAAATACATTTTAAAATTTAAAAAAACGTTATCGGTGGTCGGCAGGCGGACCGCAATACAGCCCCAACGTTTTGTCTGATATTGTAAGGGACTAGGCAATTTCTACCTGCGTCACGAAGCACCGACGTTTCGAATTCCTGCGTCGCAGCTATATTTAGTAACGCGCTAATTTGTGCATCATTTTTGCATCGTAATACATTTACTCTGTATCTATTTGTTCCCATTTTTGGTAAGAATAAAGCCTGCACTATATACAAATTATTACTTGTATTCAATTATTTGCTCCCCTAATTATTTTAGAGCTGAAGTGTAAATACATTTTTTGTAGAGACAAAAATACTGCATCCATTCATACTCTTGCTAACAATTTTTCATTTTCCGGAACTGAAGGAATGCAAAAAACAAACTAGCATTTTCACAAAAATCAGTGATGCCATGGAATTATTGAAACAAGCCAATGCCAACGCAAATGTGTGCGGAGCGACAATATGTGTTGTTTATTTGTTTGTCATTGATGTTTGACGTTTATAATAATTAATTATTAATTATGTTCTGCTTAATATCTCTAAGGTACCTAGACCTTGTCCTTAACAAAAATGGAGGACGTTCGTTAAGTAAGCTCCTTGTTTAATGTTAAATATCCGTATCGGCAAATTCCAAACAGTACAACCATTAATAGGCTGATTCATTTTAAGTTTAAGACTACAGGCACGTTATTAAATAATTGTATGTGCAATAATGAGGTTCAGAACTTACACCAAAACGAGAAAAGCGACAATACTTTCAATCTTTTGACAGCAGTGACTGGATGATCGCCCCGCACGCGCTTGCGTTGGAATAGGCTTGTTTCAATAATTCCATGGCATCACTGATCTTTGAAAAATACTAGTTTGATTTTTTGCATTCCTTCGGTTCTAGAAAATGAAAAATTGTTAGCAACAGTATGAATGGATACAGTATTTTTTTCTCTACAAAAAATTTATTTACACTTCAGCTCTAAAACAATTAGGGGAGCAAATAATTGAACATAAAGAATTTACTATGCAAATTCTTATGGTGCGTCGCGCAAGTCAGCACCCGGTATATATATATATATATATATATATATATATATAATGTGTATGTAAAATATCATCTTTCTCCGACAAATATTTTTGAGTTATACCGCCAACAGGCAGACAGACAGACAGACAGACGAACGGACGGATGGACGGACGGACGGGCGGACGGAATTGAAAAAACCTGTTTTTCGTCATCTAGGGACCCTGAAGCGTGAAGATCTGAAGAAATCTCGGAAGGTGATTTTTTCGTAATTACAATACTTCCTTCGTCTTTTAGACAAGGGAAGTAAAAGGAGTGTATTATTATGTGGTAACGCAAGTAAACCACGTTTTAAACTACCAAGTGAAACTACAGTTCATTCTAAATGGTTGAAAGCTCTTGCAAAATTCTGCGGTTCTTCTAACTAATAATGCATCTAATGTCTTTGCTGTTACTGTCTTCTGATGTTTTAGCGTATAGCCTAACAGCATTTACCTGAAGAACACAACACACATTATTTTCTTAACTGACACTGTTTTTGGGCGTTACCGGAGTTGGGTCATCTTTGTAAATCCACGCCTTACTGTCGTGACAAGTTGGACAGTCGTAAAATGGAATATAGGTTTTATTACCAGTTCCAATTTTAAAATAATACGTTGCCCCCCATCATTAAAAAAATTAAGAGTATCGCGGCTGATTTGCCAACGCTTGGCTTTTTGCTCGTCAGTAGGTTTATGTGGTACCCAGCGGGAGACAACTTTCTTTAGTTTTAGTTCTCGATATAAGATTCTTGAAACTGACGCGGATCCAATACCAAGAGACTCCTCTATCATTACATACGCCACTTTCGTGTCCTTTTCTACCATTTTCGGAGCAGCTTGCATGTTTTCGGGAGTTTTTGTAGTTTTTTGACGTCTTTCACAGGTGCCAACAGTAACACCGTGTCTTTTAAAATCGCATACAATCGAAAAACGGTTGCTCTAGGCGAACGTTTTTCTCCAAAAGCAGATTTCATTCTATCCAGGTAGAGATGGGCGCGTGAGTGAGTATTCACTCACGTTGCGCACGTTTCACGCTTGACTTAAAAGCTCACGTTCACGCACACTCACTCTCACGTTCACTCACGTTTACGTGACTCGCTACTCACGACGTGACCCGCAACTTTTATTTGAAAATTTAAAGTCAGGTAGAACAGAATGTTAAAATTTAAAACCAATGGAATATGTTGTGTACGTGAAATATTTTACGTGATTTATTAAATCAGAATAGTAGACACAAAAAGAAATAAATGAAAATTGACCAAAATAGCTTACAACAAGGGATCAATACTTATTTCTCGCAAAAACATTTCTTGCAGCCCTCTTCAAAGACATTACTTTTAATACTTGAAGCAGTCATTAGAATTGACGTTTCCCTTACTGATACGAGTACAAGAATGTATTTGTTGCTAGGCAACACTTCTAAATCCTAGGTTTGAAAGTACTTTTACGTCTGAGGAGCTAAAAGTAAGTACTACTGGGTAGCCTATAGAAACAGACACGCGATTGATGGTAGACACAATATTTACAACACAACACAGGTGCGAAGCTCTAGATCTTCGATATGGGTGAACAGCAGTCTTTTATTCGTTACTACATATTTAAATTAACGTGAAACGTGAATCACGCCTTGGAAATTTCTACTCACGTTCATGGCCCGATTTTCAAAGATTACTGACGTTCACAACAGGACCTGCCGTGACCCAGCGTGGCCCTACTGTTTTCAGGTCATGTGCGGATCCCTATATCCAGGCACTCAGCTTCGCTCAAACCACACTTGAAATCATAAAATATCATAGCCCGAAAATGCACTGGACTGAGATCCATTTTGACTGATCTTTAAAAATTGTCTTCGACAGAAATTGCATAAGCTTTCTAGATCATATTTTGCATAGTAATCTAGATTGGATTGAAGTTTTTAATAAAAGAAATAGGACACTTACAATTTTTTAATTTTATGTATCTCACAATATACAGGGTGTTAATTAATTACGTAGACGAACTTTAAGGGGCGATTTCTTGATCAATTCTAAGATAAAAAGTTCATATAAACATGGGACCTAAACGGCTTCGTTTTTAAGATACAGGGTGTTAAAGTTTAAACAAAAAAAAGTTTTTTTTTAAATCTGAAAAACGCCTAAAGGTAGTCTACTGAAACTTGATGTATGTTAGTCTTTCATAAAGCAGCATTGTTTGGTCAAAATAAAAAGTTTTTTAGCTTCATCCATTGAAAATGTACAAAAGATGTATCTTTTATTTTTTTTTGATAGAATAAACCGTTGAAGCATCATATTTAATATTTACTTAAGAATAACCCTAGAAATTGTTCGTGGCATTAGGAGCTGCAGCCAGGTAATTTAAGTCTTGCTCATTTTCTGCTGTCCAGCAATCTATCATACTTAAGATTCTAATCTTGGATTTGCATGTCATTTGTAAATACCATCTGCAATTTAAGACGGATGTCATTGTTAGAGCTTTCGGCGAAATGCAGCTCTCGCTTGCGATGGTCAAGCATGTCCTTCCCCCTACCCCTAAAGGGGTGGTTTAACGAGTGTCCGAGTTTTCTTGGGCTCGAAGAGACAGACACTTCCAGAGTCACGTTAAGACACCGAGAGATATACATCTCCTCTATATTCCGTACCGGCGATTTTAAATTTGTAGTTATACAGTCCGCTTTTACCGTTGCTAGTTTGTTTGTTTGTTTGTTAATGGACAAGGTCTAAGCATGCAGAGTACCAGGTGTTACATTGGTGTATATATTGTAAATAAATTGTTATTACAATTATATTCGTTGTGTTCAATCATTCACGACCGCGACGACTTGCGTGATTCTCCGCCGGTATTTCGTTGTGCCCGTAAGGTTCGGGTCGCAACATAAACTTTTTTCTAGAAAAACAGAAAAATCTGTAACAGCAATTTCGTTCATTGGACTTTAATGGGATCTAAACGGCTTCGTTTTCAAAATACAGCTCAAAGAAGTTTGAAAAAATATTGTTTAATAACAAACAATCTTACATTAGCTACAAAACTTTTGGCTAAAAAACAGTGGCGTACCAGATTTTTCTAAAATAAGGTAACTGAGGTGGCCTCGATGCACGCCACTGATGGAAATAAATTAAATTTATTTTGAGCGAACAATGTCACTTTATCCTTTATCTAATAGACTTGTCCGTCCGTCCGCCCGTCCGGGACGCTGTTTCGGCAGCTATACCGTAAGAGATAGAGAAAAAAGTTATTAAAGTTATATGTTTGGAATGGTCATGTCAGGTCAGGAACCGAATTTCAGTCTCTAACACTAATTATTATCGTAATTATCCTAATCCGAACTTTTTAGGTTAGATTCTAGGCAAATTTTATCAAGGCGAATGCGACTGGTAGTTTGCTACCATCAATGTGTGGTAAATACGCGTTCTATTTGTAAAACGGTCTTTTTTTGTTTTATTAAATGACACATTTGTCTCACTGGACTGCTAGTGAAATACTAACCTACACCAAGTTTCATTAGAGTACCTTCAGCCGTTTTCAAAATTAATTGTTTTTTTGTTTAAACTTTAACACCCTGTATTTTGAAAACGAATCCGTTTAGGCCCTATGTTTGTCTGAACTTTTTATCTTAGAATTTATCAAAGAATCACCCCTTAAAGTTTGTCTACGTACTTAATTAACACCCTGTATAGAGTGACCCTCGTATTAGCCAGCCATGTCGGTTGTAGAGTTTTTATATTTATTGAGGATTGAGCAATTGGATTTACAAATCAAGGACCGTGTGATGTAGCAAACATATTTCATTTGTTTTAGTTGAAAGAAGTATGCATAAGGTGTACCACCCTTCAGAATAAAAATATAATTTTTAGTTTCGAAATTATAGGTCGTCCTAAAAATACGACTCAAGCTCCTAACGATGTCACACCTAATAGCGAGCACAGTTATACCGAGTGTTTCACTTAAGCTGGGAACATAGAAAAATAGCATGGGAAATCGTATATAATGAGATTCCTGTTTGCCGCTTGAATTGATAAGATTGATAGTGGTAGCAATCGAAAGAGAAAAAAATGCGCTTAATCTGATATTACTTTACTTGAATTTGTTGCTTGTTTACGATAGAAATCGCTTACACAAATTTATTCACAAAAACCGGACCAGCCATGATCAAATTTGTTTATGCCAAAATAAATGTTATTTTCTTTTAATTATAAATTGTTAATTATCAATTATTTAGCTAATTACTATGAATAATAATGTTGAAGAGAAGGTATTTAATATCAAAACATTTTACAGTGGCGTCAGTTTACGCACAGTTCGTGATTTATTGTCGGTTAATAATCGACCTATTCCATATGCATCAATAATTCGCAAGTATGTGGAAAAATTTGGCACAAACAAATTTTATCATGGCTGGTCTGTTTTTTGCGAATAAAATGCAAAATATTTCTTATAGTTTTTAAGCAACTTCTATCTTAAACAAGCAACAAATTCAAGTAAAGTCGTATCAAATTAAGAGCATATTTTCACTTTCAATTGATACCACTGTCAATCCTATCAATTCAAAGGGCAAGCAGGAATCGGCATATACAGGGTGTCTCAAATAGAATGGTAAACTGATTAGTCATAGATTCCTTACGTTATAATAAATCGATTAAACCTAATATACCTTAGTACAAAGTTCCTTCAGTAAGAAGTTATAGAGCTTTGAAGTTCATTTTTTTATTTTTTATTTTTATGTTAATTTCCACAAATGTAGAGATATCGATTTTAGTTTTGGTACACATGCTTACTATTATGTCTGGCACTAATTTTTTTTTCATAAATTAGACTTGACTGTAAGAGGCACTTTAACTACCTTTGAAAACTTTTTTAACTCTAACTTCGTTACCAGTAAAATTTTTTTAAAATTTAGGTTATTATCTAAAAGAAAATTAAAAAGCACAAAAATAATGTACTCTTAGTTCTTAAGCCTAAAAACAACCGTTTACTTTAAAATGCCCATAAAATATTTTTAGTAGTCATTAAGACGTGCAATTATCAAGTAGCCATGATCACAAAAACAATGGTCATCTAGTAAACAGCAATGATAAATCAATGAATGACATTAGTGACATAAGAATTTGATCTTTTGTTTAAGAAAATGCCGCTACATAACGAATTTTCCAATGCTGAAGGGTTCCTTATGTCGCAGCATTTTCGTAAGCGCAAAAGACAAAAAACTGATGTCACCAACGTTATTAATTGATTTCTTGTTGTTGTTTACTAGATTATATTCATTACCCATTGTTTTTGTGATTATTGCTACTTGATAATTGCACGCCTTAATGACCACCAAAAACCTTTGATGGGCATTTTAAGGTAAACGGTTGCTCTTACGCGTATGAACTAAGAGTACATTATTTTTGTGGATTTTAATTTCAGATAATAACCAAAAATTTTAGAAAATGTAACAGATAACGAAGTTAGAGCTAAAAAACATTTTGAAAGATGGATAAAGTGCCCCTTAAAGTCAAGTCTAGTTTATGAAGTTTTTGCGATAGTGTACTACATAATAGTAAGCATGTATACCAAAATTCAAATCGATATCTCTACATTTGTAGAAATTAACAAAATAATAAGAAATAAGAAATTGAACTTCAAGGCCCTATGACTTCTTACTGAAGGAACTTTGACTAAGGTATATTAGGTTTAATCGATTTATTATGATGTAAGGAATATATGGCTAATCGGAGTCCCATTATTTTTGGGACACCCTATATACGATTTCCCATGCTATTACCCTATATTCTCACCCTAAGTGAAACACTCGGTATATAGATGTATTGTATTTGTCGACAATTAAATAATAGTTGATTTTGCATATAAAAACTATTACATTAAGTGCATTGCAAACCAATCAGAATATTTTGAACGATAAAATTTTTTCTTCAGCATCTTCATTATTCTTCCCTGGTTTTCATAAAATTACAGTGATTTTCTAGACGAATATCATCAAACCTCTGAAAAGTGATGACAGTGATGAACGTCCCATAGTAGCACTCACTCCTAATTTCATATACGTAACAGCAATAAAATAATATAGGTAAAGCTCAGGACACTTCATTACACACGTAGGAGTATGGCCTAAGACCAGGCGGATTAGGGCCGCCGAAATACACACCGTTAACGGCGTACTGGGCAATGTGGTTAGATTCATGGTTTCGACGACTGTCTTACTTGAGCTCCCTAACCGCTCGGCCAGGCTGGCGATTACGTAACAGCAATAGCACGACGAAGATCCAATATATTACTGAGCGAGGATTTTATGGCCTTAGAGACAATTCATGCATTTACGATGACCATATCTTTCAATCGCGTAAATAATACCCAACACCATTTTTTGTTATTATTTGTATAGCATATTTAACACCATCCCTATCAAAACAGAGATCAACCAAGGTAGAACAAGCAAGTGTCAAAATTTGACAATGATACGAGGGAGTACCTATTTTTTATAAGGCTGTCGCATGTATTTTTTTATCAAAATAAGTAAATAAAGAAAGGTCAAAACAAACTTTTCAGGCAGAAAGATATCTAATGATAGATAACCTTTAAAATTTTCCTTTATTCTAAATTGCAATTTTTTTATGATTGGGTATCGAATAATAACTATTGAAAGACTGGATATTCAAACATTAGGGTCCTCGTGCAAACACAGAGATTCTGTTACAACAATTTAGTGTTAAGATTTTCAACATGTAGAATGTCGTCACGTGTAGCTTTTTCGTCAACTCATACACACCCTGTATAAATCACGGAGGATGTCTGGACATGTCTTATAGGACAGTTCATACTGGAAAGTGGCAGCGTCATATAAATAAGACAGGCCAGTACTTATTGTACTTATTAAAAACCTAAATAAAAACTACGTTTATACATGTAGTAAAACTAAGATACTATTGAAACTACCTGCAATGGCAAACCGTAATGGAAAGAATTATTATTAAATTGTATTTTTTAATGGGAGAGTTTGTATGCGCAACATTTTTTTTTCTTATTGCTTATTGTACGTAGAAAATTATTAGAGTATTCTATAATATTCGATACATGTTTACCTCCCTCGTCTGAAAGACGAAGGATTGTAATCGCGAAAAAATCACCTTCCGAGGTTTCTCCAGATCTTCACGTTTCAGGGTCCCTAGATGACAAAAAACAGGTTTTCTAAATTCCGTTTGTCTGTCTGTCTGTCTGTCTGTTGGCAGTATAGCTCAAAAACTATTTGTCGGAGGAAGACAATATTTTGCATACATATTATAAATCTACCTCGCATGAAACCGGTACAATTTCATACAAATATATACAGGTTGAGCACCTTAAAAAAATAAAGTTTTGTTTACTTTTGCTTGAATTTTGGAATACATACAACTATTAATTAGTAAATAGCACTGGCTTTATCCTTGCCAAAAATGGGAATCAATAAATACAGAGTAACTAGTCTGCGAGACAAAAACGAACAGCGAATAAGTGCCTTACGTTGAATAGACCTGAATCGCAAGAATTGCCGGCGCGCGCGGAGCTCAGTCAGCACAGCGGCGGTTCACGAATGCACAAAGGAATCCAATGTTCGGGCTCGTTCGCAGGCAGTAGTTCGAATCTCATTAAATATAATATATATTATTTTTTATTTAAAGATCGATTTTATTATTATTAGAAACGTAAAAATATTTTTACCCACAGTTTCCTTCGATTTTTAAAATTATTTAGTGTTACAACTCCGACTTGTTGTCTTTATGAAAGTATCCTCATAAAACTATAAACTGGCCCAGAACAATGCCGCCTTGGCAATTGCTTTTGCTTCCAGAAAGTGGACCACCGCTAGGCCCGTGCCCATCTGGAAATTTCCTCATTTCTCGGTTGTCCCATCCGCCCCTAATTCTGAGTAACTCAAGATAGATTATTATGTCAACAATATTAAAACATTGCGCTTAACCGTTCATTTTGCTAAAGGAATATATGTTTATCGAAAATACAGCTTTGCTCAATTTTGTGTCACAACGTCCACCGCGAGGGAAGTTTTGAGTAAAGCCCTTTACAGATTTTTAAGAAAAAAACTATGTCTCTGGTGTCCTATTAATAAGACGCTGGAACATATTTGGTTAAAAGCAAAAGCGGTCATTGCCCTCGTACGTGGAAAATCTGTATCACAATTTGTGAACTGAATATTAACTAAATTTATAATAATTTAAAAACGGATATAGGTAAATTTCAACTCATTGTCACTTCATATGGGTACATGGTGTACAGGTTAAGTCTCGTAAATTCCTTTTGCTATAATTTTACAAGAATAGATATTTTGCAAGTTAAGGATGAGCAACTTAACAATAGACAATTATTAGTCGAACATAAAACCCCTCGTCGGGTGTTTTATACAACCGATTTCCGACCGTTTTTTCGAAATTTAGATTCGCCGTAATGGCTGGGGATTTTTAGTACGCGTTCTCATAAAGGCGGCCATATATCTGGGGACCGTTCGTTCGGAAGGACGTGAATAATGCGAGTTTGAACTCGAGTGGAGTAACCCGAGAGCCTCCCCTTCTCGCTGAAAAACGAAACGCACCTTCGGCTGAAAATGCACAAAAAGCCCTTGATGACTGTTGTGCGGAATTCGACAAGGCGTCCTGAAGTTATCTTGAAATATAACGTGTTTACACTGCCTTTGGTCATGGCCAAATACATTTTCGTTTGCAAAAGGCACGAATACAGGTCGCTTAATATATCATTCAACCGACGCTAACATTTCCTTTAGATTAGGTGGATGCTTTCCCTTCGGTGTCCACTGTAACGGTTTTTGATTACTAACTCTTAGATGTGCAAATTTAATCTGCTGCAAAACTACTGGAAAAATAACTACAGCTATGATTGCAAACAACGATTATTTTATTTACTGATTGTCATGAGATGTACGAGATGTTGGCTTCAGAGCCGTCGGTAATAGCATAATAGAAGTTAATCCATTAGATGGAGCACAATTAAGAAAAACCTATTAATATTTGTTATTGCCTTCGAAATCATAGCACCTACTAGGGCTATAAGCAAGACTTGTGGATGTTTTGGCGAGAAATTCAAATTCTGCGCAGGTTTGGCAGGAGATTTAAATTTTGCGTAGGTTTTGGTGGTAAATTCAAATTCTGCTCAGGTTTGGCGGGAAATTCAAATTCTGCGAAGGTTTGATGGCAAATTCAAATTCTGCGTAGGTTTTGGCGGTAAATCTGGGAATGTGAAAGGTTGTTAATAAATGTATGGTTAAGAAATTTGCTTAAAATTGACTGAAAATTTACAGACACTGTTTGTAAGCACCGAATGTAAATATTAAGTGTTTTTTTCCTGTACTTTATTAAATACACAGTCTCGAAATTTAGTCGATAGTTATTTATGTCGTTTTTGTTGTTGGATTTATGTACAGAAGGACAGCATCCCTCACTTTAGCGATAAACAAGTTCCTAAAGAAATATTATTATGCTTTAGAAATTTACAGGTTACAGTTCGAAGTGTAAACTGAGTTAAAAATTTCTATACCACTATTAGCAACAGTAGGTACCATTTAATTGCATATTGTTTTCTTTTACGTAAGACCCAAATTTTAGATTCGATTGTTTTAATATAGGTTCGAAAGCACTGCTGACATACAGACAGACAGACAGGTAGACAGCTAGACAGGTAGACAGCTAGACAGCTAGACAGGTAGACAGATAGACAGGTAGTCAGGCAGGCAGGCAGGCAGGCAGATATACTATTAACGAAGTAAGAAGAGGGAAGTTGAAGCAGATCTTAATTTAGCGCTTTCAAAATTATTATTACTACATAATAGTAGGGGTCAATGGCCTCCATTATCAGTGTCTGAGAATTTGCAACGATGAATAAATAGACCACTGGTCAACCTGACATGTCCCTGTAACGGTTTTATGGACACGACGGTGTAATAAAACGACAATTGTAAATATAATTGTATTTTATTTGTCTAATGTACATGTATAACATTATTAAAAATATATTATACACCAGTAAATTATTGTGGTAGAGGTGTTGTTGTCATTTCTGTCTGGAGGGTGTCACGATATCCTCGTGCTGTTTCAAAACTGGATTTATTTAATTATTCCTGCCTCTTTTAACTCTTCTATTATACTAACAATTTCATTTATATGATACGTATGGCCAGATGCTTGAGAGGCATACAGCAACTTTAATCGATCAACTAACTCGTTCGGATCATCCCAGTAAAAATAGTCCAACGGTTTATTGCTAACTTGTTTATGCATTTGCTGCATACCTTTACCAGTAAGCTTTGTAGTCTTTAATGATATCGATGATGGCGAGGGTGATGATGACAGGTTAGATTTTATAAATTTCTTGTATTTCGCTTGGTTGAAACCTACCTTCTGATCATTTTTATCAAAATTTCTATGCGCCGCATTTGTTCTGTTTATGATATCATTACAATTTGCTCTATCTGTCAGCGTTGGAGTTATTTGAGGATCGTTTTTAAATAGTAATTCCTACAAACCAGGCGTACCTTCACAATGCACATTTTTAACAATTGTATCTGATCCCTTTATATCTAGGTCATCTCCACCAAAATAAAATTGGTTCTTATCAAAATCATATCTAATTCCATACCTCCTTAGATTTGGTCTTTCTATAAGATAATTGCTTACATATTTCCTAGGAAGTTCGTCATACTGTTCTAAGAAAGAACTTATAGCTTGCGGCTGAAATTTGTTTGTTATAGTCGTATTAGGATCATCTTCGGCGGATTCACACAATAATTCCTCAGCCGGTTTTGGTGTAAATAATTCTAGTTTTGGAGGATTTGATATATTGATATATTCATCATCGTCATCATCCGCGTCATAATCGTATTTAGTTCTTTTAAGATTATATTTATCATCATCATAATTGTATTTAACTTTCTCTTTCTTTTTCAATTTGAAAGGCTTAAATTGTGATGGAGGATTCTCTTTTTTATTTATTTCTTTTGCAAAACTTTGTATTTGTTCAGTAACAGGTTTAAAAAATTTACTGAAGAGCTGTTGTTGCACCAACTTACCCTCCTTAAGAGCTCGCACTTTCTGTCTTATAATATTTTTAGTTTTAATAAGTTCTGTTGCTACATTCGTTTTCATTATCGGCGCAAGTATGTAAGCGGTAGACAGGTAGACAGAAAGACAGCTAGACAGGTAGACAGCTAGACAGGTAGACAACTAGACAGGTAGACAGCTAGACAGGTAAACAGCCAGTTGGACAGTTAGACAGACTGACAGATTCCAACTAGTTTCAACAGTTTCTTATCAAATAATAGATAACAGAATTGTTAGATGTATATATAAGAATCAAATTCATGACGATAGCGTCCACCAAGCTGAGTTTATTTATTTGCTAGAATTGTCTGAAATATGATTGAGGATAGTGTTTACCACCACTGTTTTCTTTCATATGTTCGTGCAATGTGCAAGCAATACATTTTCGTCCTTCTTGATCGGTTTCCCCTTTACATTTTTAACACTTATACTTAACTGGTACAGGTATCTCTCTCACTCCTATTTCTATTACTACTCACAATCTGTACAATAAATGGTGTTAAGAATGCCTGCCTGCCTGTCTGGCTGTCTGTCTGTCTGTCTGTCTGCCCTCCCGCCTGCCTGCCTGTCTGCCTACCTGCCTGCTGCCTGCCTGTCTGTCTGTCTGTCTGTCTGTCTGTCTGTCTGTCTGTCTATCTGTCTGTCTGTCTGTATGTCTGTCTGTCTGTCTGTCTACCTGTCTGTCTGTCTGTCTGTCCACCTGTCTGTCTGTCTGTATGTCTGTCTGTCTGTCTGTCTGTCTGTCTGTCTGTCTGTCTGTCTGTCTGCCTGTCTGTCTGTCTGCCTGCCTGCCTGCCCGCCCGTCTGCCTGCCTGCCTGTCTGCCTGCCTGCCTGTCTGCCTACCTGCCTGCCTGTCTGCCTGCCTGCCTGTCTGTCTGTCTGTTTATCTGTCTGTCTGTCTGTATGTATGTCTGTCTGTCTGTCTGTCTGTCTGTCTGTCTGTCTGTCTGTCTACCTGTCTGTCTGTCTGTCTGTCTACCTGTCTGTCTGTCTGTCTGTTTGTCTGTCTGCCTGCCTGTCGATCTGTTTGTCTGTCTACCTACCAAATTTATAGACACTGATAATGGAGGTCATTAACTACATCTGGTGTAAATTTCTCAGACAAAGACTCTATACATTTTATTTTTTTAACAACATTTCTCAAACAATCACATCCGGCTCACATAATGGGGGTCATTGACCCACCCTCATTACAAAGAAAAAAATATTACGAGAAGTATTTCTATGAATTTTCAAAGTTATTTCCATGGTTTGTTTGCGATCGTATGAATATTACCGTTATGCTAGATGGACATCTGAAGTTGCAAATCAAACAGCGCCCCCTCTGTCAGTTATGTAGAAATTGTAGGCAGCGGCTTACACGACGAAGGCAT